>SJYV01043151.1:0-27414 GCA_006410875.1 Neotragus pygmaeus | reverse complement strand
TTTTTTTTCCCCCAGATGCAAGATAGTCCTGCAACAAAATGTTGCAGATTGGAGAGAAACAGAATTTGTTCCCAAAGTTTTAAATATCTATAGAGATACGTTCTGTGAGAGAGGTAGCTTGCCTGTCCTCAGCCTTGGGGAATTTGGAATAAGATGGAGAAAAGGGTCAATTGGTCACCCTTGGGCTGCAGATGGGGCATTTTCTCTCTGGCCATGGAAACTTCAAGCAGTGAGACTTGGACCTATGTAAATTGGGCCAGCCAGGAGTGTTGCTTGTTTTACCTGAGGTCTTCACTTCGGTCCTCGGACCTTCTTTTGTTCCATTTTCGGTGGTTTTTCCCTTTCTTGTCTTGTAGCCACCACCATTTTGGACTCCTTTTCCCTGTTCTACCTACATGTGTGATTGAGGAGATCTCCTGACTTCAAGAATGAGAACTATGTCATCTGGCAGGACCCAGCCTCCTCTCTCAATTGTTCTGCTATTCTTGTCTGGAAATTTCATCCATAGGGAATGAATCACCTATTGCTTCACTGTAGGTCGGGGGNGTGTGATTGAGGAGATCTCCTGACTTCAAGAATGAGAACTATGTCATCTGGCAGGACCCAGCCTCCTCTCTCAATTGTTCTGCTATTCTTGTCTGGAAATTTCATCCATAGGGAATGAATCACCTATTGCTTCACTGTAGGTCGGGGGTTGGGGAGGGGGTGGGCTCATCTACCTCCTCCCTCAAGTTCACAATCACAGTTCATCACACATCACACCAGAAATGAGCACACCTAGTAAATGACAGACTAGGAAGGCAAAAGGAAAACAAAATTCAAGGAGCATGAAGGAATCTGTCACAATTGTTTCCAGCTGTGTGACAAATTAATGAGTTAGGCATTTAAGGAGATAATATTAGCTCAAAGACCATATGAATAAATAAGCAAGTGGAATGGAAAGGGAGATGGTGTGCCCAAGAAGACACATTTGAAGAACGAAATATTCTTAGTGAATTAGGAAGTAAAACAAACAGTGAAGAAGAGTATGGGACCCAGACTATAGTCAAATAATTCACTAAGAAAACTGGAGATGATCAAAGTACAGATAATTAAAGCAATATTTTGTTTTATAATCAGAGAAACTAGTAGATATGGAAAACAGACTAAAATGATCTGATATACTTGCTAGACTTGAGGATGAAATCACATATACTTCAAAAGGACTTTGAAAAAGTCCCTGAGTTTGTAAAAGAATCAACTCTACAGTTGGAAAGTCACACTGGGTTCACAAAAAATGATACACAGCCTTCAACATGAAAACAATTCTGGGGAGGAATTCAAGGACAAAGGACAGGAGAACAAGTCAACCCTGACTACTGAGTGCAATAAAGATCTGACATTGCCCAGGAAAAAAATACTGGAAGAATATTGGTGTCTGCTGAAACATCACTGATGAATAAAGACATATAAACAGGAAGAGAGTAGGATGCACAATCCCTACCATCCCTTCTGGGACTTCATGTTACTTAACCACATTCTTTCTCTGTAACAAGGTCCTGTTCCTCTGTCTACAGCACTGTGCTCTGTTCATGGGCCTGGCTCCTATATCAGCCCCTCATACCCTTAGCCGACCTCTGGTTTCAGCTCTGCAAACGTCCCTTGTCTCTCATGGTTCTCCCACCCCAAGGTGACTGCCTATGGTTTCCACGTATCTTCTTTCACATTTCTGAAAGGGAGGGGAGAGACCTTAATGGTACATCTGCTCTTGTAATACCATCTGGAATTACAAAGATTTAATGATCTACCCACTAAAGAAGAGATTTAATAATTCAAAGAGAATTACAATATCAAAATCAAAGCTACTTTAAAACTTCCAAATTCTTATGCATAGGTTCTCATCAAATCTTTGTTGTCCCAAGTCCATGTTCAAGACAATAACAGGCAAAGCTGACTGGATCTCTTGACCACAGAGGGTGGCTAATTTAGGACTTTCTACAACTTTATGAATGGCACCTACCACATTTCCTATACTGACATTTAATTATGACACATCTCTGAATTATAATTTAATAGAGTGTGTAGTAACAATCTGATGGTTAGGATAGGCTTAGGGAGAGAGCTAAGATTTCTCTGGACTCCTTAATAGAAGTTCTAGTAAGTGAAGAATAATAAGAAAACATCTCACGAAATCCCAAATGTTTCAATTCATATTTTTTCAATCACATTTAGTGTGAGTTAAGGGTATTTCCACACCACACTGTATTTATTTATTTATTCATTCATTTAATGAACATTTATTGAGAATCTGTTGTATACTAGGCATGGGAGATATTTATTTATGAGGAATTGCCTTTGTTCCAAGAGGCTTAGAATCTAACATGAAAACCACACCACAAAGTTGAAGGCTTCAGGTAGACTCATCTTTGGATTATAAAGGTCAGTCTCTCTCGTTCAAATTCAGGTGTCACCTTGGTATGACTTTAAGAGAGTTATGTCACTTCTCTGTGCTGTAGATTTCTTACTTTTAAAGTCGGGACAATTTTAAAGTCAGTCAACCTTCAAAGCGTTGTTGAAAGAATGAAATAAGATAATNCTCTCGTTCAAATTCAGGTGTCACCTTGGTATGACTTTAAGAGAGTTATGTCACTTCTCTGTGCTGTAGATTTCTTACTTTTAAAGTCGGGACAATTTTAAAGTCAGTCAACCTTCAAAGCGTTGTTGAAAGAATGAAATAAGATAATACCCTGGGATTTCTTTGGAAGGAATGATGCTAAAGCTGGAACTCCAGTACTTTGGCCACCTCATGTGAAGAGTTGACTCATTGGAAAAGAGTCTGATGCTGGGAGGGATTGGGGGCAGGAGGAGAAGGGGACGACAGAGGATGAGATGGCTGGATGGCATCACTGACTCAATGGATGCGAGTCTGAATGAACTCAGGGAGTTGGTGATGGACAGAGAGGCCTGGCGTGCTGCGATTCATGGGGCCGCAAAGAGTTGGACATGACTGAGCGACTGAACTGAACTGAACTGAACTGACCACTTAATATAATGCCTGGCATACCAAAAACTCAAAAATATTAAAAAATAAATAGTATTATGTGAATCTCTGCATACTACATTTTAGAATTATTTCAGAGACAGGACAAACATTTGAGATCATTGAGTTTAGCTCCTTTAATTGGTAATGAAAGAAGCTGGAGTTCAGAGACCATGAATGATTTGCTCAACATATGTTGATTCATTCAGTTAGCAAATACTCAGTAATCAGCTACTCTGCCTCAGCTGCTAGAGGTGGAGTGGAGTATAGATAAGAACTAGACAGCCCTTGCCCTCCTGGGTTACAGTCTTGGTATGAGCTGATTTCTACTCGAAGCTACTCTGCTTCTATTGTAGAGGCACCACCTGGAGAAGATAATGATTGCTATGTATTTGCAGAAACTGTTCCANATGCATCCACCATCTTGCTTTCTCAGGTTTCACAAGAGCTGAAGCATTTTCCCTGAGACAGTGCAGCAGGGTCCTGGGCTCAAATCCTAACCTAGCATTTTAGGTCCAAACCCCGAGGCTCTGTGACAACCTGGAGGGATTGGGGAGGGAGGAAAGTGGGAGGGAGGAGACACATGTATGCCTGTGGCCAATTCATGTTGATATATGGCAGAGGCCATCACAATATTGCAAAGTAATTATCTTCTACTTAAAATAAGTAAATTACCTTTTTAAAAAAAACCTTAGGCCAGCTAGCTGACCTCTCTGAATTTCAGTTTTTTAATCTGTGAAAAGAAGATAAACATTCCTCACTCACAGGAATGATATGAGGATTAAATGAAAACAGTATTTAACAAAGGTCCAGGGAGACTAAATGCTCGATACAGAGTAACTACTTAAACTGTCACAAAAGTCCACATCTCTTCCTAGATCATTTATGCATTAATTCCTCTATGCACACATCCCTTCAGCAAACATTTCTGGTTGTGCGCTTTCGCTTTGTGTATACACGTATCCAACAGGACACTGATGGATGGGAGATGTGGGTGTGTGTTATCAGGCCTGTGCTCATGTTCTCTGCAAAAGCAGTATCTGAGAGGTGCACGCCGGCCGCTGCCGTCTGCTTTCACAGAGACCTCAACTACAGAGCGAGGCCCAGGGATCCAGGGAATAGAGCTATCTCTTCCTCCATGCTCTTTATCTTTTCTCTTGAAACAGCAAGGGCATGGTTTCTTTTCACACCAGAATAAATGGGATGCAGAAAGTTTCCCTTCTGCTTACAGCCTCCCTACCACCCCTCTGGCATCTGTGCATCAGCTGCCCGGCTCTCTGTATCTTTCTGCTTTGTGCTATCTCAAGACTGTCCATACCAGAAGGCAGAGAATCAAGTCCACATCCAAAAGCCACACTGAAAGAATAAAACTCAGACAAAAGGCTGTGCCTATTCTGATGGGTGAGCACTGCCAGCCCCATCGGCTCAGGTAAGACTGAATGATGCCTTTCTAAAGAAACGTTATATGAGTTGCATTTTCTGTCTTGCCCCCAGGGAAGAGATAGCTCTATTCCCTGGATCCCTGGGCCTCGCTCTGTAGTTGACGTCTCTGTGAAAGCAGATGGACAGTACCCAGCCTGCACCTTTCAAATATTGCTTTTGCATAAAACGTGAGCACGGGCCCAATAACACACACCCACATCTCCCATCCATCAGTGTCCTGTTGAATACGTGTATACACAAAGCGAAAGCGCACAACCAGAAATGTTTGCTGAGGGGATGTGTGCATAGAGGAATTAATGCATAAATGATCTAGGAAGAGATGTGGACTTTTATGACAGTTTAAATAGTTACTCTGTATTGAGCATTTATTGGTTGGCACTTTTCATGAATTTTTGATGTTTATTCATAGAAATAAATGGACTGTTTGATCTTTCTGGATTTCCCGTTCAGTGACTAATCAAGAAATGAAGGAAAGCAAATACATAATTTCAAGCCCTCAGACCACTAGTTACAACTGCCAAAAACTGATAAGAAACCAACAGACTCTGTTCTTTAGCCAACTGTTATGTTTACCATTTATTATGTCTATATACCCAGCTACCAGCTCCCTGCCTTCAAATCCATGGACTAGAGCAGGGTTTCTCACACTCAGCATTACTGACCTTCAGGAAGGGTTAATTCTTGGTTGTGGAGAGCTGTTCTGTGCACTGTAGTGTGTGTATGTTAGTCATTCAGTCGTGTCCGACTCTTTGCAACCCCATGGACTGTAGCCCGCCAGGCTCCTCTGTCCATGGAATTCTNCTTTTCTTCCAAGGAGCAAGTGTCTTTTAATTTCATGGCTGCAGTCACCATCCGCAGTGGTTTTGGAGCCCCCCAAAATGAAGTCTCTCCGTGTTTCTTCATCTGTTTGCCATGAAGTGATGGGACCAGATGCCATGATTTTAGTGGCACATTTTATTGTATTTTTTACTTAATTTAGGTTGCACTGACTCTTCACTGTGGTGTGTGAGCTTCTCTTCTGCTGAGCACAGGCTGTAGATCTCATGGGCCCAGTCGTTGCAGCACGTGGGCTCTTTAGCTGTGGCACGTGGGCTCTTTAGCTTCAGCACATGGATTGTGGTACATGGGCTACTTGCCCTGTGTCATGTGGGATTTTAGTTTCCCAACCAGGGATCAAACCCACATCCCTTGCACCGAAAGGTGGACTCTTTACCTCTGAACCACCAAGGAAGTCCCTGTAGACATATTTGCAAACAATACTCACAGTTTTTTTCAATAAGCAGGTTAGACAACGGAAACTCAGAACATTCGCTCCATTTCACTCCAGTCACATGGAAGCTTCAGAACTCTTTGCTCCAGGCTTGACTTTTCCCTCTCCCTCTACATGCTGGACATTCTCATTAGAGGCACATGGTATTTCTTTCTGTTCCAAAGAATCTGGTATTTATCTTCTCCATTGCTCTTAGGGAAGATTCTTCTAAACACATTTTTCTCCTTCAACATGGCTGTGCCTTCAGTTTTCTACTCTAAGGCAAATATAAAAACAGTGTTTTCAAACTTTGCCATTTAATTTTTCTTCAA
Organism: Neotragus pygmaeus; assembly: GCA_006410875.1. Lineage (NCBI taxonomy): Eukaryota > Metazoa > Chordata > Mammalia > Artiodactyla > Bovidae > Neotragus > Neotragus pygmaeus. Next base: position 21,371 of record SJYV01043151.1, on the reverse strand, counting down.
CTCTTTTAGACATTTTTCCACCCCGGGTATAAAACTTTCTTCCATTGTCCATCTTCTCTGACCCTCTTAGGTTAGCTTTTAAGAAGATTGTGGTGGCAGTGAATTATTCTTATTGCTAGAGATATTTGAGTTTCTTTGGGAGAAAATTTTAATACACTTCCTGTTTTGTACCTGCAGGATGAGGATTCACTTTTTTTATATACTCAAGAGAAAAATGAGTTAGGATTCAAAGAAAGAAGAAATTGAATGTTCAATTATAATCTGGACATTTCCTACTTGAAAGAGTCCTTAATTGGCACAAAGATAATGTGACAGAAAAACTCCAGATCTTAGGCTGGGGACTGTCTCCAAGGGTCCCACCTTTCTGCTCCTCAGCCTGAATGGTATCTTTTCCTCTTCACAGAGGAAGGAGCTGGGGCAGTCTTTAAGGGTTTGTCTACACCCTGCTGACTTCTGTCTTTATGATCCATCTGGTATTTCTCATCTCCTGTCTTCAACATGTGAAGAGAGAGAAAGATAATCTATACCATTTCCTAGTTTATTTAGCTTGACTTTAAAGTCTCAACGTATAGGCATTCTCTGTGTGTACGTGTATTAGCTACTCAGTCACGTCCAACTCTCTGTGCCCCCATGAAGCCCACCAAACTCCTCTGTCCTTGGAATTCTCCTGACAAGAGCACTGGAGTGGGCTGCTGTTTCCACCTCCAGTGGGTCTTCCTGACCCAGGGATTGAACCCTGGTCTCCTGCATTGCAGGCAGATTCTTTACTACCTGAGCCAGCAGGAAGCCCAGGCAATCTCTAGCTTTCCATCGTATCTCATCTCTGTCTGCTTTGCTCATGTCTGTGGTTTGTCTAAGACTCTAATTCCCACCCTCCATTCTATTAGCTTTGTTTTTGTGGCTCCAAAACTATTAATATATAAACTAAGAGAAGACACTTGTCTCTAAGACACTTTTTTTTTTTTTTGCCCCCTAGTGGGAATAGACTCTTGTCATTTATCTCCACTTTCCGTCACTTTGGTGACACAACTAATATGAGAGAACTTGGGAAATAATATGATGCATATGAGAGGGTGTGAACTTAACTCAGAGATGACTCTGGATGCAGTTCAGTCTTTCCATTTCTGGATTCTTCTTTGTTCTCTTTTACTTAATTTAGCATAAATTTCCAGACACCACTTCTTTTTGAGTACAACTGAAATGACCAATATTGTGTTCCCACTGAAGTCCCTATAGAGCATGTCCTTGATTTAGAACAGAGGAACATATGCAATAGATCCTCTATGATTAATCTGCATTTTAGTAGAAAGCATGACTCCATTATTTGCGACATTTTTGTGGTGGAGGATATTATCAGATCACACATGTAATCAATGAATCAGGTGTTGAAAATATGCTTAAACTATCTGGCAATATTTTTTTTTAAGTCAGGAAGAGGGGATATCCAGTTCTTTTTATATCTCTCAGAATATAAAGGGGGCAGACACGGGAAATCGAGGCTGTGCTGAAGAAGTGGTTTAAAATCTTTCCTTTTCTTGTTGGTTTCTTGGTTTTGTGGGAAACGATTTCATCAGCCTCCTGCGTGCCTTTGATTTCCTTGTCACATTTCCACACACCAAACACAAACACGCCGCATGTGGTTTTGATTATCCTTGGGAATCAGCCGTCCCCCCGATCCAGAGCCAAAATGTCAGGCAGCAGCTTCCAGCAACTTCCAGCCGCTTGCTCAGTCAGTCTCTCCTGAAGTGGTTTCCTGGGAAGCAGTCTCCTGTTTCCATCCTGAGTGCCCTGGTTTCCCCGCCCGCCTCCTTCACCACTTCCACCGGGTCCTCTCCTCTGGGCTAAGGCAGGGCTCCTTCCTCCCGCCCCACATCAGGAGGGAGGCTGCCCTTTGGTCGGGCGTCTCTTGCCCTTCTCCTCAAGACGTGTCCTCACGCTCAGCTGGACACACGCGCTCGCGGTTACTGCCAACACACCGTTCTCTCTGACTCTCCTGCCCCCGTTCACGCGTGCGTCCTCTTCTCAGACAAAACATCCTCCCCGCATGCAGAATTCTGGCCTCTGTATTCTTTCAAGGCTTAGCATGACTTAAGCTTTTCCAGAAAGTTTTCTAACATGGGTACTTATTCAATTACTATTTATTCTATTTCTCTGTCCGTCTATTATGTATCTGGGTTCCCAGGCGATGCTAGTGGTAAAGAACCTGCCTGCCAGTGTGGGAGACGTAGGAGATGCAGGTTTGGTTCCTGGGTTAGAAAGATATCCTGGAGGAGGGTATGGCAACCCATAATTATTCAATATATGCCCATAATTATTCAATATATGAAATATTTCAGATCATATGTAACTTATATAATGTATTTTAAACATTTATATAATTAAGTTAAATTAATATTTAACTTAGTATACAATAAAGTATTCAGTATGTATTATATCCAATAAAAGAGTCCAAAATACAGTACTTGAGTTCAGTCTCAAAAACTACAGAATGATCTCCGTTCATTTCCAAGGCAAACTATTCAACATCACAAAAATCCAAGTCTATGCCCTAACCACTGATACCAAAGAAGCTGAAGTTGACCAGTTCTATGGAGACTTACAAAACCATCTAGAACTGGCATCAGAAAAAGATGTCCTCTTCAAAATAGGGGATTGGAATGTAAAAGTAGGAAGTCAAGAGATACCTGGAGTAACAGGCAAGGTTGGCCTTGGAGTAAGTACAAAATCAAGCAGGACAAAGGCTAACAAAATTTTGCCAAGAGAATGCACAGGTCATAGCAAACACTCTTTTCCAACAACACAAGAGATAACTTTTCACACAGATATCACCAAATGGTCAATACCAAAATCAGATTGATTATATTCTTTGTGGTCAAAGATGGAGACACTCTATACAGTCAGCAAAAACAAGAACTGTAAGTGACTGTGGCTCAGATCATGAACTTCCTACTGCAAAATTAAGGGTTATAATGAAGGAAGTAGGGAAAATCACTAGGCCATTCAGGTATGACCTAAATCAAATCCCTATGATTATACAGTGGAAGTGACAAATAGATCAAGGAATTAGATCTGGTAGACAGAGTGCCTGAAGAACTAAGAACAGAAGTTTATAACATTGTACAGTGGGCAGTGACCAAAATCATCCCAAAGGGAGGGAAAAAATGTGAGAAGGCAAAATGGCTGCCTGAGGAGGCTTTACAAATAGCTGAGGAAAGAAGAGAAATGAAAAGCAAGGGAGAAAGGGAAAGATATATCCAATTGAATGCAGAGTTCCAGAGAATAGCCAGAAGAGATAAGAAGGCCTTCTTAAATGAACCGTGCAAAGAAATAGAGGGAAAACAGTAGAATGGGAAAGATTCGAGACACCAAGGAAATATTTCTTACAAAGATGGGCATGATAAAAGACAGAAACAGTAAGGGCTTAATAGAAGCAGAAGCTAATTAAGAAAAATTGGCAAGAATATATAGAAGAACTACACAAAAAAGTCTTAATGACACAGATAACCATAATGGTGTGGACACTCACCTAGAGCCAGACATCCTGGAGAGTGAAGTCAAGTGGGCCTTAGGAAGCATCACTATACACAAAGTTAGTGGAATTGATGGAATTTCAGGTGAACCAATTAAAATCTTAAAAAATGATACTGTAAACATGCCCTCTCCATATACCAGCAAATTTGGAAAACTCAGTAGTGGCCACAGGACTGGAAAAGGTCACTTCTCATTTCAATCCCAAAGAAGGGCAATGCCGAAGAATGCTCAAACTACTGCACAGTTGTGTTCATTTTGCATGCTAGTAAGGTTACGCTCAAAATTCTCCAAGCTAGGCTTCAGCAATATGTGAACTGAGAATTTCCAGATGTACAAGCTGGATTTAGAAAAGGCAGAAGAACCAGAAATCAAATTGCCAACATTCATTGGCTCATAAGGAAAACAAGAGAATTCCAGAAAAAATATCCACTTCTGCTTCATTGATTATACTAAAGCCTTTGATTGTGTGAGTGAGTGAGTGAAATTGCTCAGCTGTGTCCGACTCTTTGTGAACCCATGGACTGTAGCGTACCAGGCTCTTCTGTCCATGGGATTTTCCAGGCAAGGGTACTGGAGTGGGTTGCTGTTTCCTTCTCCAGAGGATCCTCCTAACCCAGGGATCGAACCCTGGTCTCCCACATTACAGGCAGATGCTTTACCATCTGAGCCACCAGGGAAGCCTTCTTGACTGTGTGGATCACAACAAAGTGTGGAAAATTCTTAAAGAGAAGGGAATACCAGACTATCTTACCCATATGCAGGTCAAGAAACAACACTTAGAACTTTACACAGAACAACTGACTGGTTAAAAATTAGGAAAGGGGTAAAACTAGGCTATATATTGTCACTCTATTTATTTAACTTCTTTGCAGAATACAAAAAAAGATCTTCACGAACAAGATAATCACGATGGTGTGATCACTCATCTAGAGCCAGACATCCTGGAATGTGAAGTCAAGTGGGCCTTAGAAAGCATCATTATGAACAAAGCTAGTAGAAGTGATGAATTCCAGTTGAGCTATTTCAAATCCTGAAAGATGATGTTGTGAAAGTGCTGCACTCAATATGCCAGCAAATTTGGAAAACTCAGCAGTGGCCACAGAACTGGAAAAGGTCAGTTTTCATTCCAATCCCAAAGAAAGGCAATGCCAAAGAATGCTCAAACTACAGCACAATGGCACTCATTTCACACGTTAGTAAAGTAATGCTCAAAATTCTCCCAGCCAGGCTTCAGCAATACATGAACCATGAACTTCCAGACGTTCAAGCTGGTTTTAGAAAAGGCAGAGGAACCAGAGATCAAATTGCTGACCTCTCTGGATCATCGAAAAAGCAAGAGAGTTCCAGAAAAACATCTATCTTTGCTTTATTGACTACGCCAAAGCCTTTGACTGTGTGGATCACAATAAACTGAGGAAAATTCTGAAAGAGATGGGAATACCAGACCACCTGACCTACCTCTTGACAAACCTTTATGCAGGTCAGGAAGCAACAGTTAGAACTGGACATGGAACAACAGACTGGTTCCAAATAAGAAAAGGAGTACGTCAAGGCTATATATTGTCACCCTGCTTATTTAATTTCTATGCGGAGTACATCATGAGAAACGCTGGGCTGGAAGAAGCATAAGCTGGAATCAAGACTGCCAGAAGATATATCAATAACCTCAGATATGCAGATGACACCACCCTTATGGCAGAAAGTGAAGAGGAGCTAAAAAGCCTCTTGATGAAAGTGAAAGAGGAGAGTGAAAAAGTTGGCTTAAAGCTCAACATTCAGAAAATGAAGATCATGGCATCCGGTCCCATCACTTCATGGGAAATAGATAGGGAAACATTTGAAACAGTGTCAGACTTTATTTTTGGGGGGCTCCAAAATCACTGCAGATGGTGACTGCAGCCATGAAATTAAAAGACATTTACTCCTTGGAAGGAAAGGTATGACCAACTTAGATAGTATATTCAAAAGCAGAGACATTACTGTGCCAACAAAGGTCCGTCTAGTCAAGGTTATGGTTTTTCCAGTAGTCATGTATGGATGTGAGAGTTGGACTGTGAAGAAAGCTAAGCACTGAAGAATTGATGCTTTTGAACTGTGGTGTTGGAGAAGACTCTTGAGAGTCCTTTGGACTGCAAGGAGAGCCATCCAGTCCATTCTGAAGGAGATCAGCCCTGGGATTTCTTTGGAAAGAATGATGCTAAAGCTGAAACTCCAGTACTTTGGCCACCTCATGCGAAGAGTTGACTCATTGGAAAAGACTCTGATGCTGGGAGGGATTGGGGGCAGGAGGAGAAGGGGATGACAGAGGCTGGCTGGATGGCATTACTGACTTGATGGACATGAGTTTGAGTGAACTCTGGGAGTTGATGATGGACAGGGAGGCCTGGTAAAGAGTGAGACATCACTGAGCAACTGAACTGAATTGAACTTGTAGAATATATCATGTGAAATGCCCGGCTGGATGAATCACAAGCTGGAATCAAGACCGTTGTTTTTGGTTTTCAGTTGCTAAGTCCTGTCCAACCCTTTGAGACCCCATGGACTGCAGCACACCAGGCTTCCCTGTCCTCCACTGTCCCCCAGAGTTTAGTCAAACTCATGTCCATTGAGTTAGTGGTGTCATCCAACCATCTCATTCTCTTTTAACCCCTTCTCTTCCTGCCCTCAATCTTTCCCACCATCAGGGTATTTTCCAAATAGTTGGCTCTTCACATCAGGTGGCCAAAGTATTGAAGGTTCAGCTTCAACACCAGTCCTTCCAATGAATATCCAGGGTTGATTTCCTTTAGTATTGATGGATTTGATCTCCTTACTGTCCAAGGGACTCTCAAGAGTTTTCTCCAGCACCACAATTTGAAAGCATCAATTCTTTGGCACTGTCAGGAGAAATGTAAACAACCTCACATATGCAGATGATAACAGTCAAGTGGCAAAAAATGAGGAGGAACCAAAAAATCTCTTGATGAGAGTGAAAAGCAGAGTGAAGAAGTTGGCTTAAAACTCTACGTTAAAAATTACCAAGATCATGGCATCTGGTCCCATCACTTCATGGCAAATGAAAGGGAGGGAAAGTGGAAGCAGTGATAGATTTTATTTTCTTGAGCTCCCAAATCACTGCAGATGGTGACTGCAGCCAGGAAGTTAAAAGACACTTTGAAGGAAAGCTATGACAAACCTAGGCAGCATATTAAAAAGCAGAGACATAACTTTGCTGACAAAGGTCCATATAGTCAAAGCTGTGGCTTTTCCAGTAGTCATGTATGGATGTGAGAGTTGGCTGATAAAGAAGGCTGAGAGCCAAAGAACTGATGCTTCAAATTGTGGTGTTGCAGAGTCCCTTGGACTGCAAGAAGACCAAACCAATAATCCCAAAAGGAAACCCACCCTAAACACTCATTTGAAGGACTGATGCTGAAGGCTGAAGCTCCAATATTTTGGCCACCTAATGCAAAGAGCCAATTCATCTGATGCTGGCAAAGATGGAGGGAAGGAGGAGAAGGGAGTGAGAGAGGATGAAATGGTTAGATGGCATCACTTACTCAACGGACATGAGTTTGAGCAAACTCCAGGAGATAGTGAATGACAGGGAAGCTTGGCATGCTGTAGTCCATGGGGTCACAATGAGTCAGACACGACTTAGTGACCAAACAACAACTGCAACATATATTTAATATGTTAAATATATAGATATTTAGATAATATAGATAATTTATATCTGTATCCTATAGATAGTATATTTTAACACATATTTTTAATAAGTATACTTTGAATTGAATTTGTTTCTCTTACAGAACTATTTAACCCCCTAATGTAACATTTCTTAACTTTTATTTTCATTATAATTCCCCTAAGGAACTTTTAGACACATTTCCTCTAATTGCCCTTATGAAATCTTAATCCCACAGATATACTTTATAGATATTCTTTATTCCATGTATATATGTGTTTTATACATGACAGTAAGACTTTTTTCTCCCCCACAACATAATTTTCAACCCCTTCAGGAAAACCTTCATTTATCATACTGACTAAAATTCAGTTATTTTTAATTATATGTTTCATAACTATGACAAGGGCCTCTCCTATAGTCCTTAAGATATATTAGTAACTTACATTTTCTCTTTAAAATCTTTTTCTATTATTCTTTCCTGTTTCAAGTATTAAGATATTAGATTAGTAGTATCTGGGATAATTTTTCCTACCTTTAAAAAATAATAGTTAACTACATTATCCAGGCAATTTCTAATTTTTTTTTAAATAGCCCATTACAAAAGCAGACACCACAGTCCCAATGCTGTCTTTGCTTCTTCTGGAAAGTCCAAATAAGTTCCCTACAAGGCTATATATATATCTCACTGAATGTTCAGAATTTCTTGAAAATAATCTTTGAGCTACTTGACAGCTTGTCTCTTCATGTGAAAGAGTTTTCATTCTAGAACCATAAAAATCAGACTACTATACTCAAGATAATAGACTTATATTTCTCTTTTGCAAGGGGAGATGGAAATGCTTATAGCCATTTTCCCACTAGCTACTAAATGTCCGCCAGTCATATCACAAATCCAGTCGATTTACTATGCCAATCTGTTGCTGATAGGTGCAGCAAACTAAATTTAAGAGTGGGAATAATTTGTCTTTCTGGATTTTATGCTTTCTGGAGGCTTCTACTGTGACTTGTAACCCACTCAGGCAAGAAAATCCTTAACTGGGCAGCTTTCTCTAGATTTTTCTATTAATGTTCCCAAACTGGGGGGCCCACTTATTTATTTATATATATTTGTATATTTGGCTTGGCCAAAACGATTGATTGAGTTTTTCCATAACATCTTACAGGAAAACCAAAATGATATTTTTAGCCAACCCAGTAAGCGTGGTTTTGCACAACAACCCATGAATAATACTCCCTTGGTGTTAACATCCATTTCCTATTGTCCATGAATTGGTCCAAACAAACAAACAAACAAACAAAAACCCAGCAGCAATAAAAGCTAAAGCAAATCTTACTGAATTTGTCTTTGAACATCCAGATTCGATGGAAGCTTTCTAGCTCAGAAAACATGGTGTTTTAATCAAGTGCCTTTAGAAAGACAGATCCTGAAACAAAGCGTGTGTGTACCTATGTGTTAGTTGCTCAGCTTTGTCCGACTCTGTAGCCCGCCAGGCTCCTCTGTCCGTGGGATTCTCCAGGCAAGAATACTGGGGTGAGTTGCCATTTCCTTCTTCAGGGGATCCTCCTGACCCAGAGAGTGAACCTGGGCCTCCTGCTTTGCAGGCAGATCATCTATGGTCTGAGCCGCCTCTGGGGCTGCTGTTTTGGAAGGCAGAAGAGCGGGAGGAACGGGCGGCAATGTGAGGCTGCGCTGCAGACTGAACGTGCTTCACGGGAAGCCACAAAGGACGAGCAGCCTTCCCAGCAGGGGTGCTCACTTGGCGGGCAGTACCTCTCTGGGTTGGGCTCTTCGCCCACCTCTCCTCCATTTCCATCAGTTAGCGTTTACCTCATGGGGAGATTAACCCTGAGCATTTCTGGATTGAGACATCTTTCTTAGTGGACACTCGAGCTAGATACATCCTATCCAACACCAAAGTGTGTGACATAGAGAATGACAGAATCTGCAGGAGCATGAAAAGGATACCTTGGCCACCTGATGCAAGGAACTGACTCACTGGAAAAGACCCTGGTGCTGGGAAAGACTGAAGGCCAGAAGAGAAGGGGACGACAGAGGATGGATGGCTGGATGGCATCACCGATGTGGTGGACATGAGCTTAAGCAAGCTCCAGGAGATGGTGAATGATAGGGAGGCCTGGCATGCTGCAGTCCATGGGGTTGCAGAGAGTCGGACGCAACTGAGTGACTGAACCAAACTGAACTGAAAAGGACCCAGGTTTGTGTCCCATCCCCAGTAACCAACCAATGGCTGCTTCTCAGGACCGGCAAGACTGACTGCGTCTGTGCTCACTCAGAGGTCCAATTTTAACAGGAGACTTTAATCACATCCAGTCAATAAAGCCCAGGGAAGCTTTACCATCTTCCCAAGTGCTCACCAAAATTCCTGCCACCTGGCAGCTTCTCTCAGTGGTCTTGACTTTCTCTTGTTCTCTGAGATTTTTCTAGCCTTTGAGCAGTTCAGGATCAGAGGCTGTATCTTGTCCCCCTTCCTCCACTGCACACTCTAGGAAGGATATGCAGAGCTCACTGAATAAATGAGGAAATGGGGGAACAAACAGCATTCTTTCCTGTCTCTCTACTCTGTTCCCCCCACCCTCCGTCACATTACAGTGGCTTGTCTTGTACCGCATTACTTTAAATCTTCCCCTGAAGTGGAAGTGAAAGTGTTAGCCACTCAGCTGTGCCTCAGTCTCTGCAACCCCATGGACTGTAGCCTGCTAGGCTCCTCTGTCCATGGAATTTTCCAGGCAAGAATACTGGAGGAGGTTACCATTCCCTTCTCCAGGGGATCATCCCAACCCAGGCATCCCTGGGTCTTTTGAATTGCAGATGGATTCTTTACTGTCTGAGCTACCAGGAAAGCCTGCTTTAAATATTCACTTAAACCTATGCCAAATAGGATTCCTCACCATGGAGAGCTGTAGACATTATGATATTCACAATGGCATTAAACAAAGTCTCTGGATGCAGTCTGCTGCTTATTGTTAGGAATAATGATGGCTATTGTCTATTACCTGCTTATTATAATCCAAGCATTGTGTTAAGTGCTTCATATGAATGGTCCAAATTATTCTTCAAAGTGACCTTGTGAGACAGGTATTCTTTGTTTTCCATGTGAGCAAACAGGCTAAATGATGTGAAGTAACTTGTTCAGTAATCATAATCTATGAACCATGTAAATGTGAGGTGTTATATGAACCCAGGTATGGCTGACTCAAAACTTGTTATAGGAATCACTCCTCTGTACTATTAATAGCTGGCATGTAGCATTAAAATGTAGCATAATTTTACAGCAATGATCTCAACCCGGGGCAGTCCTGCTCCTGTAGGAGAGAGTTGTCAAGGCCTGGAGACATTTCTGGCTGTCATGATTGACGTCTGTGTGGGGTTGCTGCTGGCATGTGGTACATTAAAACCATGCACACTGCTGAACACCCTACAATGTCCAGGGCAGCCCCATCAGGAGAATTATCCAGCCCCACCTGTGATCAGGGCTGAGGTCTGTAAACGCTGATCAACAAGAGAATGCAGGCAAATAATCCAAACTCAAGAATGGATGCAACTTAAAGATCATCGGAACCTGTTTTAAAATTGATACACAAGTTTTCCTGGTGGCTCAGATAGCAAACAATCTGCCCGCAATGCAGGAGATGTGGGGTGGGGAGGATGGCCTGCAGAAGGGAATGGCTACCCACCCAAATACACTCGTCTGGAAAATTCCACAGACAGAGAACTTGGCAGGCTACAGTCCATGGGATTGCAAAGAACTGGACACAGCTGTGTGACTAATGCACGCATGTGCAAGTTCAGAGTCTAAAAACTGTCTGCTGTAAATGGTCCTTGCATGTTGACTATTTTGAGGACAAAATTCATTTTCATTGTTGTCATCTCTTTTTTGGGCCCATGCTGACTTTTCTCTTTTATAAACCTGAATTTACTTTTGTTCTCTAAATACACATGATACATGCTGCCTCTTTGCCTGGGCTGTTAGATCACCTGACAGTGATTTGTTGGCCATCAACTGCAAAATCAGCACACTAGCTGTGTGATGGCAACTCAGCAATGCAGGGAGGCTGCAGACCTTGGCAGCATCTGCAGAGGTTGGTCCTGCACAGCAGGGAGGGTGTGGGTGGTCAGAGGATGTGGCGTTCCAGCAGAGGGAAGTGTAGCCAGGGAAGATCCCAAAGTAAGTGAGGTTACAGAGTCTGCAGGACGTCAAAGGAGCATTCAGGGTCAACAGACGGGACACTGTGAGGTCGAATGAAGCCAAGGGGAGGTTTGAACCAAATTTCAGATGTTCTTGCAAATCAGACTTAAGAATTCGTGTCGCGCCCCGTGCATACTAAGAGCCCCAGTGCCTCTCCTCTCACCGGCAGCAGGCCCCTGGGAAGCATGAGTTTCTGACAATGGAAAGTCTCCCCCTCGGAACTCTGATTTGTGATGCACAGAAAGGGGATGTGGCTTCTCCAACCCCCAGGCGTTGCAGCCCAGCCCCTCTCCCCTAGAATATGGAGGCCTGTTTAATATTAGGATGTCCTAATTCATTACAGAGAAGCAGAGAGAAGATGTCTTTTCATGCTTAAAGTAACTAACATAACCCTTAGTCCTTACTTCTGGTCTGCAGTTCCAGAAAACCACTCCTGGAATGTGAAATTCCACTTTGCACAAGCTTAGGGGAAGTGTTGACTTGCTAATACTTTCTCCTAACTTTTTACCTAATCAACTTTCTAACACCTTTGATTCTTTCGGTCACTCTTTCATCAGAAGCCATGCTAAGCCTTTCTGGGAAATGGAGTCCCCTTCTCAAGAGCAAGACCAAAGATTGCAAGCCCACTCCCACTCCACATCACACAACGTGCATCCTTTGCTGTTTCCATCTATCCTGCCACTTGCTAAGTCACTTCAGTCATGTCTGACTCTTTGCGACCCCATGGACTATAGCCCGCCAGGCTCCTCTGTCCATGGGATTCTCCAGGCANCCACTCCACATCACACAACGTGCATCCTTTGCTGTTTCCATCTATCCTGCCACTTGCTAAGTCACTTCAGTCATGTCTGACTCTTTGCGACCCCATGGACTATAGCCCGCCAGGCTCCTCTGTCCATGGGATTCTCCAGGCAAGAATACTGGAGTCGGTTGTTATTTCTGCCTCTGGGGGGTCTTCCCAACCTAATGATCAAACCCATGTCTCCTATGTCTCCAACATTGGCAGGCAGGTTCTTTACCACTAGGGTCACCTGGGAAGCCCAGTCATCTCTGAGGCTCATTCCTGACAACCTTCAGACCAAAGGAAGCCCCATCCACAGACATACTGACCCTAAGAGAAGTAAATACCTTTTGGATACCTTCCTAGCCAGGGAAGGAATAAAGAATATTTGCATTAGACTAATATTTCCTCATTACCTATTTTTTACATTTATTTTTTTATGGAAGGATAATTGCTTTACAGAATTTTGTTTTTTTCTGTCAAACTCCAGCATGAATCTGCCAGAGGTATACATATATCCCCTCCCTTTTGAACTTCCCTCCCATCTCCCTCCGCATCTCACACCTCTAGGTTGATGCAGAGCCCCTGTTTGAGTTTCCTGATCACTAATCATAAGCCAGGCTCCGAGCTGATCACATGGACTTGTGTTAATCCATGTAATGCTCTCAACAGCCCAGTAAATGTGAGTTTCTAGTACTGTCATTATGTAAAAATTGTCTTACCCAAAAGAGCGTAAAACTTCCGCCCACATAAAAACCTGCACATGAATGTTTGTAGCAGCTTTATGATGAATTATTGCTAAGGATTAGAAACAGCCAAGGTGTCCTTCAGTAGGTGAAAGGATACATAAACTCTGTAGTCTAGACAATGGAATGTTTTTTCAGTGCTAAAAATAGATGAGCAACCAAGTCATGAAAAGATCTTAAATGTTTTTTTTTGCGTGGAGGAATCTTGAATGCATATCATCAATACCAAGTGAAAGAAGCCAGTCTGAAATGAGTATATACAGTGTGATTCCAATGTGATATTCTGGAAACAGAGCAGCCATGGAGACAGGAAAAATGACAGCGGTTGTCAGAGGTTGGGGGAATGGGGGTGACGAACAGATGGAGCACAGAGGATTTTTAGGGCAATGAAAGCACTCTGTGTGATACTATGATGGTAGATACGTGTCATTAAACAGCCAAACCTGTAGAATACACAGCACGAAGAGTAAACCCTGATATCAATTATGGCCTTTGGGTCATTACACCAATGTGGGTTCATCAGTTCAGTTCAGTTCAGTCGCTCAGTAGGTCCGACTCTTTGCGACCCCATGAATCGCAGCACGCCAGGCCTCCCTGTCCATCACCATCTCCCAGAGTNTAAAAAAAAAAAAAAGAGTGTAATCACACCACATAAATTTTCTTTAGATGATGTGCAGAAGAAACTGATTGAGAATGCAGGAGTTAACTGTAGGGAGAAACATTTTGATCACTGAAATGCCTTAAAACTACCCAAATGAATTACATTGAGGGTAGTCAAATAAAATAGATCATCCCACCACAGTCACTGCATAGAAAGTGGTTAAGTTTGATATAAGACATGTTGGATGTTATGGAAACAAATATTGTACTGAATTTAGTCTCTCAAGAAAAGTAAATAAATTGCTTTGTTGAAAAGTTTTATGAGTTTGTATTAGTTTCTAACATTGAATCACTTGTAGAAAGCCAATTAATTTTCATTTAACTGATAAGAACTAGTGCTAAGTTTTAAACTTCATTATTAACACATAAATAATGTTGGTAGATAATAAACCAACACCATTCAGATTTCCTTGGATTTAACCTGACCTCCTTCAAATATGAAATTTTTGTTCTGCCTTTGTGCTAATCCAGGAGAACCATAGTAAAACTTCAAGGGAAACTTTTACATACAGTGGTCAGAAATGAAACACTATTAACAAAAAACAAAAATTTTTCAAATTTTGTTAATCAAGTCACACTACAGATAACTCTCAAATTAGTTGGTTGTCCCTTTCTATTGAATAACTTCTAATGGATGGTTCTTATGTATTATACTTCTAAATTAAAACTTATGAAAGTGTTATAAAAATTATGACAAGATTTACAGTCTCATCAAACTGATGGTTCCATCATTTCGAATCCAAAAGAATTTGGAATACTCAGTTGTTGTTTTTTTTTAATAGAAAAAGCAGTTTTTTATAAAGGTGGTTGAAAATTAGGCACCTTGAATTATATCAATGTCTTTCCCACTTGAATAGTCTGGTACTGTAGGGTTTTGGAAGGTTGGGGGAATTAATGACTGAAATTCTAAATTTGGCCTAAAATATCCATCATATCATAGAAAACATAGTTGTTTAAAATTTGCCTTTTCCAATATTGAATATTTTAGACATAAAAGGTTTATTAGCACCTGAGTTACGTGAATAACCTTACTCAAAGCCTAATAAGTTGATCCTTTTCTTCTGTTTAAACATTAGTTCAGGTGTACATTTAACTGTGACCTAAATAGAGTCCTGGAAAAATGAATTGACTACTCTTAAAAGAGATTGAAACTACTACCCTTCAGGGGTCTATGGATATAACCTGACTCTGCTTCAGAGACCAAAATCTAGGTGAAAACAAACCAAAAATCCAAAATAAGGGTTATTAAAACAGGCTCTCTCACATGCCAACTGTAGCCACAGCCACATATAAAACTAAAATGCCAGCAGGACTCGAGAGACTTCAAAGCCAACCTACTGTCCAAAAAAGAAGGTAATCTTTCTGATCTCCTAATATCCAACCTCACAGAAAGGAAAACTGAGGCAGAGAACTTATGGATTCCAGGAATAGAGTCTAAAAAATAGCAGAAGAGATTATTGGACTAATCAAAACATAAGTAAAATTCAAACACATTCCTAAGGGACTATCCACACAGAACTCACTTCCAGCTGAAAGGAATCAGAATAAATCAAGATACTGATTTAAATAGTTTATTTTTTAAAAAGGTGGTTATTTAAAAAAAAATTTTACAATGACATGGCTATAGGAGTGTATAGAGGTGACACATCATTTCCTTAACCATGTTTTTTACCTTCTGTGGAACGGTAAAAATTGTTTTGTTAATCTCATAGTTAATGGTATAAAACAGAGGTCAGCAGACATTTTCTCTGAAGGGCCAGGTAATAAGTATTTTACGCTTTATAGGTCACATAAGGTCTCTGTCACATGTTCTTTTACAACCCTTTAAAAATGTGCAATCCATTGTTAGCTCGAACCATACAAAACAAATGACCAAATTTGGCATTAATTTGCCCACCCCTGGTATAATGTATCTACTTTCTGTCTTGACAGAGAAGTTGCTCTCTTCAGGCTTCTTGACAGTCTGCTTCCTGAAGTAGAGAAAGGGCTGCTTAAAACCAAATGTGGTTTGTGACAAAAGTAGAAATGGAGGAGAGTTCCTACTCACTTTCAACTCTCCCAAGCAGTTTTTCCATTCACTCCCTCATTCAATAAATTTGTTGAGCACCTACTATGTACACTGTTAAATATTTTTGTGTTAGCAGAGATTTTCAGTGTTCTTCCTTAAAAGGTTTTTTTCTAAACCTGTAATTATCAGGTCCTTGTATGTTTTAGGGCAGATCAGGGTTAAAATCGCTACTAGCACTCAAGAGGATTCATGATTATAAAAAAAGAATCTAGCTAATGATGATTCCCTGCACTCAATACTGACACATCCTTCTTAAAATCACAGCCTAGATGAGGAAAAATATACAACTATCTCTTTACTAAAAGAAACTTTGTTTCCTATCATAAGGCTGAAACTTAAAAAATCTCAAATGCAGAACATCCACCAAATAACCTTTTCTTATTTTCCTATTTTGTTGCCATGTAACATAAAAGTCTAGATCCAGGTAGGGCTCTTCATTAGCTTCCTATTTCAGACATAAAACCATTTATTTAGATGTGAATAATACTTCTGANTCCACCAAATAACCTTTTCTTATTTTCCTATTTTGTTGCCATGTAACATAAAAGTCTAGATCCAGGTAGGGCTCTTCATTAGCTTCCTATTTCAGACATAAAACCATTTATTTAGATGTGAATAATACTTCTGAAGCAATTGACACTCCTACAATTCATCTGGAGAGTCCCATGGATGGAGGGGCCTGGTGGGCTGCCATCTATGGGGTTGCAAAGAGTCGAACACGACTAAGCAACTAACACACGCACACAATTCATCTCAGGGAAGGAGTGGCCATGATTCAGCTCCTTCAGGACAAAAATTCAGCTTTCTGAATATTCCTGCTGTTTATCCAAGGTAAGGGAAGACTTTTTAAAATGGTCAAAAGGAGTATAGGACTTCAGTATTAAAATATAAAGGCTGTCCCCATCCCAGATCTTTGGTTCAGACATCAGTTACAATAATCCGATTACCCACACCATAGAGACATGGCACATTTTGTAATTAGAATTGTTTGCGATTTTCCTTGTGACCATGTAAACAAAAGGGGAAATGCCTTGGGAAACTACCTGGCAATGTTCTTTCATTTCTCTTAAATACACAAATGCACAACCAGGTCTCCCTTTGACCAAGTTCATTAGGAGAAATAGAGTGGACCAAGGTTATCGCTTTCGCTCCCCTCTTTGTGTCCTTTTTTTTTCCTTTTCCTTGCGTTCCTGCTTGGCTAGTTTGTCTCTCTCCCTCTGCAGCTTGTCCTGTTCCTTCTTCCTCTGGGACTCATCCCGAAGCGTGTCTCGCTCCAGTTTTCGGGCATTGAGGACATCTTCCACATTGGTGTTTCGGAACAGAGCTACAGGTGAGTTAAGGGATAAGGGTCCAGGTCACACAGGTCTCAACTCCTGCTCTCCTCATTCAAGCCAAGTTTCAAATACTATCAATCCCTCATCTTTAAAAACAAACAGACTTTATCTTTAGTCCAGTGGAAAATCCTACAACTGCTATTAGTTAAAAAAATTTTTTTTTGAAATAAAGATTTCATTCAGACTTCCCTAAATCTGAATGTAAACATTTTATGAAAATGAAATCTCATATCATTCACTGGCAGAATATTGTTGGAGTATCCAGGCTAGTTTTAGTGACTAGAGTATTCAAGTAACTGGCAAAATTTTCCTATACTCAGCACTATTAAAATGCTTGAAAAGAGTTTAAAAAGTTGTTTAACCTTACTAAACTTTATCAACTTGCTTCTTTTCCTAGACCACTAAAGCTTAAGTGAAAATCATGTTCTAAAGAAGTAACTTTAACCACAGTTAGAAAATAGGTAGCCAAAAAATGTACCCCTCATTTCTTATGATTTTAAAATATAACCTGTTACTACCAGACAAGCTCCTTTTTACTCTTTCCAACATAATTTTTTTTTTTGGTTTAGTGCTTTAAAATGAATGTTTCCCTGAAATAACCCTCCTTTCTCAGAAAATAACCTCCCTTTCAGAAAATCCATCTTACTCCTCACCTTTAAGAAAGTGGATTTCTAAATTCACCTTCTCTGTAAGCTTCTCATAAGTGATTTTGTTGGTAGGGACTGTCTATCCACATATGTTTCAATTTGTCCACATTTTCACTTATTCAGTGCTTTTATTCTCTTTCCAATGAGTTCCCCAGGTCTTTGAGGACAAGGACCAAAACTGCAATATTATTCTAATTGCTTCCACATTGCTGGGAAACCCAACACTATACACAAGGAGTACTGATTCTCATTTTCCCTTAGAAATCCTTTCTATAAACTTACCCCTTCACAGTTCATGTCAACATATTTTTTGGGAGGGAAATTCTTGCTAAATTGACTATTTAGCAGTCCAAGGACTGGGGCTCACAATATTGACCTAACGTGTTCTTGGAGGTAGAGGGAGCCCCCAGCAATGCCAGTGAAATACAAACTGACCCACAAGAAGATCCTATGGAGCAACACCTGGAGATGGTCACAGAGAAGGATACATTTGTCAGAACCAATGCTCATCGTGGTGGTGCCCGAGTCATCCTTCTCATCTGCTTCGGTGAGTGGCATTAAGGAAAGTCACATGTAAAACAAGGGTTAGCACATCCCATCAAACATCAGAAAATAGTGATTAAGCTGATGGGAAGGAAAAGCAGGCTTCATGGAAGGACTCTGACAGGGATGTGATGTTAAATCCAGGAAAGTCACCTTTAGAAGTCTCAACTTGGGGAAGACTGCTCAGAGCTCCTGTAGGATCCTTATCTGTTAGGGTCTGAAAAGAAACTGAAGCTGGTTTGGGTGGACTGCCACATTACCTGGGAGCCAGTGGGTGATGAGATGACCTCTGAAACAGTGGTTCTCTTAAGTGTGGTTCCCAGAACTCCCTAAGAGCTTTTGAGAAATGCACACCATTAGGCCCCTCTCTGTATCTACAAAAGCCAAAACTCTGGGGCTCAGGGCCCAGCAATTTGTGTTTTAACAAGTCCTCCAGGAGAACTACTGCTTAAAATGTTTTTTCTAGCCCAGGAAATGAGATTTTTGTAATTGGAACCCCAGTTCTGCCAAACCTAGCAAGAAAAATCATGAGAGAAAACAAGAGCCTAAGAATTCTTTCCTAACCTAGTGATTAGATAGCAAACATTTCTGATACAACAGCCACTCCACTCAAGCAGGCTCAGTAAGCTGCTGCTGCTAAGTCATTTCAGTCATGTCCGACTCTGTGCGACCCCATAGAGGGCAGCCTACCAAGCTCCCCAGTCCCTGGGATTCTCCAGGCAAGAACACTGGAGTGGGGTGCCATTTCCTTCTCCAATGCATGAAAGTGAAAAGTGAAAGTCAGGTCGCTCAGTCGTGTCTGACTCTTTGCGACCCCATGGACTGCAGTCTACCAGGGTCCTCCGCCCATGGGATTTTCCAGGCAAGAGTACTGGAATGGGGTGCCATTGCCTTCTCTGGCTCAGTAAGCTAAGTATTCCCTAAACAAATTTCAGATTCAGGTTTGGAACCAAACCTGGTTTCAGGGAACCAAACCTGTTCCTACCAGCAACACTTTCTCTTTACATAGTCCTCACTCAAATTCCAGGTTTATTTTGGTGTCACTTTTATTAATTATGTAGTCACTGGAATATCACTCATTCATCTCTTATTGCCTCCATTCCCTTATCAACTATGATAAAAATTACAAAGATATATTATACACATAACACTGTACTTCATAGAAAGGTATTATACAAATATGAAGAATCATAATTATAAATCAACTATTTCAATTTTTTTAAAAAAAGAATCATAGCTAGATCTTATTTTCTGAAAACACAATAAGAAATGGTCCATTCAGGCATTGTTTCACACAGTTTTAAAGAACATATACATTGCAATAGTCCAGTATCAACCATTCCAGCATCATTCCTCATGCCCACAAAGGGCTACAATCTCTGCCATTTTAGAGGAGAATATTAAGCTCTGGTGGGGTGGGGGTGGAGGGTGTACTTCCCTGGTGGTCCTGTGGCTAACATTCTGTGTTCCCAATACAGGGGCCTGGGGTTCAATGCCTGGTCAGGGAACTAGATCCCACATGCTATAACTGAGAGTTCACATGGTGCAACTAAGAAAATCCCACATGCAGCAACTAATACCTGATGTAGCCAAAGAAATAAATAATTTTTTTTAAATAATAAAGCTATAGAGGGGGATTGGCAACTTCCCAGAGTTCAGTGAAAACCAGCAAAGGCTTTTGACTTGAGCCTTAGGGAATGGCACCGAGACTCCAGAAAGGATATTCCTCTTCATCTGTCACATCAGCATACTGGGCCAGGAGGGCAGCTTTCCTCTGCTTCTCCTCTTCTGACACCATTCTGGGCTTCACCACGATCTGCGCCTGCTTCTCAATGAGGGTGGCAATGGCCTGGACTTCATCTGGGAGGTGGGGAGGGAAGTGGGGGACAACAAGGTTGTATGTGAGAGGAAACATGCTTCCAAACCACCAGTCCACCCAGGCAGTGCTTGGAGCAAAGGCAATGGCAGCTGCTGACTCCTGAGAGCCCTGGGGTGCAAAGGAGGTGCCTCGGTGGCCAATGAGAAAGGCAAGGAAAGGCCATGCAGGCCAGGCTTTAGGTCTTATATCCATCTTCAATCAGAGCAGCCCTGCTTTTACTTTTATTATATACTGAAGTTTGCTGCTTTAAGAAAAAAAAAACAGTTGAAAGTACTGCATTAGAACTAGAGAAAATCAAGCCTCCAAACATGCAGCTTTCTCTAGTCTTAAACCAGAAGCCTAAGAAGGAATCTAGCATTAACTTAGGCTGGCCTATCCCATGTTGATAATTATGCCAGGTGAAACTTAGATTATTTTAAAAACAAAATTATCTTTTGATTTCTCCATGCTCAAAGAAAGGAGGCAATGATGTCAAGCAGTGACTCTCATGCCTGGTTGCATATTAGAATCATCTGGAGGAGCTTTTGAAAAAAAACTGAATCATCCGGGGGAGCTTTTGAAAAACAATGCCTGGGTCCGCTCCCCAAAGAGGTTTAAATAATTGGCCCATGGTGCAGCCTGGGCACTGGCACTTCCAAACATACAGCAAGCAATTCCAGTGAACAGCCATGACTGAGAACCAGCATGTGAATAGCTCAGAATAGATTCTATTTAAGTTTGGATTTCTGTTTTGAGCTGTGTGTAGCTGATTTTTCTTTTTCTTTTTTTTAAATTTTTTAAAAAATTTATTTATTTTTTAAATTTTATCCTAATGGGATCATCTCTTTCATTTGAAAGGATGGAGGGTTTAGCTGAATGAAGCAAAAGACCAATCACAGTCTGTGTTATGAAATGAGATTATGAAAAGGGTGGGAAAATATAGTTGACCCCATACCTGCAGAGCAAATATACACGGGGGAGTGTAAAAAGGGCAGAGAAAGAAAAAAGCAAGAACCACAGTGAAGATAGCCATGGTCAGCTGAAGTGGTAAAATGTAAAAGAAAAGAAAACTAACCTTCAGTTAAAAAGTTAAGCTGTCAGGTGTTTACCGGTTTAGCACACCTGAGTGAGGGAAACTAAAGACTCTTAACAGCTGTACCGAAAAAGTGGTTGGAGGTTAGACATAAAAACTCCAACTCTACCTTCTTTTTTCACTTTGGTGACAACATTCTGAGTTTCTGACCATCGTTCCACAATCTCCTTGCAGATATTAAGGAGGGAATCTTCTTCCTGGTTGAAAAAGTAGACCAATTAATTTCCTGAGA
>SJYV01043150.1:0-17069 GCA_006410875.1 Neotragus pygmaeus | reverse complement strand
GTTTGATCCCTGGGTCACGACAATCCCTGGAGGAGGAAATGGCAACCCACCCCAGTATTCTTACCTGGTAAATCCCATAGTAGAGTCCATGGGGTCACAAAGAGTGGGACACGCCTGAGCACACATGTGTGAACATAATGCTACAATGAAAAGGGAACAATGCAATGTAAGTGTACCTACTGAATTAATTGGGAATTAACTCTCTGAAATTGGAATTTTCTTATTAACATAAATTAACAATGGCAGGAATACAGGAACTAATGCTTGTAGAAATTCTTGAACTTGGGCACAAAAGTCAGAGGTGATTGAAGAACAAGAGTAGTGATCAACTTCAGGTAAAATATGAGTAATGAGAGTATTCTTTCTTAAAAAGGAAAAAAAAGATTAAGACCTCTAAAATAGTATAGGATTTTCCTTGTTTATAATACTGCATGGTGTGTGAGTGCATGCTCGGTTGTGTCCAACTCTTTGTGCTGCCATGGACTAAACGCCACCCAGCTGCTCTGTCCATGGGATTCCCCCAGGCAAAAATACTGGAGTGGGTTGCCATGCCTTCNATTTCCGAGCTGTGTGCCATGGTCTCCCTTCACTGAGGTTCGGGCTTTGTGCCATGGCCGCCCTGTGCTGAGGTCCGGTCTGTGTGCCATGGTAGCCTTGAACCGAGTTCTGTGCTGTGTGCCATGGTAGCCTTGTGCCATGGACTGGGCTGTGTGCTGCGGTCGCCCTTCATTGAGGACTGGGCTATGTGCCGCAGTCGCACTGCACCGAGATTCGGGCTGTGTGCCATGTTAGCCTTGTGCCGAGGTTCAGGCTGTGTGCCGTCGTAGCCGTGCACTGAGTTCTGGGCTGTGTGCCACAGTTGCCCTGCGCTAATGTCCTGTCTGTGTGCCATGGTCGCCATCTCCCAAGGTTGGTGCTGTTTTCCACAGTCACCCTGTGCCGAGGTCCGGCCCATGTATCGCTGTCGCCATGCGCTGAGGTCCAGGCTGATTGTCACGGTCATCCTGCTCTGAGGTCCGGACTGTGTTACGCGGTCGCCTAGCAACGAGTTCCAGGCTGTGTTACATGGTCGCCCTTCGCTGAGTTCCAGGCTGTGTGCCACAGTCACCCTGCGCCGAAGTCCGGCTGTGTTCCACGGTTGGCTAGTGGCGAGTTCCGTGGTGTGTGCCTCGGTCGCCCTTCACTTTGGATTGAGCTGTGTGCCGTGGTCGCACTGTGCTGAGGTTCGGGCTGTGTGCCATATTAGCCTGGCACCGAGCTCTGGTCTGTGTGCCACGGGCGCCATCTCTCCAGGTCCAGGATGTGTGCCACGGTGGCCCTGTGCCGAGGTCTGAGATGTGTTCTGCCATCGGATGGAGACGAGTTCTGTCCTATTTGCCATGGTCACCCTACACCGAGGTCCGGGCTGTGTTCTGCGGTTGGCTAGCGATGAGTTCTGAGCTCTGTACCCTAGTCACTCTGCACAGATTTCCAGGCTGTGTGCCGCCTTCTCACTTCACTGAGGTTTGGGCTGTGTGACACGGCCGCCCTGTGGCGAGATCCGGTCTGTGTGCCACGATAGCCTTGAACCGAATTCCTCACTGTGTGCCGCAGTAGCCTTGTGCCGAGGTCGGGCTGTGTGCCGCAGTTGCCCTGCGCCGATGTCTGGTCTGTGTGCCACGGTCGCCATGTCCCGAGGTTAGTGCTGTGTGCCAGGGTTGCCCTGCGCCGAGATCTATGCTGTGTGCCTCGGTTGCTCTTCACTGTGTTTCGGGCTCTCTGCCGCGTCACCCTGCACAGAGTCCATGTTGTTTTCCACCCTCGGCTTATGACATGTTCCGGACTCTGTGCCGCGTTCCCTCTGTGCGAGGTCCGCGCTGTGTCCCACTGTCGCCCTGTTCTGAGGTCCGGGCTGTGTGCCGAGGTCACCATTTCCCCAGGTCCGGGCTGTGTGCCAGGGTCGCCCTGTGCCGAGGTCCGGCCTGTGTTCCACCCTCGTCTTGCGACCTGTTCCCGTCTCTGTGCCGTGGTTCCTCTTTGCTAAAGTCCAGGCTGTGTGCTGCGGTAGCCTTCTCAAGAAGTTCAGGCTGTGTGCCACGGTTACCTGCACTGAGGTCCGGGCTGTATGCTGCGGTCGCCCTGAGCTGATGTTCGGCCTGTGTTCCGCAGTTGCCCTGTGCCGAGGTCCGGCCTGTGTGCCACCATGGCCCTGTGCCAAGGTCCATCCTGTGTGCCGTGGTCATGCTGCGCCAAGGTCCAGGCTCTGTGCCATGGTCACACTGCACCGAGATCCAGCCTAAGTGCCGCAGTCACCCTGCACTGAGGTCCGGCCTGAGTGCCATGGTCACCCTGATCCATGGTCTGGGCTGTGTTCTGCGGTCGTCTAGCGACAAATTCTGGGCTGTGTGACGCGGTCGCCCTTCGCTGAGGTTCGGGCTGTGTGCCATGGTCGCCCTGCGCCGAGGTCCGGGCTGTGTTCCATGGTTGGCTAGGGACGAGTTACGGGCTCTGTGCTGCAGGCTCCCTATACATATTTCTGGGCTGTGTTCTGCGGTCGCCCTGCACCGAGGTCCGGGCTGTGTTCCATGGTCGGCTGGTGATGAGTTCTGAGCTGTGTTCTGTGGTCGCCCATCACTGCGATTCGAGCTGTGTTCTGCAGTCTCCCTGACCCCAGGTCTGGCCTGTGTGCTGCGGTCGCCCTAACACATCGCTAGCCATGCGTGGAACACAGCACTGTCTTTGAGACATGTTCTTTGAGACAGTGCTGTGTTCCACGCATGGCTAGCGACGTGTTCTGAGCTCTGTGCCACGGTCACCCTATACAGATTTCCGGGCTGTGTGCCACGGCCAGCCTTCACTGAGGTTCGGGCTGTGTGCCGTGGGCAACATGTGCCGAGGTTCGGGCTGTGTGACACGGTTGACCTTCACTCAGTTTCAGGCTGTGTGCCTCGGTCGCCCTTCACCGAGGTCCGGGCTGTGTGCCATTGTCACCTTGTGACGAGGTCCGGCCTGTTTTCTGTGGTCGCCCTGCACTGAGGTCCTGGCTATGTTTAACAGTTGACTAGTGATGAGTTCCAAGCTCTGTGCAACTGTAGTACTGAACAGATTTCTGGGCTTTGTGCTGTGGTCGCCCTTCAGGAGATTCGGGCTGTGTGCCGTGATAGCCCTGCGCTGATGTCAGAGTTGTGTGCCGTGGTCGGCCTTTACTGAGGTTCGGGCTTTTGCCATGGTTCCCCTACGCCGAGGTCCATGATGTGTGCTGTGGTCACCCGGTGCACAGGTCCGGCCTCTGTGCCACCGTCGGCTAGCAACGAGTTCCAGGTTGTGTTACGTGGTTGCCCTTCCCTGAGTTCCAGCCTGTGTGCCATGGTCACTCTGCGCCGAAGTCCGGCCTGTGTTATATGGTGGGCTAGTGGCGAGTTCCATGCTGTGTGCCATGGTCACCCTTCACTGAGGTTTGGGCTGTGTGCCGTGGTCACCCTGCGCCAAGTTCCGGGCTATGTTCTGTGGTCGGCTAGCGATGAGTTACTGGCTGTGTGCCGTGTTCGCCCATCACAATTTCGGGCAGTGTGCCATGGTCGCCCTTGGCCAAGGTCTGGGCTGTGTGCCTCGGTCACCCTGTGCCAAGGTCCTGGCTGTGTGCCATGGTTCCCTGTGCTGAAGTCCACGCTATGTGCCGCGGTCTCCCTGCCCCAAGGTCTGGCCTGTGTGCCTCAGTAGCTTGAACCGAGTTCCGGGCTGTGTGCCACAGTAGGCTTTTGCCGAGGTCCGGGCTGTGTGCTGCGGTCTCTTTTCACTGAGAATCAGGCTGTGTGCCGTGGTTGCACTGCGCTGAGTTTCAGGCTGTGTGCCATATTAGCCTGGCACCGAGGTCTGGGCTGTGTGCCGCGGTCGCCATCTCCCCAGGTCTGGGATGTGTACCGCACTCACACTGTGCCGAGGTCCAAGATGTGTTCTGCCGTCGGCTGGAGATGAGTTCCGTCCTGTTTGCCATGGTCACCCTACGCTGAAGTCCAGGCTGTGTTCCGCAGTCGGCTAGTGATGAATTCTGAGCTCTGTACGCCAGTCGCCCTGCACAGATTTCCAGGCTGTGTGCTGCGGTCTCCCTTCACTGAGGTTCAGGCTGTGTGCCACGGCCGCCCTTTGTGAGGTCCGGTCTGTGTGCCACTGTAGCCTTGAACCAAGTTCCTGACTGTGTGCCGTGGTAGCCTTCTGCTGAGGACCGGGCTGTGTGCTGCGGTCGCCCTTCATTGAAGCCCGGGCTATGTGCCGCGGTCGCACTGCGCCGAGGTTCGTGCTGTGTTCGATGTTAGCCTTGCACTGAGGTCCGGGCTGTGTGCCGCAGTTGCCCTTCACTGAGATTCGGCATGTGTGCCGCGGTTGCCCTGCATCGAAGTCCAGCCTGTGTGCCGTGGTCGCCCTGCACCGACGTCCGGGCTGTGTTTCGCGGTCAGATAGTGACGAGTTCCATGCTGTGTGCCACGGTTGCCCTTCACTGAGGTTCGAGCTGTGTGCCGCGGTCGCCCGACGCCAAGTTCCGGGCTGTGTGCCGCGGACACCTTCGGTCAAGTTCCGTGCTGTGTGCCAGGGTTGCCCTGCATCGAGGTCAGGGATGTATGCTACGGTTGCCCTTCAATGAGTTTTGGGCTGTGTGCCGCGTTCACCCTTCACTGAGGTTCAGGCTGTTTTCAATGGTTGCCCTGCTCAATGTCCTTTATATGTGCCCTGGTCACCTTCTGCCTCGGTCTGGCCTGTGTCCCGCTGTCGCCCTGTGCCGAAATCCGGGCTGTGTTCAGCAGTCGGCTATAAACGAGTTACGGGATGTGTACCACGGTCACCATTCACTGTTTCGGGCAGTGTGCCATGGTCGCCCTTCGCCAAGATCTGGGCTGTGTGCCGTGGTCGCCCTGCGACGAGGTCCGGCCTGTTTGCAGTGGTCGCCTTGCGCAAAGGTCCGGGCTGTGTTTCATGGTCGGCTAGTGACCAGTTACGGGCTCTGTGCCGTGGGCTCCCTGTACAGATTTGTGGACTGTGTTCTGTGGTCGCCCTGCACCTAGGTCCGGGCTGTGTTCCGCAGTTGGCTGGCGACGAGATCTGGGCTGTGTGCTGCGGTTGCCCTTCACTGAGATTCAGGCTGTTTTGTGCGATCGCCCTGCCCCGAGGTCTGGCCTGTGTGCTGCGATCGCCCTGTGCCGAGGTCCATGCTGTGTTCCATGCTTGGCTAGCGACGAGTTCTGAGCTCTGTGCCACGGTCGCCCTGCACAGATTTCTGGGCTGTGTGCCGCTGCCAGGCTTCACTGAGTTTCGGGCTGTGTGCCGTGGGCAACCTGCGACGAGGTCCGGCCAGTTTTCGGTGGTCGTCCTGCACCGAGGTCCAGACTGTGTTTCGCAGTCGACTAGCGACGAGTTCCAGGCTGTGTGCAACTGTAGTCCTGAACCGAATTCTGGGCTGTGTGCTGTGGTCGCCCTTCACTGAGATTCGGGCTGTGTGCCGTGGTAACCCTGCGATGATGTGCGAGTTGTGTGCCGCGGTCAGCCTTCACTGAAGTTCGGGTTGTGTGCCACAGGCGCCCTACACTGAGGTCCATGATGTGTGCCGCGGTCACCCTGCACACAGGTCCAGCCTGTGTGCCGCGGTTGCCCTGTGCCGAGGTCCAAGTTGTGTTCCGCCGTCGGCTGGAGACAAGTTCCGTCCTGTTTGCCATGGTCGCCCTACGCCGAGGTCCGGGCTTGTGCCTCTGGACTGTGTTCACCGGTCGGCTGGAGACTAGTTCCAGGCTGTGTGCTGCAGTCGCCCTTCACTGAAGTTCAGGCTGTGTGCCGTGGTTGCCCTGCGCCGAGGTCAGGGTTGTGTGCCGTGCTCGTCCTGTGCCGAGGTCCGGGCTGTGTTCTGCAGTTGGCTAGCGACGAGTTCCAAGCTCTGTTCCACGTTCTCCCTGCACAGATTTCGGTGCTATGTGCCATGGTCGCCCTGCACCAAGGTCTAGGCTGTGTGCCGCAGTAGCCTTGTGGCATGGTCCAGGCTGTGTGATGCCGTCACCCTGTGCCTATGTCCGGGCTGTGTTCCACGGTCGGTTAGTGATGAGTTCCGGGCTCTATGCTGTGGTCACTCTGCGCCGAGGTCCGGGCTGTGTGATGCAGTCGCAATCAGCCGAGGTCTGTGCTGTGTGCCATTGTCACCCTGTGCCAAGGTCAGGGTGTGTGCTCCCTTTGCCCGGCGCCTGGCTGTGTGCCAGTTTCGCCATTCACCGACATCCGGGCTGTGTGCTGCAGTAGCCCTGCACCGACATCTGGGCTGTATGCTGCCGTAACCCTTCAGCGAGGTCCGGGCTGTGTTCCGCAGTTGGCTAGTGACGAGTTCCAGGCTGTGTGCCGCGGTCACACTGCAACAAGTTCTGGGGTGTGTGCCGCAGTCGCCATCCTCTGACATCCGTGCTGCGTGACAGGGTTGCCTTTCATCGAGGTCTGGGATGTATGCCTTGCTCGCCCTTCACTGATGTTCGGGATATGTGCCATGGTCGCCCTGCACCCATGTCTGGAATGTGTGCCATGGTCGCCCTGTGCCGATGTCCGGCCTTTGTGTCAAGGTCGCAGTGTGCCAAAGTCCAAGCAGAGTTCTGCAGTGGGGTAGTGACGAGTTCCGGGCTGTGTGCCGTGGTCGGCCTTCACTGAGGTTCAGGCTGTATTCTGCAGTCAGCCTGCATTGCGAACCGGGCTGTGTGCTGTGGTCACCCTGCCCCGAGGTCCGGGCTGTGTGCCGCGGTCATACTGCTCTGAAGTCCAGGCTGTGTGCCCCAGTCGCCCTGCGCCGAGATCCATACTGTGTTCTGTAGTTGCCCTGCGCCGAAGTGCTGGCTGTGTTCTGCGTTCGGCTAGCTAAGAGTTCCGGGCTCTGTGCCGCAGTTGCTCTGTGCAGAGGTCCAGGGTGTGTGCTGCAGTCGCTATTGGTCGAGGTCTGTGTAGTGTTCCACGGTCACCCTTCATTGAGGTTCGGGCTGTGTGCCGCAGTCGCCCTGTTCGAGGTCTGTGATTGTTCCGCGGTCGCCCTGTGTCGAGGTCCATACTGTGTTCTGTAGTCGCCCTGCGCCGAAGTGCTGGCTGTGTTCTGTGATCGGCTAGCTAAGAGTTCCGGGCTGTGTGCCGCGGTTGCTCTGTGCAGAGGACCGGGGTGTGTCCTGTGTTCGCTATTGGTCGAGGTTCGTGTTGTGTTCCGCGGTCGCCCTTCACTGAAGTTCATGCTGTGTCCCGTGGTCGCCCTGCTCGAAGTCCGTGATGTGTGCTGCGGTTGCCCTGCACCGAGGTCTGGGCTGTGTCCCGCGGTCAACCTGTGCCGCATTCCGGGCTCTGTACCACGGTCACCATTCGCCGAGGTCTAGGCTGTGTGCCTGGGCACCCTGCGATGAGGTCTGGCCTGTTTGCCATGATTGCCCTGCACCGAGGTCCAGGCTGTGTTCCGTGGTTGGCTAGTGATGAGTTCCGGGCTCTGTGCCGTTGTGCCCTGCATAGAATTCTGGGCTTTGTGCTGCGGTCGTCCTTCACTGAGGTTTGGGCTGTGTGCCGCGGTAGCCCTGCGCTGATATCTGGGCTGTGTGCCCCAGTCGCCCTGCACCGAGATCCGGGCTATATGTGGCGGTCAACCTGCAGCGAAATCTGGGCTGTGTTCCGCAGTCAGCTAGTGACAAGTTCCAGTCTCTGTGCCGCAGTTGCACTGCGATGAGGTCCTGCATGTGTGCCGCAGTTACCATCTGCTGACGTCCATGCTGTTTGCCAGGGTCGCCTTTCATCAAGTTACGGGATGTGTGCCTTGCTCGCCCTTCACTGAGGTTCAGGATGTGTGCCGCGGTTGCCCTGCACGGATGTCTGGGATGTGTGCTTTGGTCGCCCTGCGCCGAGGTCTGGGTTGTGTGCCGAGGTCGCAGTGCGCCGAAGTCCGGGCACTGTTCCGCAGTCGGCTAGTGACGATTTCTGGGCTGTGTGCCGCAGTCGGCCTTCACTGAGTTTCGGGTTGTGTTCCGTGGTCGCCCTGCACCGAGGTCCGGGCTGTGTTCTGTTGTCAACTAGCGACGAGTTGCAGGCTCTGTGCCACTGTCGTCCTGCACAGATTTCTGGGCTGTGTGCTGCNTTCTGGGCTGTGTGCCGCAGTCGGCCTTCACTGAGTTTCGGGTTGTGTTCCGTGGTCGCCCTGCACCGAGGTCCGGGCTGTGTTCTGTTGTCAACTAGCGACGAGTTGCAGGCTCTGTGCCACTGTCGTCCTGCACAGATTTCTGGGCTGTGTGCTGCAGTCGCCCCTCACTGAGATTTGGGCTGTGTGCCACGGTAGCCCTGCGCCGATGTCTGAGTTGTGTGCAACGGTCGCCTTGCGCCAAGGTCCGGGCTGTGTTCCGTGGTCAGCTGGCGATGAGTTCCGGGCTGTGTGCCACAGTCGACCTTCACTGACGTTCATGCTATGTGCCACGGTCACCCTGTGCTGAGGTCTGGTCTGTGTGCTGTGATCGCCCCGCACAGAAGTCCGGCCTGTGTGCCACGGTTGCCCAGGGCGGAGGTCTGGGCTGTGTTCCGCAGTTGTCTAGGGACGAGTTCCAAGCTCTGTGCCACGATCGCCCTGCACAGATTTTTGGGCTGTGTGCCGCTGTCACCCTTCACTGATGTTCGGGCTGTGTGCACAGGTCACCCTGCGCCAAGGTCCACGCTGTGTGCCATGGTCTCCCTGCACCGAGGTACAGCCTGTGTGCCTCGGTAGCCTTGAACCGATTTCCGGGCTGTGTTCCTTGGTAGCCTTGTGCCGATGTCCAGGCTGTGTGCTGAGGTCTCCCTTCACTGAGGATCGGGCTGTGTGCCATGGTCGCACTGCACTGAAGTTCAGGCTGTATGCCATGTTAGCCTTGTGCCAAGGTCCGGGCTGTGTGCAGTGGTAGCCTTGTGCCGAGGTCCAGGCTCTGTGCCACAGTTACTCTGCGCTGATGTCCTGCCTGTGTGGCACAGTCGCCAACTCCCGAAGTCGGTGCTGTGTGCCAAGGTGGCCCTGCACCAAGGTCCGTGCTGTGTGCCTCGTTCGCTCTTCACTGTGGTTCGTGCAGCGTGCCACAGTTGCCCTGCGTGAAGTTCCAGGCTGTGTTCCGCCCTCATCTCGCGGTGAGTTCCAGGCTCTGTACCATGTTCCCTCTGTGCCGAGGTCCAGGCTGTGTGCCATGGTCGCCCTTTTCCCAGGTCCAGGCTGTGTACCAAGGTAGCCTTCTGCAGAGGTCCNTGCAGCGTGCCACAGTTGCCCTGCGTGAAGTTCCAGGCTGTGTTCCGCCCTCATCTCGCGGTGAGTTCCAGGCTCTGTACCATGTTCCCTCTGTGCCGAGGTCCAGGCTGTGTGCCATGGTCGCCCTTTTCCCAGGTCCAGGCTGTGTACCAAGGTAGCCTTCTGCAGAGGTCCAGGCTGTGTGCCACTGTCGCCCTGTTCTGAGGTCCTGGCTTTGTGCCGCGGTCGCCGCGGTCGCCCTGTGCCGAGGTCCGGCCTGTGTTCCGCCATCAGCTTGTGACCTGTTCTAGGCTCTGTACTGCAGTTCCTCTTTGCCAAGGTCCAGGCTGTGTGCTGCGGTAGCCTTCTCCAGAGGTCTGGGCTGTGTGCAGCGGTCCCCCTGCACTGAGGCCCGGGCTGTGTGCCGTGGTCACCCTGAGCCGATGTCCGACCTGTGTTCTACAGTCACCCTGCACCGAGGTTTGGCCTGTGTGCCACAGACGCCCTGTGCCGAGGTCCGGCCTCTGTGACACGGACGCCCTGCTCCAAGGTCTGGCCTGTGTGCCATGGTCACCCTGCTCCGAAGTCCTGCCTGTGTGCCACAGTCACACTGTGCCGAGGTCCAGGCTGTGTTCTTCCATCGGCTGGATATGAGTTCTGTTCTGTTTGTCATGGTTGCCCTGCGCCAAGATCTGGGCTGTGTTCCGCGGTCAGCTAGCGATGAGTTNTTCTCATTCCTCTGGTCCCAAAGGGTATATACTGTGGATATGTGAAAGGAACATGTATGTTTTAGCTCTTAATATGCCTCAGGGAAGTTCATTTGACT
This sequence comes from Neotragus pygmaeus, assembly GCA_006410875.1. NCBI lineage: Eukaryota > Metazoa > Chordata > Mammalia > Artiodactyla > Bovidae > Neotragus > Neotragus pygmaeus. The sequence goes on along the minus strand of SJYV01043150.1, from coordinate 7,038 downwards.
CTTTTAAAAACAACTTTTAAAATAGTTTATTAAACAGAATTTCAACATCTGCACCCTGAATTCATGGTTCCTAAAATGTTTTTCATGTTTGGGCTGACATGATGAAGTTTCTTTCTTCATTTCGTGGCAGCTGCTGCTACCTTTTTTTTAGGAAGCCACTGACCCCAGAGGTTAGAATGAGGAAAAGGGGTATGGAGAATTCTTTGCTGAGCTTTATTGCTTTGCTGCAGTATGAAAGTTTGCAATCAAACCAAGGGAGCAAGAACCCATTAATCAGGGGCTGCTGTCACTGAGATGATTTGTGTTCTCCGTTTGGGGGAATGTTTTAGAGCTACGGACCACATATTATTTATAACCATCAGGACAGGGTAAATTCTCCTATAATTTGGGCTAATATATGCCCCCAAACGACTCCAACATGCGCATGTGTGCACGCGTACTCCTCTCTCTCAAACACACACACACACATACACGCGTATTTGCATACACACTGTTAATAGCAGGTTAATGTGAAGTTAATGTTTCATGCTGAGGACAAGGTGGCCTGAAGATATTTCTATGGCAACAGAAAGGTCCCTCCAGATATCTGTCTTCTGAAGTTGATGCTGTTTATTAGAGGCTGCCTGTTCCATAGACTGTAATTATCATTAGGTGAAGAAAGGTTGTTAAACGTGGGTGGACTCCTTCGCTAAGGCTTTCTGACTGATTTGTTTAGCACAGCTTTGAAATAAATTTCAAAGGAATGTTAAGAACCTGAGATCATGGTGCTACTCGTCTCTGTAGGTGAAGCTACAGCTAATTATAGAATGTCTGCTGAATGCAGGTTCGAGTTTTTGAAACAACAACATAAACATCAACGCAAAAACACCGTTAAGAGTGATGGGTCTGTGTTAAACGATTTTAGTGTGTATGCAGTTACACTCTTTAGAGGNGGTGAAGCTACAGCTAATTATAGAATGTCTGCTGAATGCAGGTTCGAGTTTTTGAAACGACAACATAAACATCAACGCAAAAACACCGTTAAGAGTGATGGGTCTGTGTTAAACGATTTTAGTGTGTATGCAGTTACACTCTTTAGAGGAGTCTATTATTTCTTTACTTCAATCAGAATGGCCATTGAATTAATCAAATTGTCATTGGCATTTTCTTCCAGGGCCTACGATCTGTGATTCAGAGTTTATCTTCTGTTTTTACAACCACGACTTAGAACTTCCAAGATTTTTCTTGATTTTTGGCATGCAGTTTAAAGCAGATGGGCCAACAAAAATCTCACTCTGATTAGAATATGTGTGAAGTGTTTGGTATGCCTGCATTTATAGTCATGAGCAGTATATCTAGTAAGCCAATAGAATGTTTTTACAAAAGGGGAGACGTGTAGAAATTTGGTAATTTTGGCCACACAATTGAATATTTTCACTTTTTTTTTTCAGGAATGAGATTTCAGTTGAAATGTTACAAAAAGCAATTTCATACTATGTATGATTAGTTTTTTAGAAGTTAAAAGCTATAGTTTTCAATTATAGTTTCAGAATCATGAGTCTATGTACTTAGTGAGATTTTTCATGAGCTCTAATGTAGTTGCTTAAGACTATAGTATTTGAAAATCATGTAATCATCCCAGTAAGATATAGAACTCTGAAAGGATTTCACTGATTTCATTCTATAATACATTAAATTGAAAAAAATGTGTTGAAAAGTTTAAGCCATGTTCTCATATTTTGTGAACATCTATTTCAATAGTTATTGTGACTAGCATTTAATAAAACTTGCTGAAGATAGATGTGGTTGGCAACAGAATGATTCATCTATTGAGTGTTATGCGTGCGTGCTAAGTCGCTTCATCATGTCCAGCTCTTTGCGACCTTGTGGACTGTAGCCCACAGTCTCCTCTGTACATGAGATTCTCCAGGCAAGAATCCTGGAGTGGGTTGCCATTTCCTTCTCCAATTGAGTATTATGGAATAGCTTAAATAAGTTTTGTCATTAATATGTGATCTTCAGTTCAGTTCAGTTCAGTCACTGAGTCGTGTCCAACTCTTTGCGACCCCATGAATTGTAGCACGCCAGGCCTCCCTGTCCATCACCAACTCCCAGAGTTCACTCAGACTCACGTCCATCGAGTCAGTGATGCCATCCAGCCATCTCATCCTCTCTCGTCCCCTTCTCTTGCCCCCAGTCCCTCCCAGCATCAGAGTCTTTTCTAATGAGTCAACTCTGCATGAGGTGGCCAAAGTACTGGAGTTTCAGCTTTAGCATCATTCCTTCCAAAGAAATCCCAGGGCTGATTGCCTTCAGAATGGATTGGTTGGATCTCCTTGCTATTGGGTATCAATTCCACTCTAGCCAATTATTATCTTAGATGGTTTTACCTTTTTGGTGACTGAGATTTCCTATCAGTTTACTGAACAATCTGAATTTGGTATATATAAACCTGATATTTTATTTTACATTTTTTCCTGAATCTGTTGGTTTCCCATTTGTAGCCTTTAATTGACATCTCATCTCCAATGTTTTCTATAACTTAGTATAGTCACTACTTTTGGTTATTCAAAGAGAAAAATTTACAGTCCAGTTTCATACTTCAATCTCATACCCAACTGTAAGTGCTTCCCTTTAGCAAATGACTCAGAGGAGGGAAGTGAATCATTCATCTTATTCCTCACCTTGGACTGTGTCTCAAGAAATGAAGAGGAGGGCAGTATTGGTTTCTGCATCCTTACATAATAGGGGAATGGGAGGTGAGAGAGGAGAGAAGGTAGTAATGAGAGACAATTGACGTTTGATCTGACTTGGGCTAAACACTTTACCACTCGTGGCCTCAGTTACGCGGAGTTCTCCATATAGATGGTGTTCACTTTTATTTCACCTTCTCACAGGACCTGCCAAGGCAGGGCAGCCACGTGTCCTTTCAGTCCGCCAGTGGTCCATGCCTCCAGCCTCCTCTCTGGGCAGGGTGCCTGGTGGCCTCTGGGGCAGTGCCACTGTATAGTTCCCTAATATGAGACATCTGATGCTAGAATGGTATTTTTCACCCCATCTCGCTCAACTGTTGTCATCAGAAGATGGTTGGTCTCTGCTGCAATTGCCTTGCATGGCTGCAAATTCTCTTGAGGTGTAGCTTCCTTCTGCGAATTCCCCTAATTCATGGAACTCTTCATATATTATATGCCAATTTCACCCTTCGCTACCTGTTGGTCTCTCTCTCTCTTTTTTTTTTTTTTTGCCATTTTTAGACAGTTAGAAGGATAATAAATGTATTGCTAAGTACATTTTCAGCCATTTTTTACGATATAAAATTTCCCCTTCTTATAAGAATTATATTTATGATAGAATTGGTTGCTTTCCATCCTGTTTGTTTGGTTGAAGTAAGCACTTAATCCCCTTCCTCCTCCAGCCCCCAAAGCAGGCAGAAAACACCTGACTCCACAGTTCTCTCATTTTCTTCTCTAGTCTCTTTCTTAAGGACTTCGGAAATGGGTCAGACTTGGATGAATGATAGCCATGAGTAGTAGAGCTTTTTCAGCTGCTTTTAAAAAGTCCCAGAGGAATTGTCTGGCACTAGATATTTATGACTTTCTTTAAATATTAAGTGATTTCTCTTTCTGTCTTCAGCTTCATGTTAGTGGACAAATTGAGTACAAGTAAATAGAGCCTATAAGTATCATGGAATAAGGTTTTCTTTGAGAAAGAGAGGAAAAGGGAGGGGAGGAAAATATGTATTGTTGCTGTTTGTATCTGAAAATCAACTTGAAGATCACTTTCTAACATAGGTTAATTTACTCTTTGAACATTTTTAAGGAGTTTATTATCCATCAGGCAGAGATCATACAAAAGGGGAGAAAGATTTTACAGAAAGAGAAATTCTTTCAAAGAAAGTTTACATGAGGGCTTCCCTGATAGCTCAGTTGGTAAAAAATCCACCTGCAATGCAGGAGACCCCAGTTCTATTCCTGGGTTGGGAAGATCCTCCGAAGAAAGGATAGGCCACCCACTCCAGTATTCTGGCCTGGAGAATTCCATGGACTGGGTCACAAAAAGTTGGACAGACACAACTGAGTAACTTTCACTTTCATGAAGAGGGGCTGCTTGACACAGATTTTGGAGGATGCTGTCTTTCCTGGAGGACGTGGAATCAGAGTAAATGATCAAAGGAGATGTGGAAATTAGGCAGGTTACAAGAGCAAGGGAAAAGAGTGTTCTCTGACAGGCATAACTATCAGAATGAAGAGAGAACATGGAACCTTTAAGTCCTGAAGGTCTAGAATATCCAGAACTTACAGGGTAACAAGGCACTGGTTAGAATGATCTTACCTAATTGGAGAAGGAAATGGCAACCCACTTCAGTACTTTTGCCTGGAAAATCCCATGGACGGAGGAGCCTGGTAGACTAAGAGTCTACCAGGGGTTGCAAAGAGTTGGACACAACTGAGTGACTTCACTCACTCACTCACCTGATTGTAGGGAAATAAACAGAAACCGGATCATGAGAATAACTTGAAAAGTGTCCTACGAGAATTGGAGAGCGAGTGAAACATTTTATGAAGGGGCATGGCATCACGAAATTTGCATTTTAGAATAACCACTAGTATCCTGGGTTCAACAGATTGATTAAGGCATGAAGAATGCAAAGAGATGAGTTAAAACCTGTTGCAGTGTTCCATGCAGTATATGATGGATGGTAGCCTAGAATAGAGTGGGAGAGCTGGTATAGAGAGAAATAGACAAATGAGAGAGCAGTTTGGCATGTGAAGTTGTCAGCCTTTGAAGATGAATGGGATTTATGGGTTGGAGAAGAGGGAGGAGTCAAGAATGAGGCACCACTGCCTGTCCTGGGATGCCAAGTAATTTGAAATTGGTATGTCCTGGGAGAGAGAACACTGAAAGGGGAAAGACCTGATTCAGATGAAGAAGATGATGGATTGAGTTCTTTACATGAACAGGGTCTTCTAGAGTGCCCTAAGGCCACAAACGTGGATATGTCAAGTAGGCATTTGAGGTATCAAAAAGTATTCGGCCCAGAAGGGCAGATTGCATTTGGAAAGATGAACTCATTACCCAGGCTGTTAGCTCATTCCAAATAAGAATAAGCAGATTCCTATTCTGCTTTATTGACAAGAATAAGACTCGTATTCTGCTTTATTGACATGTTGCAGTACTTAGGTGAACAAACTCAACTTTTTCATTTGTGACAATGTTTTCCCCCATGGAAATGATTTAGTAAATGTTTTCAATATGTTATAAATTTTAGATGCCCTCCTTCCACCATAATTTTGGAAATTTTAAGGTGCTATTTGCCATGGGAACAAAATTTAGAGCATGAGTGTGGGTGTACACACTGTATCTACCATGACCAACACAGATGTGCTGGACCTGGAAACAGCCGNTCAATATGTTATAAATTTTAGATGCCCTCCTTCCACCATAATTTTGGAAATTTTAAGGTGCTATTTGCCATGGGAACAAAATTTAGAGCATGAGTGTGGGTGTACACAATGTATCTACCATGACCAACACAGATGTGCTGGACCTGGAAACAGCCATTAGTTTTGCAGGCCTGTTGCCTGTTGAGAATATATATGAAACAGGAGAAAAACCTTTGCCCAGGAAAATAACTTTTTGTATTATGAATTTAGATTTTTTAATGTGCTAAAACGAAGAAATAAAGTGGAAGTCTTCAGTATTCCAGTAGTCCAGTCTCTTATTGGAGGGGACGAACTGTTAGCAGTTGTATTTCATCAGGAAACCTGAGTCCATCATTTAGGGCCCATACATACAGATACAAGCTTCCCAGGTGGTGCTAGCAGTAAAGAACATGACTGCCAATGCAGGAGACATAAGAGGTGTGGATTTGATCCCTGCATCCAGAAGATTCCCCTGGAGGAGAGCATGGCAACCCACTCCAGTATTCTTGCCTCAAGAATTCCATGGACAGAGGTGGCTACAGTCTGTAGGGTCACACAGAGTCGCACACGACCAAAGCGACTTGGCACACGTGCATGCACGCACATATGGATATAATGAATCTCCATGAAAAAAAAGAATTTTTAAGTTTTAGGGTAAAGAACAAAATGTGAAGAGAATTGCCAGTTCTAAAGCCAAAAGCCTAGATTTAGAGAATAGTCATTAAAACACTTCAGGGAAGAAATAAATTAGGTGGAGATGAAAATTCAGTTCTAGTTTATGCTTTTCTGATGATTTTTATGTTTATGTTAGCTAATCCTTTAGAGATGAAGCTAAATATGCCACACTGTTACTGTCAGCTTGTTATAATGTCTTGGGGGAAAGACTGGGAGGCTCCCTGACCCTGTCACTGGCCTCAGCAGTCACCTTAAGCATATTGCTGACACATAGTGGACATTGAGAAAGTATTAGTTCCACTGCTACATTTAGAATGGATAACCAACAAGAACCTACTGTATAGCACAGGGAACTCTGTTCAATGTTATGTGGAAGCCTGGATGGAGGGGAGCTTAGAGGAGAATGGATACATGTATGTGTATGGCTGAATCCTTTTGCTATTCACCTAAAATTATCACATTGTTTGTTAACCAGCTTTACTCCAATACAAAATAACAAATTTAATTTTTAAAAAGTATTAGTTTCCTTCCCTCATGTTTACATTGCTTTTGGAAAAAAAACATAGTTTTTAGTATGAGTTTGATTTCATCAGAAACTTCCGTATTCAAAGATTTCAAATCAATAAATTTGGGAACACTTTGTTAAAAATCACTTACTGCTTTATAATGGACTAATTGGAATACCAGACCACCTGACCTGCCTCTTGAGAAACCTATATGCAGGTCAGGGAGCAACAGTTAGAACTGGACATGGAACAACAGACTGGTTCCAAATAGGAAAAGGAGTACGTCAAGGCTGTATATTGTCACCCTGCTATTTAACTTCTGTGCAGAGTACATCATGAGAAACACTGGGCTGGAAGAAGCACAAGCTGGAATCAAGATTGCTGGGAGAAATATCAATAACCTCAGATATGCAGATAACACCACCCTTATGGCAGAAAGTGAAGAGGAACTAAAA
>SJYV01043146.1:19701-31740 GCA_006410875.1 Neotragus pygmaeus | reverse complement strand
TAGTACATTTGAGAAAATGTTAAAGTATATGTAAAAGTATATTTGCCTCTAGATCTCATTTGATGTCAGTACAAACTAGAAGGTTTAACAAATTAGATGGTTTTATGCTCACTTCACAAGTGAGAATGCTAAGATTCATAGAGACAAAGATGTTGACTCTGGTCCTATGATTAGGACCATAGGCCCTATCCATAGATCCTATGGTCCTAAATTTGATACTACCGGCCTCCAATGTGCGAGACCCTGGTTCAAACCCTGAGTCAAGAAGATCCCCTGGAGAAGAGAATGGCAACCCACTCCAGTATTCTTGTCTGGAGAATCCCATGGACAGAGAAGCCTGGTGGGCTACAGTCCATGGGGTCACAAAGAGTCAGAACACAACCGAGTAACTAGCAAAAAACACACAAATTTGGTACAAATTTGTAGATCGTTACCTACAAATTAGGGGGCATTCATCAGACATAATGGGTAGTTATGTCATTTATGTAGATCAAAGTGGGCACAGGTCATGCTAATACTGACATCTTTAGTGATAATATTTACAGTTGTGAAGGACAGAGATTTTAGAGCTAGACTCCTCTAACTCAAGTTTAGCTCAATAATTTCTGCTTACTGTACATCATGAGGATGCACATTAACATCTCATTATGAGCTTACCTCATAATCATCATTTGTAAAATGGAAATAAGAATTTTTGTGACTCTTAAATGAGTTACTATACAGACACTGAATTCTGAAAGATAGTTTTAGTGTAGAAGAGAGATTAGACACAAATGGGTTTTATGAATAGGAAAGAAGTCAGTTAATTAAAGACATGATCTGATGCCACTGATCAAATAGAATATGGAGAAAATTTGACATGATAGTTGTATAATGACAATATAATTCATATGATATTGCTAAAAGACACATCATGATTTTAAAAATTCTAATTAAATGTGATAAAAGTTGCTTAATTTCTGAAAATTAAGACATGTGTAAATGTCTTTTGAAGTGTATTTTGTGAAAATAAATTATAGCTGTTTTAAAATTACAGTTATTTTGAAATATGAAGTTTTTTATTTTAATTTTTATGTCCCTGAAATACAATCCATATTACTCATTTGTTTATTTTAATTGGAGTAATATGGGAAACGTTTAATTTTATCTTGATAAAGCCTTTATTTGACAGTAAGTTTTATACATACACACACACCTGCATACATGCAGATAGCATATCCATTTACAGTTAAAAAATGGATAATATGTCAAGAGGGAGGGGACATAGTATTCATTTTTTAATATAAGGAAATATGTTATCTGCATATATGCAGAAGTGTGTGTGTGTGTAAAATTCACTGTCACAACAAAGGGTTTATCAATATAAAATTAAATGTTTCCTCTGTTACTACTCCTTGTTTTTATGTGCTTAGGTCTCTCTTTCTTGATAGCTAAATTATTTTGATATTACAATATACTAATTATGTGCCATGAAATTAGAGTGGGGTTATGTTACACTTAGCAGAGGAATAACAAAAGATTTGATCAGGAGGGGAAAAAAATGGCCTAGTGCCCATTAATTTCTATCACTGGGTCATGTTTTTTTTTTTTCCTTAATTTAGAAGGGAAATACTTGTCTTTTATAAAACAGTTTGACACCAGATCTTCTTCCATATTTTTAACTTATGCATTCATGTTCACAGACATGCTTACCTTTTTATAAATGATTTCTGCTAGAGTTCAAGATTTCAGTCAACTGAGAAGATGCAATGCAGTGAGATTCTGCATATGAATTGGTAGCAGCCCATTCTTTTTATATTGCAAAGTCTGTTCTTATAGAAATGGAATTTATGCCATCATTTTCTATGTAGGTTGCATGGCATCTGATCCACAGTGGCAGGAAAAAAAATGATTCCAGAATATCTGCAGTATATTTTGCTGAATGTTAACAGCAGGTTCAGATGTGTTTCAGTTCTGACCTTGTGAAATGCTTTCTTGCTTATGCAACGCTTTATACATCAAACGCACAAACTGCGACCAGGGCTTCAACTGCTCACACAAGGATTCATTTCTGAAAACAAATGTTGTTCAGGTCAGTTTCATCAATGTCATTTTTCTTCTATTATTTTGTGGCATGAGAAATGCATGATATATGATATTACATTTTAAATGTGATGCAGAGAAGTCATAATGCTGATTTGTTTCATGTGAATGCTCCTTGTTCTATAGTGTTAAGAAAAATTTATTCAAGCTATCAAAACAGCTATTATTTCCAATCAGATTTAGAGAATATTGTTTCAAGGATGAACTGCTCATAATAATTCAAAACGTGTGTATGTGTCTGTATGTGAGTATGAGTGTGTGTAAATGGCATGCTATTTGAGCTGAAAATCCAATTATCTAAACATTGTAAACATCAGCAAAATTCTGAGACTGTGAGTGTTTGATATTTGTATATATTGAGGATATTTGAAATACTTAAATAGGGAAAATATTTAGTTCCCTAATAAAAGCAGAAAAGTTTTAGATTATTATCAAAACTTATGATAAACAGAAAAGTAATCAAATATGAGAATCAGAGGCACCTCTGAAGAATGAGGCACAATTTTCTCCTTGAAATTAGATTCAATAAATATTCTTTCGATCTTTCTATATGTTTAACATTCTAAAGTGTGTGACTCAGAGACTGTGATCAATTCTGATGTGGTTATAAGATATTACAGAAAAAGTAAGATAAATTTCTTTTAAAGTATTATTTCAGAGTCAAGTTGGTAAAATCTTCTACAAATTAAAAAAAATCACACCTCTAGTTGCATTATTTTGCCTAATATAAATATCAGTCCACTTAGGCACAGAATCACAGTTCATGCACAATAAACCTTAGGAAATTTTCTCAAAAGGATCTTTGAGTGAAAACATGGCCTATATTAGCAATGAAATAGCATGATAGCATTTTGCTCATTTAATTTTAAAAAATCTCAAAGATAACTACTGTCTAGGCTATAGGAGCTATGGAAGAATTAATGCAGTTTGCAACTCTCGAGAGATGCTGTGATACAGGTAAATGATTTTTGTCTTATCCAGTCAGCATCCTCACTGCACAGACCCTGTCATGTGTGTTTGGGGAATATACAAGATCCCCTTAAATTTCAGTGAGCCTCACCATGAACTTGGTCACCAGAGATGAAGGCAAGAAATAAAGAAATATTGTGCAACCTGGTCTGCTGGGTCACTTCAATACGCAGAAGTCCCAAAGCTGTCACTATTTAGATGAAAGTGCTGTAGATCTAGACAATTACATTAATACAGGGCACATTATAAAAAAGTTAATGCACAGCAAGATTTGAACTATTTTCTCAACATGCAATCATGAAGAAAAAGCATGAATTATTCTTACACAAAGAAATACACCCAAATAGCAAGGTTTATTTTCACATAGCAATTTTTCTCATTTACTCCTCATTCTTTTTGCAAATGAAATATACACCATGGTAATTTAAATTACTAATTCATTGTACTTTTTTCTCACAGTGAAAACTATTATTTCCCCTTTAATATAAATATAAACATCGTTATTGGTATTTAGCCTCTATTATAAATGGAAACTACAAAATACATATAGTTTATCAAAAACTGATGGACAGGGAGGCCTGGCATGCTGCAATTCATGGGGTCGCAAAGAGCTGGACACGACTGAGTGACTGAACTGAACTGCTACTTAACTAAATATTGAAATTGTTTTCATTAATATCAATATTTTAATTTATAAAATATTTGTTTTACTGACAATAGTGGCAAAGTGAACAATGATATTTTAGAGCAACCACCCCAAATATCATATTTATATCTTGGTTACAAGGCTATAGACTTTGCATATAATTTCTTGCTTACATGCCTGGTTCTTTCTTTGGACTTCGAGCTCCCTCAGTACAAAGGTAGTAATTAATATCTTTACTGCTAACATTAACTACAATGTGTGGTATATCCTGGGTAGCAAACACAAATATGCAAGGGGAAGTTACTAAATATATTGATATAATTTCATAGAATATTATTTTAAAACAATACTTTTCAGTGTGCTGATTCAATTGGAGAACTGAATGACAAGATATATTGTTTTTTCTTTTTAATAACCAAAGTTAGTCTTTAGAGAATTCAGTTCTAAAAATAAAGCATATAATTGAAGTTCTAGCTTATCATTAAGTTGGGTACACATTGATTATGGGAGAGTCTACAAACTGTATTTTATTAATATTTGTGCTGTACTACTAGGAAAAGTCCAAAGTAATGCAGACAGGGCTCTTTTTTGAGGAAAGATGACTATAACTAGGCAAAATGCAGAAATACTACTGTCTAAAAAAATAACTTCTATGATGAATTGGCTCTCTTAAATAATAAAATATACCAATATTTATGCTCGTTTTTTCCTTGGAAGAGTTTTTCAAGTAGCCCATAAAGATGAACTGTAGTACAGTATTAAAATCCATGTGGTATCATTGAGAATTAACTTTGCACAGTATAGCTGTGGCACAGACCTCAAATGCAGTTTGACTTCTAGTCCTTACATTGCACAATGAGATCATATAACAGTTAATCTCAGATAATTGAAGTCATAAAGATGTTAGTTAAAAATGTTAGTTATAAAAGAGAACTCCCTGGTGAAATCAGCAGAATATCAGAGAAAGTCATTAGTCCATGAGGTCAAGTCTATTTTTAGTCTGATACTGAGTGTTGTTCATCAGTCAAAATTTAGGTTTTTGTATAGATCATACATCAATTGGTCTTACAGGAATGACTGATGTCACCGACAAGAAGGATGTTCACCTAACTCAAATTTCGCCCTTCTAATTTTAGTGGGAAATAAATTTCATGAAAGGACCATGATATACATGTTGATTAATGAGCATGTTGTCAGTCTCATAAAATCCATTATAACAGACCCAAGTTATAATCTTAATGACTCTTAATGGACTCAAAGCAAGATATGTAATTGAATTAATCTTAGTGGAAAATCCCATAAAGAGTACTTGTCTCCTACCATTGTCAAATAGAATATATATTCCCAGGTCCCAGCATCATTTCTCCTCAGGAGGACTGTGGAAATGCTGACCTACAAAACATCTTTAAAGTTTTTCTTTTGTTTAGCCCCCATACTGTGGACTGTTGTTAAAGTAGTGTCTAACTCTTTCAGACCCCCATGGACTGCAGCACGTCAAGCTTCCCTGCCCTCTACTACCTGGTAGATTTCTTATTAGTAAACCCAGTTTTATTTAGATGGCATTAACATAGTTTTACTGTTGTCATCATTGTTTAATGAAGAATTTTCAGACATTTCCCCCCCAGGACATGTGGTAACATCCCAAAATACAAGAATAGTATTCTTGTACTGCTGCTGCTGCTGCTGCTAAGTTGCTTCAGTTGTGTCCGACTCTGTGCGACCCCATAGATGGCAGCCCATCAGGCTCCCCCGTCCCTGGGATTCTCCAGGAAAGAACACTGGAGTGGGTTGCCATTGCCTTCTCCAATGCATGAAAGTGTAAAGGGAAAGTGAAGTCGCTCAGTTGTGTCCGACTCTTAGCGACCCCACTGACCGCAGCCTACCAGGCTCCTCCGTCCATGGGATTTTCCAGGCAAGAGTACTGGAGTGGGGTGCTATTGCCTTCTTTGATTCTTGTACTGAAGTTCATATTTAGCTTTTGCATTTATTAAAATATCCATTTACTGATCTAGGAAAATCATGTTTTTTCTTGTTTGTTAATAATAGTTTTATTGAAATATACTCAACATACTACAAACTACAAATACCTAAATTTTACAGTTTGATCATTTCTAGACACTTGTACCCATCCAAGAGACTATTATCGCAATAATAATGAATATGAAAAGATATCTATAAGCCTCTTTGTTATCACTCCATTCTGATCCAGGCAAACACTGGCTGGATTTCTGTTACTATACATTTCATTACTTCTAATATTTTATATAAATTGAATGTAACAAAGGTTTGTTTGTTAGGTGGAGGTGGGGATCCAGTGTATTTCACTTAGCATAATTATTCTGTGATTCAGCCATGCCGTTTATTTGAGTGCTAAACTGTATTCTATTGTATGGGTGTGCTAAGTCGCTTCAGTTATGTCCGACTCTTTGTGACCCCATGGACTGTAGCCCGCCAGGCTCCTCCATCCACGTAGATTCTTCGGGTAAGGATATTGGAGTGCATTGCCATTTCCTGCTCCAGGGGATCTTCCTGACTCAGGGATCTAATCTGCAACTCTTATGTCTCCAGTATTCGCAGCCAAGTTCTTTACCACTAGCGCCACCTAGGAAGCCCATTCTATTGTACAGATAGATATAATACAGTTTGTGTATTCAGTTATCTGTTTGGGAACATTTATTTATTTGATCATTTTTTTTTCTGGTTTTTGGCTATTACAAATAAATTTCTATAAACATTTGTTTACAAGTCTCTATGTAGACATATGCTTTCATTTATCTTGGATTAATGCCTAGAATGCCTGGAATATCTGAATCATATTGTAGAAGTATGTTCACTGCTTAAGGAACTATAAAAATATTTTCCAAAATGTTTTTACCACTTTACTTCTCAGCAGCAATATATGAGATATCTTGTTTCTCTACATCCTCACCAAATACATGCCAGGATATGACTTTTTAATTTTAGTCATTCTGATATGTATGGGGTTATAATTAATCATGGTGTTAATTTGCTTTTTCTTAAAGTTTTTTGATACTGCTTATATTGGAGTGTGTTTTATGCTATCTGCATATATACTATTGCAATATGTCTATCTTGTGGCCATTTTTGTAAGGCTATAATTTTTTTTCTTCCTAATTTATATGAGTTTTAATGTATTTGGGTAAAAGTCCTTTTTGTAGGTTTTTGATATTCAAATATTTTCTCCAAATCTATGGCTTATTATTCTATTCTCTTAAGAAGATCTTTTGAAAGGAAGTTTTTATTTTTAGAAACACCTTTAGTTTTTGGCTGTGCATCTTAGTTTCCTAACCAGGGATAGAATCCATGCCCTCTGCAATGGAAGTGCAGAATCTTAACCACTGGACCATCAGGAAAGTCCTGAGAAGTTTTTAATGTCATGAAGCCCAAATTATTGATTTGTTCTTTAAGGGCTTTTTCTGTTAGTTCGGTATCTAAGATTCCCGTATACATTCACAGGTCACCCAAGTTCAGAAAAGTTTTCTACTAAGTTCTCTACTAGAAATGCTATACTCCTAGCTTTTACCTTTAGATGTGTAGTGCATTTCAAGTTGATTTTTTAATACGGTACAAGTGAAAAGTGAAACTGAAAGTTGTTCAGTCATGTCTGACTCTTTGTGACCCAATGAGTCCATGGAATTCTCCAGGCCAGAATACTGGAGTGGGTAACTTCTGTTCTCCATGGGATATTCCCAACCCAGGGATAGAAGCCAGGTATCCTACACTGCAGGCAGATTCTTTACCAGCCGAGCCACAAGGGAAACCCAAGAATACTGGAGTGGGTAGCCTATCCCTTCTGCAGCAGATTTTCCTAACCCAGGAATCAAAACAGGGTCTCCTGCATGGCAGGCAAATTCTTTACCAACTGAGCTATCAGGGAAGCCCTAATATGGTACAAGGATGGGTCAATATTCTATGTTTTAACATGAATATTCAAATATTTCAGCACCAATTGTTGAAAAGACTATTTTTTCCCACAGAATAGCCTTTTACTTTTGTTGAAAATCCATTCTCCTTATATATATGTGTGTGTCTATTCTGGACTCTACACCATTTTGGAAATCTATTTGGCCTTTCCACTTAATACCATATTGTTTTGATTACTGTAGCTTTGTAATAACATTTGGGGACCCTGGTGGCTTAGACATTAAAGCATCTGTCTACAGTACAGGAGACCTGGGTTGGATCCCTCGGTTGGGAAGATCTCCTGGAGAAGGAAATGGCAATCCACTCCAGTATTGTTGCCTGAAAATCCTATGGACAGAGGAGCTTGGTAGGCAACAGTCCTTGGGGTCACAAAGAGTCAGACACGACTGAGCGACTTCACTTTCATAATAACATTTGAAACAGAGAATGTTCATATTCCAAGTGTGTGTTTTTTTCAAGTTGTTCACAATTTTTAGTCCTTTGCATTTCCATATACATTTTAGAATAATTCTGTTAATTTCAAAAAAAAAAAAAGCCTAGTGGAGATTTAATCAGAGTTAAATCTATGGATCAATTTGAGAAAGTTGATATAGTACAAATATTGTATCTTCTTACACATAAACAGTATAAATCTTCATATATTTGGAATTTTATTTTCTCTTGTATCTTTTCTTTAAAAGGCCATTCACATCTGTGTCATATTTTCCCTAAGTATTTTGTTTATGATGCTTGTGGTTAATAGTATTATGTTTTTAAAATTTAAATTTTTAATTTTGGCAGCTTGTATATATACAGATATAAAATATTTTTGTATGTTGGTCTTATGCCCCATAGACTTTCTAAACTTGCTTATTAGTTTCTGTAGCACTCTATTTTTTTATACATTGAAAGCCATGCCATTTGCAAATAAAGACAGTTCTATTTAATACTTATTCCTTTCTAATAATATGGATGCCTTTGTTTATTTTTCTTGTACTAGCCAGTACCTGTAGTTTAGTGCTGATTAAAAGCAGTAAATGAAGAAATCACATTTATTAGTAATTTTAATGAGAAGGCATTCAGTCTTTTACCATGTTGGGTTATTAATATTTACCTTTCTTACTTTTATACCAAATGGACATGGAGTGTCCTATATCAAGAAATAGATGTACCAATTTCCTAGCTCTGCTATAATAAAATCCCATAAACTAAGTGACTTAAAAGGAATTTGATTTTCTCAGTTTTGAAAGCTAGGATTGTCAGGAAGTCAAGTTGTCAGGAAGAGTATTCTCTCACAAAGCTTTGGGTAAGAATCGGTTTCATGCTTTTCCTCTCAATTGCTAGCAATTCTTGGTATCCCTTTGCCTAAAAGTGTATCACTGAAAACCTGTGACTCCACTGTTGTGAGGTGTTGACCATGTATGTCTCTGTCTGTGTCCCCCTCTTCTTTTAAATACACCAATCATATTGGATTATTGTCCAACCCAACAACCTCATATTAACTTGTTTACATCTACATAGATCCTATTTCCAAATAAAATTACATTCACAGGCACTAGGACTTATGACGTCAATGTATCTTTTTGGAAGACACAGTTCAATCAATAACAGCTGACCTCTGCAGATGCTTAACTTCATCTAGTTTATATGTACAGGTACCTCATTTTATTGTACTTTGCAGATACTCCTTTTTTTTTTTTTTTAAATAAAGTGAAAGCTTGTGGCAACCCTGTCCTGAGCAAATCCATCAGTGCTATTTTTCAATAGCATTTGTTCACTTTGTGTCTCTGTGTTACATTTTGAGAATTCTCACACTGTTGCAGAGATTTTCATTGTTATTATATTGGTTATATACTTTGTGATCAGGGATATTTGATGTTGTTACCAGGACTTGCTGACAGCTCAGATGATAGTTAGCATTTTTGGCAATATTTTTTAATTAACCAGTGCACGTTGTTTTCTTTTGCTTTTTAAGACATAAATTCATTGCATCCTTAATAGACAACAGTATAGTGTAAGCATAACTTTCATATGAACTGGGAAACCAAATTATACGTATGACTTGCTTTATTATCATCTTTGTTTTATTGTGATCATCTGGAAGGGAACCCACAATATCTCCGAGGTATGTTTGTCACATCCTGGCATAGCTTTGATGTAAGCAATATTTCCATGTTTGGGTGCCTATCATGGTAGTCACCGATTTACTCACAGCACTGATGATTAACACCTGACACCACAAATGGGTAAGCCAACAAATGCAAGCAAGGTATATGTAACAAATATGAAATAAGAATTTTGTTTGACTTTTACTGTAATATTTTAAGTTTTTAAATTTGGTCAAGATTTGATAATTCAGAAATTACATGTAAAAAGCTAAATGTCACATCAAACTTGAAATATCAGTGACTAGTCAGTAATGGTTCTTCATTATCTCATTGCACCCATTAACTGAAAGTATAATAGTAAGGTAAAATTGCATTCATCTTTATAGAAAGTATCTTGTAGTAAAAGGGGCTGATAATTAAATGGTAGCATTTTCATTTATTCATCAATGAGACATCAAGTGGTGGTATCTGTCTTAATAGCTTATAATTAGCATGTCTTGCCTAGATGAATAGAGAACAGTTGCCAAGATAGCAACAGAGGCACCGATTACTTTCTATCCCAATTGTTGCTTTCCTCAACAAAATGTACTTTGCACAGTCCTAAGTGGTTTATCAATATGTAGTAAATTGTTTGAATCCAAATAGTTAAATATATGCATTAGTTGTATTCTTAATGTTTGTCCAGGTACATTGACTTTATTTTGTTTTCATAGAATTTAACTATCATCACATTGAAAAAAAATTGATATCAGGCACTATGGACAAACATGTTTATGGCAGAGCATAATAGCAGCCATTTATAATTTCTTGGAAATCCTTGACTTTTACATCAACAAAATTATTTTATTTACCTTGATTGTTGTTTACTTCCTATATACCCATTTGTATTTTAAGTGATGTACATAATATACTGAGATAGAAAGATGCCATGGAAAAAATGGCTGGACTTTGAAATCAGATCAACCTAGGGTTATTTGCTAGAATATTGCCTTAATTAAAATTATTACTTTATATTTAGGCTTCAGTTTTATCTTTTCTATAAAGGAATATTATGTGCTTTGTATTATTATCATACTCTTCAATTTGATTCTATTCCCAGCAAAAGGACATTGCTGCCTTAGTGATTTTCTCTTTCTTCTGAATTTTCATTCCACTGTTGTACACTGACTCTTTTTTTTTCCTTTTAATTGATGGATAATTAATTTACAATATTGTAATGATTTCTGACATGCACCAACATGAACTGGCCATAGGGATACATATACCCCCTCCCTTTTGACCTCCCTCCCACTTCCCTCTCCATACCTTGAAATACTTTTCTCTCATCTAGAAAATATAAAGGAAAGGAAAAAATCATTATAGTCTACATGCTATGTTAAAGCCTTCCCACTAATCACCAACTTCCTACTGGAAACAAGCAAACAAAGAAAAAAAATGTGTCATTGTCTTAGTCCTTTTAGGCTTCTTTATAACAAATATCACAAACTGGGTAACTAATGAGCAATGCAAATCACATTTCTCTTAGTTCTAAAAGCAGGAAATCCAAATTCAGGGCTCCAACAAGGTTGCATTTTTCTCTTCCAGGTCACAGACTTCTCCTTATCTCCTCACAGGGCAGAAAGGGTAAAGAATCCCCCTGGGGTCTCTTTTAATAAGACACTAATCCCATCTGGGCTCTGCCCCTGACACAATCACTTTTCAAAGTCTCCACCTCCTAACACCATCACCTTGAGGGTTAGGATTTCAACATAGGAATTTGAGAGGGACACAGACATTCAAATCACATCATTCTGTCCCTCATATTCATGTTTTCCCTTATGCAAAATGCATTTGTTCCAGCCCAGTAGCTCTCAAAGTCCCATCTAACATAAAGTCTAGTTTAAGTCCAAAGTCATTTAAATATCATCTAAATTGGAAATGAGTAAGGGGCTCTATTCAGTCAGCAAAAATAAGACTGGCAGCTGACTGTGGCTCAGATCATGAACTCCTTATTGCCAAATTCAGACTTAAATTGAAGAAAGTAGGGAAAACCACTAGACCATATAGGTATGACCTAAATCAAATCCCTTATGATTATACAGTAGAAGTGAGAAATAGATTTCAGGGACTAGATCTGATAGATAGAATGCCTGATGAACTATGGACAGAGGTTCATGACATTGTATAGGAGACAGGGATCAAGATGATCCCCATGGAAAAGAAATGCAAAAAAGCAAAATGGCTGTCTGGGGAGGCCTTACAAATAGCTATGAAAAGAAGAGAAGCAAAAAGCAAAAGAGAAAAGGAAAGATATAAGCATCTGAATGCAGA
>SJYV01043146.1:7817-19025 GCA_006410875.1 Neotragus pygmaeus | reverse complement strand
TCTGAAGGAGATCAGCCCTGGGATTTCTTTGGAAGGAATGATGCTAAAGCTGAAACTCCAGTACTTTGGCCACCTCATACAAAGAGTTGACTCATTGGAAAAGACTCTGATGCTGGGAGGGATTAGGGGCAGGAGGAGAAGAGGACGACAGAGGATGAGATGGCTGGATGACATCACTGACTCCATGGACGTGAGTCTGAGTGAACTCTGGGAGTTGGTGATGGACAGGGAGGCCTGGCGTGCTGCAATTCATGGTGGTCATAAAGAGTCGGACACAACTGAGAGACTGAACTGCCCTGAAGGTGATTCAAGGAAGGCAAATTGCTTTCCAGTAGCAAAATTGTGAAAGCAAACAAGTTTTGTTGACTTTCAAAAAAACCCTACAGAATACAATGAGTGAAGGGCATAAAACCCCCATTCCAAAAGGGAGACATGGGAAAGAAGAAAGGGACAGTGTTGAAGTTTGGAGTTCATGTCTGCAGCTTTTCTGGGGTAGAATCACACACCGGTTGATCTACTGGTCTGGAGTGGGGTCAAGGTGTAGACAACTCTGTCTAGCAGAATGTCTCTCCAGTGAACTGGCCTTGGTCATCACCAGCAGCCCACATGCCTGGGTTGCCTGACTGCAGCTCCCAGCCCCTCTATGCTTAGAAATCCATGTAGAGGTTGCCAAACCTCCACAGCTCTACTGGGCAAAGATCATGTCCCCAAGACCCTAGCTAATGAGTTGTCTGGCCTGTTGAAATCCAGGTGATGTCTCCACCTCCTTTATGGAGATATGTGTATGTATGTGTTGGTCGTTGTTGTGTCCAACCCTTTGCAACTCCATGGACTGTAGCCCGCCAGGACCCTCCATCCATGGGATTTTCCAGGCAAGTATACTGGAATCGGTTGCCACTTCCTTCTCCATTATTGAGATATAATCGATATATAACATTGTGTAAGTTAAGGTATGTAACATGTTGATTTGATATGTTTGTATATTAAAATGTGCAAGATGATCTCCACCACAAGTTTCGCTAACACTTGTATCAGGCACGTCATACAATTACCAATGTTGTGTGTGTTCTGGGAACATGGAATATATTCTCTTGGTAACTTTAAAGTACACAATAACATGTTATTAACTATAATGACCATGCTGTATATTAGATCCTCAGAATTTATCTTACAACTGAAAGTTTGTAACTTGGAACAGCATCTCCCCATTTCATCCTACCCTTACCTCCTTGTAACCACTTTTGTACTCTCTGTTTCTGTGGGATTCTCATAAAATTCTACAATGTTTTCCTTTCTCTTTCTGACTTACTTCACTTAGCAAAGTGTCCTCAAACTTTATCCATGTTGTCACTAATGGCAGGATTTCCTTCCTTCTCATGGTCATATACTCTTCCATAGTGTATAGGTGTACAACTTCTTTATCCATTCATGCCTTGATGAACATTTAGGTTGTTTCCATCTCTTGGCTATTTTGAGTAATGCTGCACTGAACTTGGGATGCAGCTGTTTCTTCCAGATCCTGCTTTCATTTCCTTTGGATATATACCCAACAGTGAAATTGCTGGATATAGTTCAATTCAGTTCAGTTCAGTTGCTCAGTTGTGTCCAACTCTTTGCAACCCCATGAACTACAGCCTGCCAGGCCTCCCTGTCCATCACCAACTCCCAGAGTTCACCCAAACTCATGTCCATTGAGTCAGTGATGNCAGTCACCATCTGCAGTGATTTTGCAAAATAAAGTCTGCCGCTGTTTCCACTGTTTCCCCATCTATTTCCCATGAAGTGATGGGACTGGATGCCATGATCTTCGTTTTCTGAATGTTGAGCTTTAAGCCAACTTTTTCACTCTCCACTTTCACTTTCATCAAAAGGCTTTTTAGTTCCTCTTCACTGTATACAATGGAGTATTACTCAACCATAAAAAAGAATGAAATAATGCTGCTTGCAGCAACATGGATGGGCCTAGAGGTGATCACACTAAGTGAGGTAAGTCAGACAAAGACAAATGCCATAGGATGTCACTTATTTGAGGAAGCTAAAATATGACACGAATGAACGTATCTACAAAACAGAAACAGACTCACAGACACAGAGAACACACTTGCAGTTGCCGAGGGGAAGGGAGGCCTTGGGGAGGGAGGGCTGGAGTGGGAGTTTGGGGTTAGCAGATGTAAGCTATTTTATATATAGAATGGATAAACAACAGTTCCTGCTGTATAGCACAGGAAACTAGATTCAATATCTGATGATAAGCCATATGGAAAAGAATGTAAAAAGAATGTGTATGTCTATACATACATATACACACACACATATCTGTATCATCAATATATTATATGTATATATAATACATATATAGACATATAATAATATATATTATATGTGTGTATATATACATATAACTGAATTACCTTGGTGTACAGTGGAAATTAGCACAACATTGTAAATCAACTATACCTCAATAAATAAATATAAATATATAATACTTTCAAAAGCCTGATGAGCATTAAAGTGGTATGCATTCATTAAGCCACATGGTGGGGCATTCATTCATTCATTCATTCACCTGCTTATCTACCCATTGTTCTGTCAACTCAGTCAGCTATCCATCTGGTCACACCCACACCAGCCTCAGTCAGAGAAAACCTCCAATGCACAGTAGAAGCCTAGAGAGAAATTCTCAGAGCAGGGAAACGGTTAAAATAAATCAAAATAAAATCAGAGCTGGCTCTGGTGCTTATTCTTGATGACACACAGGAAACTATCAACCAGCCATGCTACGTAATTGACCACTGAGGATTTTTTCGCTCTCAGTCAGTTTGAGATGTACCGAATCCAATATCATATCAGTGATTTGATTTGTTAATAATCAAATTGCAAATACCTTTTCATTTGGCTTCAAAAAGCAAACAGCCATTCGGAATAATTTTTATGGGTCTTGGAATGCAATATAAACTTAAAATATTGTGTTTGCAAGTCCTATTGGCATGACCGTATTATAATTTATATTGGCCTATTTTGATGTACAGTGGCATAATGAAACTTTAAAAAATATATTCTGCAGAGCTGCATCTAAAGCCAAGCCGGCAGCACAGATTAATGTAAGAACATCATGGGGATTCTTTGCATATTTTCTTAAGGAGATTTCTAGAGAATAACTGTTCTACTCACCCAAACTTTAACTTCAGTGGGGATTGCAAAGGTTTTCAGAGTGTCACTTTTCGCAGCCCACTGGCTCTCCCCATCCTGCCCCACTCTTCTCCCTCCTGTGCACCCTCACCCCACCCTACTATTTGCATTTTTCTGAGGGTATTGTGTGTGTACCTTTCTGCAATCAGTGTTCTGTTCCCGCTGCCTGTAATGTGCTTCCTCTCTTCTTTGCTTAGGGAATACCTCTTCGACATTCTGGCTAAAATACCATCCCTGCTGGGAACTTCCTCTGACACCCCCAGAAGTGATTATTTCCATTTTCCCACAGTAATTTAAAGAGGCGTCTATGATAGCACTGTCACAGTGTGTTATTGTTGTTCGTTTACACAACTGTGACATGTTCAATATAGAAGGTCCAGTGTCTACCACCATGCCTCATCCATAATACGTGCTCAGTAAGCGTTTGGGGAATACGGCTGTGGGTGGATGGATGGATAGATGGATGAGGTGGGTAGATGTATGTATGAATGGATGGATGGGTGGATGGGTGGATGGATAAACAAGGTTGGCAGGTGTATAAATGGATGGATGGGTGGGGTGGGTAGATAGATGGATGGGTGCATGTATGAGGTGGGTGAGTGGGTGGATGGATGGATAGGTGTATGTACGTATGGATGGATGGATGAAGTGAGTGGATGGATGAGGTGGGTAGATGAATGGACGGATGGATGGATGGGTGGATAAGCTGGGTAGGGGATGGATGGATGGGGCATATCCTCCTAGAGGTTAATGCTTTATTTGGCATTCGTAGCCTTCAAGCACAGGTTGTAGAGAGGCTTCAGGATATAGATAGGTTGTTGGACAAATGAATCTGTTAGATTTCTTCCAATCAGAGAGCCCCTTACTTCATATATTCTTGTACAGAATATAATGCATCAGCACAGAAAAGCAATGGAGACTTAGTTTACTTTTAGTGCGCTGGGAAAGAAATCATTCTTTCTTCTGGAATAGATAGATGTGTGAGGCTCCCAATTATAGGTGAATGAGACAGAAAGGAAGGAATGTATTTACTGAATGAACTATGCTAGTGGTAAAGAACCCACCTGCCAGTGAAGGAGACGTAAGAGACGTAGGTTTGAGCCTTAGGTCAGGAAGATCTCCTGGAGAAGAGAATGGCGACTAAATAACCACTGCCCCACATCAACTTCACCCCCAATTAATTTATAACAATTTAAGCTGCCAGATGCCTGAAGATTTGAGATCTACTCTTGATGGCTCCTAGTTTCTGTACCTTGCTTGGAGAGGTTTTGCCCAACCTCTTGCCTGGAAAATCCCATGGAAGGAGGAGCCTGGTAGGCTGCAGTCCATGGGGTCGCTGAGTCGGACATGACTGAGTGACTTCACTTTCACTTTTTGCTTTCCTGCATTGGAGAAGGAAATGGCAACCCAGTCCAGTGTTCTTGCCTGGAGAATCCCAGGGACCGGGGAGCCTGGTGGGCTGTCATCTATGGGGTCGCACACACTCTAAAACACGTTCTCTGATGTTTTACTCCTAAGCTTTTACAGTTTAGAATTTCACTCAGTTTTTTCACTTATCTTAAATTGATTATTGCATATGGTTTGGTGTTGGGTACTGAAATTATTTCTAAATGGAGAGTCAGTTATTCTAAAGTTGTTTACTGAATGTTCCATGCTTTCCGTTGATTTTAAATGCCACCTTTACCACAAGCCAAATTGTCATTTAGACAATGGTTCTTTTTTTTTGCACTACGTATCTTATTTCATTAACACGTGTCTGTTTTTGTGTTGATACTTTATTGCTTCGACTACTATAATATTTTAGGATGTTTGATATTTTTGTTTTCTTAGACTCCCTTTTGTATTTTCTTTTACAAATGCATTTGAAATCAGCTTACTAAGTTCTATAAAATTTTTATTGAAATACATAACATTTAAAGGTTAACTTAGGGAGTATTAACATCTTTATAGCGGAGTTCACCATCTAAAAGCAGTATGCTATTGATTTCTTAGGGGTTTTTTTTTTTTTTCAAAGAGGATATGCAGATTGCTTGTAAAGTTTATTTCTATATATCTGTTGGTTGGTTTGTTAATATTTGGCTTTTGACAAATAAAAATTTTCTTATGTATTTTTAATCGGTCACTGTTATGTAGAGAAAACCTATTCTCTCTATATCTATCTTCCAGCCCTTTTTAAAACCTCTTATCATTTCTAGTCTCTTTTAGTGGGAAAGCAGATAATAATGCCTGCACATAATGGAAATTTTAATCTTCCTTTCTAATATTATTATTTTATTCTCACCTAATTGCTTTGGCTGAGACATCCAGAAAAGTGTTGAATAATAAAGAACAGCTATCCTTCTCTTGTCCCTGATTTTAATGAGAATGCTTCTTTGATACATCACTGGAAATTATATTTGTGGTGATTTCTGGTAACTACCACGTGAATATACTAGCCAGAGCATGGGCTATCACTGTGAACTCCCCGTAAGAGAGGAATTAGCCTTGTCTTATTTAAGCCACAGTATTTTGGAGTCTTTTTGTTTTACCATTTAGCCTATGAACTAATTAGTACATATCTGGGATTCCACTCTACTGGATCAAGTTTCATTTTTTCCTTAATCGACTAATGATAATTTTTTAAAATAATTTTTATTGGAGTATAGTTGATTTACATTGTTGTATTAGTTTCTGTCGTACAAAATATCCAATCCTTTTAAGATTCTTTCCCCTTATAGGCCATTACAGAGTATTGACTAGAGCTCCCTGTGCTATCTATTTTATATAGTCCTTATTAGCTATCTATAGGTCCTTATTAGCTATGCTGCTGCTGCTAAGTCACTTCAGTCGTGTCCGACTCTGTGTGACCCCATAGATGACAGCCCACCAGGCTCCCCGGTCCCTGGGATTCTCCAGGCAAGAACACTGGACTGGGTTGCCATTTCCTTCTCCAATGCAGGAAAGCAAAAAGTGAAAGTGAAGTCACTCAGTCATGTCCGACTCAGCGACCCCATGGACTGCAGCCTACCAGGCTCCTCCTTCCATGGGATTTTCCAGGCAAGGGTACTGGAGTGGGATGCCACTGCCTTCTCCATTTTATATATCAGTTCCGTTCAGTTCAGTGGCTCAGTCGTGTCTGACTCTTTGCAACCCCATGAATTGCAGCACGCCAGGCCTCTCTGTCCATCACCAACTCCCGGAGTTCACTCAAACTCACGTCCATCGAGTCCATGATGCCATCCAGCCATCTCATCCTTGGTCGTCCCCTTCTCCTGCCTCCAATCCCTCCCAGTGTCAGTCTTTTCCAATGGTCAACTGTTCACATGAGGTGGCCAAAGTAATGGAGTTTCAGCTTTAGCATCATTCCTTCCAAAGAAATCCCAGGGCTGATTTCCTTCAGAATGGACTGGTTGGATCTCCTTGCAGTCCAAGGGACTCTCAAGAGCCTTCTCCAACACCACAGTTTAAAAGCATCAATTCTTCGGCATTCAGCTTTCTTCACAGTCCAACTCTCACATCCATACATGACCACTGGAAAAACCACAGCTTTGACTAGACGGACCTTTGTTGGCAAAGTAATGTCTCTGTTTTTGAATATGCTATGTAGGTTGGTCATAACTTTCCTTCTAAGGAGTAAGAATCTTTTAATTTCATGGCTGCAATCACCATCTGAAGTGATTCTGGAGCCCCCAAAATAAAGTCTGACACTGTTTCCACTGTTTCCTCATCTATTTCCCATGAAGTGATGGGACCGGATGCCATGATCTTCGTTTTCTGACAGTTGAGCTTTAAGCCAGCTTTTTCACTCTCCTCTTTCACTTTTATCAAGAGGCTTTTTGGTTCCTCTTCACTTTCTGCCATAAGGGTGGTGTCATCTGCATATCTGAGGTTATTTTATATTATATTATTTATATTTATATTATGAGGCTATTACTATTTTATATATAGCAGTGTGTATATGCCAATCCCAATCTCCCAGTTTATCCTTCCCCTCCACTTTCCCCGCTTGGTAACCATAAGTTTGTTTTCTATATCTATGACTCCATCTCTGTGTTGAAAAAGTTCATTGGTACCATTTTTTGATAATGTTTTCTTTAGGATTTGCTTCTATATTTATGAACAGTGTTGGCCTGCAGGGTTTCCTTAATGTGTGCACTGTTCTTGCTTTTAGTATCAGGGCCATACCAACCTGGAAGGATAAACTAGGAAGTTTTCTGTCCTCTTCCATGATCTGTTATAGTTAATATATCTGTGAAACTCTTTTTTTGGTGATTTAGAAGAATTTGTTCTTCAAACCCTTTGGCATGGTGATTTTTTAGAAATAAAAAAGTCTCTACCACCTTCAGCCAGAGTGGCAGAGACTGCTAATTATCCACAATATCTATTCTTTCCTGTTTTTAAGCTAAACTTAAAAAATACTTGATTTGTAGCTAGGTATAAGTGCCCGGAATGAGACAACTTTCCCTTGCTTCTCTTGTGGCTGGATGTGACCAAGTTTCAAAGTTCAGGTGGTGAAAGATTCAGAATTCAGGTTATAAACACACTTGTGTACAACTTCTGGCACATGCCTTTAAAGGTGAGAGTGTTCCCTGCCTTTCCCTCAACGTGCTGCCTATAAAGTGGACCCAAGGAGGAAGCAGCTGACAGTGAGCTGGGATGGAGATCAATAAAACAGAGGGAACCTGAGTTCTTAGTGCCACGCCAGCTCTGGACGGTTGGTGCAAAGTTGATTTTCTTTTAGGCCACTTATTTTTGGTTCTTGCTATAACCACTCACTCCACATCTAATTAGTGTAAGTCACTTAGTCGTGTCTGACTCTTCCCAACCCCATGGACTATAACCCGCCAGGCCCCTCTGTCCATGGAATTCTGCAGGAAATAATACTGGAGTGGGTAGCCATTCTCTTCTCCAGGGGAGCTTCCTGATCCAGGACTTGAACCCAAGTCTCCTGCACTGCAAGTGGATTCTTTACCAGCTGAGCCACCAGGCACCAGGGAAGTCATCTGATTAGTGAAAACCACCTTTTCACTGACTTCTATTTTTTTCAAGTCTGCTTTCCCTAGCTGTACTGCCTTCTCGTTTTCATTGCCTATCTGTTTTCTCTGTCTCCTATCAGTGTCATTCTGGCCTCTTCTGTAAACACTCCAGGCATGGTCTGAATGCAGGGTATTGGCACCTGCTGTTCTCTCTGCCTGGATGAGTCTCTTCCAGATATCTGCCTGGAAAACTCTCTCCGCTCCCTCCCTTCCTTTCTTTTTTCTTTTCTCTGGGTCTATTATACATGACACCATATAATATGACTCCAGGTTGCTATTAAAATGGTCACAGCTCGGGAAGGGAGGCCCCAGAGGCACCCTCAGGAGTTACATTCAGTGACAGAAGACAACCTCCTCCAGGCCCAGAGGCCCAGAGCAGGTCAGCCTTGGCTAACCCGGAATGGGAGGGACAGCGGAAAATGCTGCCTAATTTGGGCACCTGGGGTCCTGGGTGTATGGGAGCTACTGGGGCCACCATGACAGAACACCACATGCTGGGGGGCTTAAACAACAGAAGTGCGCTTTCCCCGCCAGTTCTGTAGGTCAGAAGCCTGAAGGTATGGTGTGGGCCCCGGGGGAGCTTTGCAGGGGCCTTGGCCTACTGAGAAGGGTTTGAGTTTCAGGATGGGCAGTCAGCAAAGATATTTGAGGTCTGATGACTTCAGAGCCACGCTGCTGACCCCCTGGATCTCTGTCCTAGCTCCCCAGGACTTGCTTTTGAGCTGTTGCATGCCGTCTTCAGTTGCTCAAACACACCCACCATATGTCTTTAACGAAGGATGTGTGTGTGTGTGTTAGTCGCTCAGTCGTGTCCAACTCTTTGCGACCCCACGGACTGCAGCCCGCAAGGCTCCTCTCTCCATGGAATTTCCCAGGCAAGAATACTACAGTGGGCTGCCATTTCCTCCTCCAGAGGATCTTCCTGACCCAAGGGTCAAATCCAGGTCTCCTGCATTGCAGATGGATTCTTTACCATCTGAGCCACCTGAGATGCTTCTAGAAAAAAGGTCTGACTGAGAACACTCTCCTAAGACCTGCGTGAGTACGTGCTAAGTGGCTTCAGTCATGTCTGACTCTTTGCCATCCTATGGACTCTAGCCAGCCAGACCTTTCTCCTGAGCCGCCTCCTTTTTTCCCAACCTAAGTGCTTTGGCGACATGGATCACATTCCTTCTCCTGAAGGAACAGAATTCTGTATGCAAAAAAAAAGTCTTTTTAGCAATTTGTCCGCCCATGCTTCCAGAGCTTCTAAAACTCACTGTTGAGAATAAAAACAAAGCTCTAGCTTGAAAAGACGAGATCCAAAGGGTAGGATACGGAGGTACTACCTGTCTTGGCTGAATTATTGGGAAAACTTGTAAGTTCAAAGTTTACAGTTTCTCATACGTATGTTTTTATTTTTTAATATGTATTTATTTATTTGACTGTGCCAGATCTCAGTGGCTCCAGGCGAGATCTTGTAGTTGCAGCACGTGGGATCTTAATTCCAGCACGTGGGATCTAGTTCCCTAATCAGGGATGGAACACAGGCCCCCTCGGTTGGGAGTGCAGAGTCGTAGCCACTGGACCACCAGGGAAGTCCCTCACACTTTTTATTTTTTAAGAGTAGTAGATGCGGATAAACTGATCTACAGCAAGGAGCTAACAAGTAAAACAAGGGAAATTAACAAAAAACAGAGACCCACGATAGACTTTCATTTCACAATACCGTCTATGCACAAAAGCCCCTGGTTGGAGCACTCATTTGGAATTTGTTGCTCAATGAGGATCACACTCACTGAGGCTTGAATAACGGAAAATTCCCAGTCACAGTTCTGACGAGTGGGATTTTCCAGGCTCTTGTGAGTGACGAGCCAGACAGGCCCGCCCAGCCCAGGCCCGACGTGAGAGGGAGATGCTAGCCGGCCCACCTTTCTTCCTCTGAACAAAAGCAGTGATGGCTTTGTCAGGTCCCATTTGGAAACACAATATCAATCTTGCCTTATCCATATTATTGATGGGTTGTGGGTATTCTACCGTAATTATGTCAAAAATGAAAGATTTCAAAATGTGATTGGCAGGCTGATTACAGTAATGCATGTGATTAAACACAGGGCCTGCTTGTGTAACTAAAGGGAGACTGTCAGTGGCAATTAACTGTATTTTCTTTAAAGTTTGCCAAGATTTCTCTCAGTTTTCATTGTGTTGTTGTGAAAGAACCCACCAAGGCACCTGGTGGTAGGCAGTCTTCCTTATAAGGGCCACTGGGATTGGAAGTAAGGAAAAAAGAAACCCTGCCTCTTACAGGTGAGCTTTGCCAGCCTCAGTGGCTAGTACCAAGGACAGGGGCCACTCAGATTCTCTCTCCGTCTCCCTCTCTTTCTTTCTGAAACAATTTTATTTATTTTTTATTTCTGGCTGCAATGCTTCTTGCTACGCCCAGGCCTTTTCTAGCTGCGGCAAGCGGGGGCTGTGTGGTGCAGTGTTCTGACTGCTGTGGCTTCTCTTGTTGCAGAGCACGGGCTCCAGAGTTCCCGGGCTTCAGTAGTTGTGGTCCACAGGCTTAGCTGCCCCGTGGCACGTGGGATCTTCCCGGACCAGGGATCAAACCCATGACCCCTGCATTGGCAGGTGGATTCTTAATCACTGGACCACCAGGGAAGTCCCTTCCTCACTCTCTGTCTCGGGCTCTCTTGGAGTCCATCTGTCTCTCTTTCATCATGTCTTTCCCCCACCTTTCAATTCAAAACCCTTGGAGGAAGCCAGAAAGAGAAACACCAATACAGTGTATTAACGCTTACATATGGAATTTAGAAAGACAGTGAAAGAGGAGAGTGAAAAAGGTGGCTTAAAGCTCAACATTCAGAAAACGAAGATCATGGCATCTGGTCCCATCACTTCATGGGAAATAGATGGGGAAACAATGGAAACAGTGTCAGTCTTTATTTTTGGGGGCTCCAAAATCACTGCAGATGGTGACTGCAGCCATGAAATTATAAGACGCTTACTCCTTGGAAGAAAAGTT
>SJYV01043145.1:0-14026 GCA_006410875.1 Neotragus pygmaeus | reverse complement strand
GGTGGTGGGGGGTGCTTGGTCAGGGTGTCCGATCCGCGGTCGGAAGATGATATCTCAGACTTGGTGTACAGTTCCCAAGTCAAAGGTACCTTTTGAGGGTCAGCCTACATGGAAAGTCGACCATTCTGTGCTGCAAAAAGTGATTAATTTATTCCTTTTAATTTCTACACTGAGATCATGAGCGCGCATTTTGACCTCCTTAAAATTATCAGTAACCAAGGATAGAGGTGTGGGGCTAGAATGGCATTGCCCCACCGTCCCTGGATCAGGAGTCCAGAGGTAAAACTGAAGGATGACGGCCTCCGGCCATTCAGCGGGAGCAACCCGTTATCATCTACAGAGAATAGGGGCACTCCATCCCCCCGCTGCCGGGGTCGGGGATGTCTCCCAACAACCCCCACTGGTGACTCGTTGGCGCGTCTGCCTGAGTCGTATACCGGTCTCAGAAACTAGGCCCTGCCAGAAACGAAAAGAAAGACAGAAAAAAAGCTTACCGGCTGCAGATGACACTCCGGATTGGTCTTCCTCTGGAGCCGGTGGGAGATCCCGGGCGAGCCCCTAAATGTTATGCCCAAGTCGCGAAATCTCCCAATGACCACCAGGGAGCCGATATCCAATGCAAAAGCAAGAGAGTTTTTATTTCAAAGCTCGAGCTGGGGCTCCCACCGATACTGACGCAGTGACTATAGGGAGGAGCTCTGAGCTCTGGGTTACATTGCTTATATAGGGTATTCTCACGCAAGAAATTTGAAAAACAGGAGTTTCCGGGTTGGGAGATGTCTAATTGGTTACCTTCTGTGGAAGGGTTAGGTGTTGGTTTCTGATTGGTTTTCATTTCCCGGGCTGGCCACAGGTTCTGATTGGTTCCCATTTCCCGGGCTGGCCACGGGTTCTGATTGGTCCATGGGTAGTGGGGTGGGGTTAAGGGGTTTCCGAGAAGTTCTTTCCTGGGAATTTTTACAAAATGGAGTCTTTTTTAACAAAATGGGGTGGCTTAGGTTCTTCACAATGTAAAAATTGAGAGTTAGATTTTATTGCATGGAAGTGTTAGGTCTTGGGAGGCAGTATCTCCAGTGACCCTGAGAGAGCTGACTTTGAGAAGGCAGGATGGGAGCCAGGCTATGTACAAGTTTGCAGTGAGGCGCAGGTAATCTGAATATTAAAAGATTACTGTAATTAAGAAAAAACTAAATCTCTCATGGAAAATGCAAGCATTTGGGCTTGCTGAAATCATTTCTTTTGTATGCATCTAGCTATCTGGGGCCAATCCTGCTTTCTTTATTATTCACATACGAATTCCTTGTTTACCATAAGAGATGGCAATCATGGCAGATGGCCACATCTGACATCCCCCCAACTCCTCAACTCTTACAAGGGAGAAAGTAGCTGATGGCATGCAAATGGCTGGCTTTCTTTCACCAAAGCTCAGAAGTTTGTATTTAGAAAAGTCTTGTTTACTGGCGGGGAAAATAAACTCTTGGCAGAAACCTTATAGGACTTTGAGGACTAACAGAAAGAGGCAAGTATTAGTATACAGGGTGCTCAGGGGTGTAGGCAGAGGCGGAAGTAAGGAAGAAAGCCAAAAAAAAAAAAAAAAGTGTATTGGGCTTTATAAGTCAAAATAGTGAGTTTCGATTTTATTCTGGGTTAAATGGAAAGTTGTTGTTCAGTCACTCAGTCCTGTCCAACTCTTGGCGACCCCAACTGCAGCATGCCAGGCTTCCTTGTACTTTACTGTCTCCTGGAATTTGCTCAAACTCATGTCCATCGAATCAGTGATGCCATTCAACCATCTCTCTCATCCTTTGTTGTCCCCTTCTCCTCCTGTGTTCAATCTTTCCCAACATTAGGGTCTTCACATCAGGTGGCCAAAGAATTGGAGTTTCAGCTTCAGCATCAATCCTTCCAATGAATATTCAGGATTGATTTCCTTTAGGATTGGCTGGTTTGTTCTCCTTGCAGTGCATGGGACTCACAAGAGTCTTCTCGAATACCACAATTCCAAAGCATCAATTTTTCAGCACTCAGCCTTCTTTATGATCCAACTCACACATCCATACGTGACTACTGAAAAATAGCCTTGACTATATGGCTCTTCGTTGGCAAAGTGATGTCTCTGCTTTTTCATACGCTGACTAGGTTTGTCAAAGCATTTCTTCCAAGGAGCAAATATCTTAATTTCATGGTTAGCATCACTGCCTGCAGTTATTTTGTAGCCCCCCAAAATAAAGTCTGTCACTGTTTCCATTGTTTCCACATCTATTTGCTATGAAGTGATGGGACTGGATGCCATGATCTTAATTTTGTGAATGTTAAGCTTTAAGCCAGCATTTTCACTCTCCTCTTTCACTTTCACTTAGAGGCTCTTCAGTTCCTCCTTGCTTTAGGCTGTGGTGTCATCTGCATATCTGAGGTTACTGTTATTTTTCCTGGCAATCTCGATTCCAGCTTGAACTTCATCCCAACCCAGCATGTCATATGATATACTCTGCATATAAGTTGAATAAGCAGTGTGACAATATACAGCCTTGACGTACACCTTTCCCAATTTGGAACCAGTCTGTTGTTCCATGTCCAGTTCTAATTGTTGCTCCTTGACCTCATACAAGTTACTCAGGAGGCAGGAAAGGTTTGCCTGATAGTCCTATCTTGAAGAATTTCCCACAGTTTGTTGTGATCCACACAGTCAAAGGCTTCACTGCATACTCAATGAAGCAAAATTATGTATTTATCTGGAATTCTCTTGCTTTTTCTATGATCCAAAGTATGTCGGCAATTTGATCTCTGGTTCCTCTGCTTTTTCTAAAAACAGCTTGACCATCTGAAAGCTCTTGGTTCATATACTGTTGAAGTCTAGCTTGAAGGATTTTGAGTATTCCCTTGCATATGAAATGAGGGCAATTGTGTGATCATTTGAGCATTCTTTGGCATTGGAATGAAAACTGACCTTTTCCAGCCCTGTGGCTACTGCTGAGTTTTCCAAATCTGCTGGCATGTTGAGTGCAGCACTTTAACAGCATGATCTTTTAGGATTTGACGGAGGAGCCAGGTAGGCTGCAGTCCATGGGGTCGCTAAGAGTCAGACACGACTGAGCGACTTCACTTTCACTTTTCACTTTCATGCATTGGAGAAGGAAATGGCAACCCACTCCAGTGTTCTTGCCAGGAGAATCCCAGGGACGAGGGAGCCTGGTGGGCTGCCGTCTGTGGTGTCACACAGAGTCGGACACGACTGAAGCGACTTAGCAGCTGGAATTCCATCACCTCCACTAGCTTTGTTCTTAGTGGAGCTTCCAAGGGGCTGCTTGACTTCACATTCCAAGATGTCTGGCTCTAGGTAAGTGACCACACTATCCTGGTTATCCAGGTCATTAAAGCTTTTTTTGTATAGTTCTGTGTTTCTTGCCACCTCTTCTTAATCTCTTCTGCTTCCATTAGCATATCATTTCTGTCCTTTGTTGTACTCATCTTTGCATGGAATATTCCGTTGGTATCTCTAATTTTCTAAAAGAGATCTCTAGTCTTTCCCATTGTATTGTTTTCCTCTATTGGAAAACTGGCACTCTAATTAATACTTGGTAGTAATGGAAAAGAAAATGGCAACACACTCCAGTGTTCTTGCCTGGAGAATTCCGGAGATGAGGGAGCCTCATGGGCTTCCATCTATGGGGTCGCACAGAGTCGGACACGACTGAAGCGACTTAGCAGCAGCAGGAGCAGCAGGAGCAGCAGTAATGGTAGAGTAAAGCTAGAGGAAATTATTAGGAAAGCAATTTAATACCCATTGGCCAATTTTGGCTGCTTGGGCTAGGGTGGCATGGTGAAGACGATGAGAAGTGGTTGGAAACTGGATATATATTCCTGAAGAACAGAATGTAGGGGGTGGGGGAGTGTTTGATGCTGACTGTAAGGTTTTTAGCCCAAATAAATTGTCACTGAACTGGAGAACACTGGGCAATGGGTAGGTTAGAGGGTGAAGAAAAATCAGTGATTCATTTTTGGTCATGTTAAGTATGAGATGTGACTAAGACAGCCTTAAAATTTCCCTCAGCTTGACAAAGCTTTAAAAAGATTTCTTCCCAACTGTAGGCCTCTGTCATCCCTTTTTAAGGATAATTTATTTTAGAAACATGCAAGAGAAAACTTCCTGTGTCCCTCTGAGATGCAAATCTTTTACAATCCAGAAGTCTTTCTCTAGGATCTGGGAGAAATCTCTTTGAAAGGTAATCATAAAGAAAGCCCTCTTAGCTTCTGTGGAAGGGTTGGAGACTAACTACAATAAGCACCAATTACCAAAACTGATGGCCTAGACACATTGACCAAGCTTGACCCAGTCCTTTCTACTTTTGTTTTTGTTTCAGTAGAACTGAGTTCAGTCTCTTTCCCCTACTGTAATAGTCTTGAATGAAGTCTTCCTTATCTAACTGATCTTATCTGATTTTTCTTTTATATATGTTTATTATATCTAAATCAAGATAACAATATATGAAGGCATATAAGTCTGGAGTTCCATGGAGTAGTTCAGGCCAGAAATATACATTTAGAAACTTTCAGGGTAGCGGTCACATTTAAATCTGTGAGAGAAGGAGAGATCACTTGGGTTAGAGGATGGAGACTTGCAGTATTCCAGTGTTTAGAGGTACGGGATATGGAAAAGTTTCACCAAAGGAAAGTGAGAAGGAGCAGCTAGTTTGGTACTCCAAAGGTCAAGTACAGAAATTGTTCCAAATAATAGTGATCAACTGTATCAAATAGTTCTGATTGATCCAACTGGATAACTGATAAATGACCCCTTGATTGTATAATACAGAGTTCTTTCGTGCACTTGGCAAGAGCAGCTTCAATGGAGTGGAAAGTATAAAGTCTGAATGAAGTGAGAACAAGAGAGCATAGGAAGAGCGGAGGGAGAAACTGACCTCAGAAGCTCTTTTTGAGAAATGTTGCTTAGAACTAGCAGAGAAATGTGGCACAAACTTTTAAAGGATATAGAATCAACGGAAGATTTTATTTTTAAGATCGTATATATTTGTGTACTAATAGAAGTGAATCGTTATAGAGAAAAATGAGGTGATGATGCAAGAGAGAAAACAGGCCATAGCAAAAGCAGTGACCTTGATTATATTTAAGTGAATGGGTTCCAGTACTGAAGTGAATAGATTGACCTTACATAGGAAAAAAGGTGTAATTTGTTCCTTGACCTTCTGGCAGAGTATATGAGTATTGATGGTGGTAGATAAGGTGATATGGGCACCTGGAAATTCTCTGATTGCTTCCACTTCCTCAATGAAGTCAGAAGCACAATCATAGTTGAAAGTGTGGTAGGGGGAGAAGGTGGTGGAAATTTTAGCAGAGAAAATTATTGTTAATGATGAGATTTAGGTATGACCATAGCTGAGGTGGGATGGAAGCAGTATCACTGGATAGTGAGGTCAGGTATTAGGGGTAATAAGTTTGTGGATATTGAAGTTACTAAGACATAGGTGAGGAATAGTCATGGAGAGTAGATAGTTGGGAACTAAAACCTCTAGGGAATAATGGCCGGAAATTCAGAGATCTGTAGTCAAGGAGAATTGAATTAAAGAGAATTACTGGGTGTTAAACTTGTTGGATAGCATTACATTCATAGCAATGGGGAGCTTTAAGAAGAAGGGAAGGGTCATCCAATGAAAAATCAATAAGTAGGAAATCAGCCCTGAATATTCATTGGAAGGACTGATGTTGAAGCTGAAACTTGAATACTTGGCCATCTGATGCAAAGAACTGACTCATTTGAAAAGACCCTGATGCTGGGAAAGATTAAAGGCAGGAGAAGGGGACAACAGAGGACGAGATGGTTGGATGGCATCACTGACTCAATGGACATGACTTTAAGTAAACTCTGGGAGTTGGTGATGGACAGGGAGACCTGGCGTGCTTCAGTCCATGAAGTTGCAAAGAGTCGACCACGACTGAACTGAACTGAGCTGAGGAAGGAGAAGACCTGATTGTCGTTAGTGACAGTGGTACAAGAATTATTAAAAGATATTGGCAGATATCTCTTCTGATGGGCAATAGATGACTTTCAGCAGGGAATTGTTTTACAGTTCATTATGTGGATTAATTCAAAGCTCTGAGAAATGTTAAAATTTGATCGAGATCTTTGAAAATTAGCGGATGTAAGAAACATCTAAGGAGCTTGCTTTAAAATGCAGACAGATACTGAGGTGATCAACTTTGACATCATAAGTGATGTCTTGTTGATCACGTGTATCTATGTATGATGTGATGAGAATGGCACTTCTCTTCAGTGGTCTTTCTCCTCCAAATCCATAACCGCACTATGATTATGAGAAAAATGTCACACAAACCCCAATTGAGGAACATATTACAAAATACCTAGTTAGTGCTGCTGAAAATCATCAGTTCAGTTCAGTCGCTCAGTCGTGTCTGACTCTTTGCGACCCCATGAATTGCAGCATGCCAGGCCTCCCTGTCCATCACCAACTCCCGGAGTTCATCCAAACTCTTGTCCATCGAGTTGGTGATGCCATCCAGCCATCTCATCCTCTGTCGTCCCCTTCTCCTCCTGCCCCCAATCCCTCCTAGCATCAGAGTCTTTTCCAATGAGTCAACTCTTCGCATGAGGTGGCCAAAGTATTGGAGTTTCAGCTCTAGTATCAGTCCTTCCAAAGAACATCCAGGACTGATCTCCTTTATGATGGACTGGTTGGATCTCCTTGCAGTCTGAGGGACTCTCAAGAGTCTTCTTCAACACCACAGTTCAAAAGCATCAATTCTTTCGCGCTCAACTTTCTTCACAGTCCAACTCACACATGCATACGTGACCACTGGGAAAACCATAGCCTTGACTAGACGGATCTTTGTTGGCACAGTAATGTCTCTGCTTTTAAATATGCTATCTAGGTTGGTCATAACTTTTCTTCCAAGGAGTAAGCATCTTTTAATGTCATGGCTGCAATCACCATCTGCAGTGATTTTGGAGCCCAAAAATATAAAGTCTAACACTGTTTCCACTGTTTTCTCATCTATTTCCCATGAAGTGATGGGACCAGATGCCATGATCTTCGTTTTCTGAGTGTTGAGCTTTAAGCCAACTTTTTCACTCTCCTCTTTCACTTTCATCAAGAGNGGCACAGTAATGTCTCTGCTTTTAAATATGCTATCTAGGTTGGTCATAACTTTTCTTCCAAGGAGTAAGCATCTTTTAATGTCATGGCTGCAATCACCATCTGCAGTGATTTTGGAGCCCAAAAATATAAAGTCTAACACTGTTTCCACTGTTTTCTCATCTATTTCCCATGAAGTGATGGGACCAGATGCCATGATCTTCGTTTTCTGAGTGTTGAGCTTTAAGCCAACTTTTTCACTCTCCTCTTTCACTTTCATCAAGAGACTCTTTAGTTCTTTCCACTTTCTGCCATAAGGGTGGTGTTATCTGCATATCAGAGGTTATTGATATTTCTCCTGGCAATCTTGATTCCAGCTTGTGCTTCTTCCAGCCCAGTGTTTCTCATGATGTACTCTGCATATAAGTTAAATAAGCAGAGTGTCAGTATACACCCTTGACGTACTCCTTTTCCTATTTGGAACCAGTCTGTTGTGCTGTTGTGTCATTCAAAATCATCAAGGTCATCAAAAATAAGGAAAATTTGAAGAATTGTCACAGCCAAGAGGAGCCAAAAGAGACCTGATGATTAAATACAATATGGTCTCCTGCGTGGGATCCTGAAACAGAAAATGACATTGGGATGAGTGAGTTATGGGGTATACATTGATTCTGAATTATTCTAGAACTTTCTGTACATCCGTAAGAATTCTGAAATTAAGTTTATTTTGATAAAGGCAGATGCTTGGGTAGTGAGACACAGTAACACTCATTAACCACAACTTTAGCTTTTCCTAGCCTAGAAATCCATATCAGTGTATCACATACTATACTTTTTGCCTCAGCTTCTTTCTCTCAGTACATTTGTGAAATTTTTGTTAAGTGTAGCAGTTGATTCTTTTTATTGCTAAGTAGATTTCTATTGTGTGAATGTGCTACGACTTATTTAAGAATTCATCTCTTGATAAAGTATTAATTTTTAACAACCACAGAAGTCATCCAAATGTAGGTGGTCCACAGATACCATTTTGAGAAACATTACTGTAAAAATTGATGCTCTGTCTATTGTGTCTTAGTTAATAAACCTTTCCAAGCATGAAAAGATAACTCAGCATCTGAAAATGTTAATACACCTGTGAAATAAAGTGTCAAGCCTGTCTTACTAGCCAGATAAAGGTGAAAAATTAGCAGCAGTAGTCTCATAATGAAAAAGCAAGATATATTAGAATGTCTACATAGACAACAGAAGGAATTTGCAGTCTGAGAGGTCTCATTTGTCTTTAGTTAGTGGATAGTGTTGATTTGTTTATTGGCCTTCAGAGGCTGATGAGAACAGAGGATGAATACAGGCAATGTGTTTCTGATGAGGCAGTAAACATCCCTGGCAAGATTTGGGTGGTTGGGCCAACACCAATGACAAGGTAACCTTTTGAGTTCTGTAGTGCCATGTAATAGAATATGCACTGTGTTTACATGAATGATGTGAGAAAGGAAACATCCTGATAAACTGCAGGGAAGGAAAAAGAAAAAGACAAACAGTTGGAAAGAATACACATCTGAATTTAAAAGACAGGAAGAAACAAGAAATTAAGGATGCAGACTTGTTCCTTATGGCTCTCTGAGGTGCAATAATTGAGACTAAGAACACAAATAATATTCTGAATAGGAAAAGAAGGCTGTTGCTGAAACTCTTGGTTAGAATGTAACTACTGTGGTGGTAAGCTTATTTTGTTCCCAAAGAGACCCAGATTCAAAAATTAGAAGAAATCTCTTTGTACTCTTTCTATACCTAGTGGTTGCAATTTCTTCCTCGTGTATATTTTCTCTTTTTCATTCTCATTATCTCTTTTTTCTCCTCCTTTGTTTGCATGTTTTATCTTGTGTGTATTCTTTTAATTTTACATTTTTACTTTGTCAAAAATATTTCTAAAGCTTAACTTGTATTTAAATGAAAATTATATTTAGCATTTTAAAGTAGATTTAGAAGAATTAGGACACACAAAAACCCAATCCATTAAAGAAATAATCTGCATGACTTTAAAAGAACATGGGTCTCCTCCTGTAGAACAGCAGCATGAACATGAAATAAGGATGCTTAGTAATAGATCTCAATCCCTAGGGACAAACCTAGGTGGCTTTCCCTAAATTTCACAAGGAAGTGAGTTTATGAGAACCAGCCAAGATTAGCCAGCCTTGCTTTCCAGAAGCAAGCATGATCTCATTTGATTAGCTGTTTAGATTGGCTGCAAAATGCCCCCAAGATTATGTGATGGCTTAGTGCTTGGCTTGGTTACACAGTAATGTTTTGGTTTCTTAATTATTTGTGACTATTGCACACACAGCCTGACTTTGTCTGGCACACGAGATTGACAGATTATTCTTACACAGCTGGAAGTAAAAATTTCTGAATCCTGGAACTTACATAGATAACTGAGGTAATTTTAACTGTTGGGAGAATCAAGAGTAATATGCTAGAACACCATGTCTAGAGTCAGACTTTTCAATGACTTCTCATTCAGCTCAGTGAATTCTTATTTCTTGGGTATAAAATAGTTTCTTTATGCCTGCAATGCACATCTTTACTGTGGCGATGCATACGTCAGGCCTAGGATTTCTTAAATTCTCTGACCATACAATGACTTGAAAGTTAGCCACAAGACTGTGCCTTACTCTGGGGTTTTCTGTTTTCCTTAGCCTCTGTGCTGCAGTTAGGGCATATTTCCTCCTTTCCTACAGCTAGCTGGTCAGGGTTTAGTTAAGACGCTCTATCTCCTGCTTAACAATGAAGAGTCAGAAACCAGACTTGGGTTGAGTTCAAATCTCTCTCTGATATTATCTCTATCTACAAGTACCCTGGGAAAATTATTTAAGTTCACTGTGTCTCATTTGCTCCCTTTTTAACCAGGAGATTAAAATAATATACACAAATAATCTATAACATTGTTTTGATGATGGAGTGAGTTATTACCTGCAAAACACTTGGAATAGTCATAGAGTAGAAAGGGCCTACCACATGCAGTCAGTCATTAGTGTTTTTGATACTTTAATGTTTTTTTTTTTTTTCTTTCTGTCACTTCAGTCTTAGTTGGCAGGAAGCCTTTGGTGATTCTTGTCCTACTCAGAAGGCATCCCGTTAAATAAACACATGTACACATCTCAAGATTTACATAGAGCTCTGCTCACGAGCATGTTTACAAGATTCCTTACTACAGCTCTGTGTGATGAATTGGTATTAGAGCCTCCATTTCAGAGACATGTGAACTATAGCACCAAAGAGGTAAAGCATATGGAGCAAGGTTGCCCAGCTGGTTACAAGAGCTTTTCTCATAGCTAACATTTTTAGACCCCTTGTGGAAAGTTTGTAGACTAATTAATGAAGAGCCTAGTTTGTACATAATACTCTGAAAGAAAAGAGACCATTTGTTTGAGTGGAGTTCTTATGACCATTTTTGGGTAATTATTTTCTGATACTGCAGTGTCATTTGTACAATAAAAATTTTCAAGAAAGAATAGTGCTATTTTCCAATATGTGTAATGACAAGGAGCTCAGTTAATTCTTTCTTTTCCTATGTGTTTGTCTGTATGTCAGTCGGCTCAGAGTTGCCATAATAAAATACCATGGACTGTGTGGCTTAAACAATATACATTTATTTCTTACGAGTCTGGAGGCTGGGAAGTCCAAGACCAAGTTACAGGCTGATTCATTTCTTCAGTAAGGGCTCTATTCCTGGCTTGCAGATGGCCACCTTCTTGCTGTGTCCTTACATAGCAAAGTGAGGGAGAAACAGATCGTGCATGCGACAGAGAAGGCTCTGGTGTCTTTTTTTATAAGGGCACTGCTCCCTTTATGAAATTCCCACCCTCATTGCATCATATAAACTTAATTACCTCCCATCCCCAAATACTATTGTATTAGGGGTATCAAATTCAGCATATGAATCGGTTGAGGAGGAATATAATTCAATCTATAGGAGTTTGTTTGTTGGTAAGGACCTGCAGTAATTTGTGGTGGCTTTTTATAAAGCCAAAATATTGGATTTTTAAAGGATCCTATTTTTTTAAGTCCAAAAATACTGTATAAACATGAGCATCAATTCTACTGAGAGATCTTTAATAAAAGCTAAGTTATTGAGACATCTAAAAAGATTCATATTAAAGGCCAGGCACATAAGATAGACACATTCCTCTTTTACAGTGATAGTAAAAGTTGGCAGGTGCCTAGATGATATAAATCATGAGTTTCTTAAATTCCCTCTGTCTTTCTGAAAGCCAGTCAAGTACTAGATTCTGAAATTACCAACATGAAGATCAAGATTTCTTTGGGTTAATATTAGGCCTTCCTAAAGATGCTTCTATAGTGTGAATATGTTCCCTGGAGAGTAGCAGATAGTGACTCCTGAGCACAGGAAATTTCTCCTTCATAAGAGAGAATCAGAGGAGGACTTCCCTGGGGGTCCAGGGTTAAGACTGCCCCTTCCAATGCAAGGGGTGTGGGTTCGATTCCTGGTCAGGGAGCTGAGTTCCTACAAGCCTCACAGCCAAAAACCAAAACATAAAACAGAAGCACTTTTGTAACAAAGTCAATAAAGACTTAAAAATTGGTCCACATTAAAAAAAATCTTAGAGAGTCATAGAGAATGGAACTAGGCAATGTGATGTAGTATTTTTAAGTTTGGAAATGGAGAAGAGAGGGCTCAGGGCATGACCCTGGGTTGTCCCTTCAGAATCCCGTGGCAGGCCAGGAATGGGATGGACAGAATGAGATCCTTGAGGTACAGGATGGTGCCTAAAAGATAAAATGGGCCCCTTATTGGTATTTTTGGTTTATTAATGTTTCACTGGATGACCACCAGTAAACTATGGTAATATCCAAACTCCACAACTATTGCTGTTTTTTTTCAAATAAGCAAAAAAAATGGGGACGTAGAGCTATACTTCTCTTTGACAGGCAGTTAAGAATGTGACAATCAGATGAGAAAAGGCCTTAAAACTGAGAAGTGTACACTTTTCTTGAAGGAAATCTTTGGGTTTATGTTCACTTTAAATGCTGAGAAGCTTAAATGACATTTTATAACAATGAGTGTATCTCTATAAATCTTGCATTTCCAACAAAAGATATGGCCGAATAAACTACAAATTAATTAATTTCCAAATAATAATTCCTATTTTAAAGTGGGCTTAACATATGGGAAAATATGAAAAGTGAAATGCTTTATATCCAATTTCCTTATTGTAAAGTTGCTTCATAATTAGAATTTCACCAGAAGTTATGTTGTAGCTTTTGCAAACTGGGACCTGAAATAGTAAATAACAGCTGTAAGGATTCTGGTAACTTCCTAAACTCTTAGTAATTAGCTATTCATAAAATTATTTAGAATGTCATTTTTATTATGTCACCAAGTACTGAATATTTCAACATGGTTGTATCCCAATTAAAAATTTGAGTTTTCCAGTGAGAATCAGAGCAGCAAAAATACCTTTTCGGTTAATAACAGGATTACTCAATATCACAGATTGCGACCAGCTGAAAGTTCCTTTGAAGCAGGGTTTCTCAACCAGGGGATTATTGACATTTTGGAGTGGGTCAGTTTTTTGTTATGTGGGCTGTCCTATGATGGTAAGATTTTTAGCCGCATCTCCAGGCTCTTCCCACTAGATGACAGGAGTGCCATCTTTTCAGCTGTGATAAGGAAAAATGTCTCCAGAGACTGCCAGCTGTCCCCCAGCCTGGGCCAGAGACGAGGGAGATGGCCCCTTGTTGAGAAGCATTACTATAAGGGAATAAATACTCCTGGTTTTCACATGGGCGAATGGCTTAGCCTTTGGTGGTTGGCCCAAGAATACACTTAGGTTTTATAGCCCTGAGTCATGCTTCAAGTAGTATTAATTCATCTGACTCATTCTGAACCTCGGCTAGTAGAGAACAGTGCCCAATTCTCTGGGTAACTGATTTTGATAACTGAGTGATTTGATGGTTCTATAATTCAGACTGTCTCTGTTGCTTGCTCTATGGCACTTTAAGGAAATTATAAATTTTAAATGACATTTTTTCTTAGCAACACAAGAGTAACAGTGACTGTATATTTCTAACAAATACACAAAGATGTAATTTTAAAAGTGTTTGTGTTCATAGATCTTCTTGGCATTTGGGGCTAGAATCATTCTGGACCTCTTTAATTGTCCAGTTTTCTTTTTTGATTCATTTACTCTATGAATTCAAAGATACACAGATCTTTGTAATTTTACTGAAGATGCATTACACTGAAGATGGTGTCTCGTGGATCTGATGATGGATGTCTGTCTGTGTTTGTGTTTCTTTCTCTCTCCCACACACACAGTCACACATACTCATTTCCTGTGGTGATGGAAAGCAATGGTATATAAAATTTGAAAGAAAAGTCTAAAGAAAAACCTTTAAAGTTTTTTTTAATGGCAAGGGAAAGACAGTGTGGCATTCTTTCTATATTAGCACTAGTCAGATGTGAGTATGCACAAAATGGCCAAATCTAGGAATAAAGTACTCCCCAAAAGAAACTCTGCTGGAAAAGCATTACTCTTTAGTATTCACCATGTGTGTGTGTGTGTTTAATTGCCCAATATAGTAGACTAAAACTTTTCACTGTAAGGTTTTAATATGTTGTGTTTTAATGTTAGTAATAAATGAAGACTGGTGTTGATTTGCTTAAAGATAATTATTTTTAAAATATAATCTGTCACCAGTGAAAGAGCATGTGAGATTCTTTAAGGTCTTTAGTGTAGCTACTTACAGAGCACCAATGGTGGAGGAGTGGAAGGCAAGGCTGGGGATGGCGTTTATTTTACCTCTTTGTGTTGGATATAGCTGATTAACAAACAATGTTATAACACTTTCAGGTGGACAACAAAGGGACTCAGCCATATATATATATATATATATATATA
>SJYV01043139.1:0-18683 GCA_006410875.1 Neotragus pygmaeus | reverse complement strand
TTTCTGTCCCTCTGGAACTGTGCGTTCAGGTGGAGCAGACACATTGCCAGAGTTTTCCCAGTATTTCCCAGGCCAGACCTAGCTCTCAGGAAGGCTTCTCGAAAGGGAGAAACAGGCTTTCTTATTGACAAGTTTTTGTCTTGATTTTCACCTACTTTCTCGGGAAGGCTGTTGTGTTTTGGGAGACACAGGGCTAGATATCAAGGATGTGGTTATGATGAAAACAGGGAGAATTCCTGCTGAGTCTAATGAAGGCCTGTGGAGTCACATGGGACATGCCAGTGAGCCAGGCCCTGTCGCTTCTCCCTGTAACCCTGGCAGCCCTGCCTGCTCCTCACCTGAACCCCTGGTCATGCCAGAGGAGGCACTGCTGCGGGCAGGGTTTTTTTGTTTGTTTATTTAAAGATTTTTTTTTTAATTTTATTTTGGATGTGGGCCGTTTTAAAAGTTTTTATGAATTTGTTACGATGTTGCTTCTGTTTTCTGTTTTGTTTTTCTGGCCACAAGGCATGTGGGATCTTTGTTCCTTGACCAGGGATCAAACCCGGGCTCCCTGCCTTGGAAGTGTGGCTCCTTAACCACTGGACCGCCAGGGAAGTCCCTGAACACGGGTGT
The DNA here is from genome assembly GCA_006410875.1 of Neotragus pygmaeus. Classification (NCBI taxonomy): domain Eukaryota; kingdom Metazoa; phylum Chordata; class Mammalia; order Artiodactyla; family Bovidae; genus Neotragus; species Neotragus pygmaeus. Next base: position 18,068 of record SJYV01043139.1, on the reverse strand, counting down.
TAGAGTCAGGGTTGAAGAAAATAATTTTGAACATATTTTTGGAATTGCAATGAACGTCATGTTTAAGTGGACTCTATCTGCTTATTCTTTTTGTCAGGCTGTAGTTTTGTTTTTATTCAAACACTGGTTGCCAGAAGCTTTCTTTCAATACCGAATATGTACAGCCACACGTCTTTGACCACNTTTGAACATATTTTTGGAATTGCAATGAACGTCATGTTTAAGTGGACTCTTATCTGCTTATTCTTTTTGTCAGGCTGTAGTTTCGTTTTTATTCAAACACTGGTTGCCAGAAGCTTTGTTTCAATACCAAATATGTGCAGCCACACGTCTTTGACCATGTTCTCTCTTTGGGACCCCGTGTGCCTGGCGTTGGGAAAGGGATTGCCAGCTCTGCTCTGTTAAATATTCCATCTTATCAAAGAGGTGTTTCATCAATTATGTATAATAGTAGATACCACTCAATAAATATTTTATACATGATAGATATTTTTGTCTGAAATTTTTCACTTGAGCAATGATTTAAACCCTCGTTTTTCGTTTTATGAGGTGATACTTTTATAATATCATATAGTGACTGCAGCTTGAATGTCATAGAGCTTTAGGGCAATATTAATCGTAAATTCATCTGCCCCCACCCCCGATCCTCAGAGACTTTCTGTTAATTCAGGTTTTACCCCTTCTATGTGTGGAAGAAAATGTCTGTGTGTGTGAGAGAGAGAGTGTGCATGTGCGTGTGTGTGTGTGCGCACGCGCGTGTGCTTGGGATGAGACAAGTAATGCTTTTGACCTAACGGCTCTGAAGTTATAAATTTCAAATGATTTTTAAAGTCTATGTATGAGACTTTAAGGAAGGAAAAAAAAGTGCTTTTCAGTGGATTAAAAAAAACAAAAAATAGTGTTAAACTAAGCCGGGATGTATTCCACATCCCGGGATGTATTCTAACTAGTCTCTCTAGTTAGAGTGAGTGGAAGCTGTAAGAGTTTAAAATACACCACCCCACCGCTCTCCTTTTTGGGTTATTGTGTACTTTGATGGAGAGGGGTAATACTCTGTCTGGACCTTTGAGGACAGCCTCTCCTCTCCTTTTCACATGGACCTGGTGGCCAGGCACAGTCCATGGCTGGGAGCCACCTGCGCTGTGTGCAGCGTCGTCACAGTTCACAGCTACCAGGCCTTCCAGGGAGGACTTTGTTTTATGCAATGAGGCTGTATGATTAAATTCTCCTCTGTAATATATGTCTTTAGAAAAAAATAACTTTATGGGCAAGAGGAAAGCATGACTTCTGCCAGAGAAGCAGGAGTTGGGGTCAGTATTTTGGGGGTTCATTTCAGCCAGGATTTGCAAGGGCCTTGGTGTGGCGAATTGGGAAGATGAAGCCCCCAGCCTCTCAGCCTGATACCCTGGGCCTGGTGAGGGAGCTCGGCTGGTAAGAGGAGTAATTGAAGAACAATGATACGCTTCATTTCCTTTTCTTGAATCTAAGTTATGCATTGGTCATTTCCTCTGCATATCTATTTAATGGTTGTTAAAGTAAATTGCTTTCTCTCAAGTGGTGATTTTTATGTTTTTTTTTTTAAACCATCTTTTTTTTCCACTCCGCTCCATCACCCTGTGGCCTGACTCCAGCTCCGCACGCATGTGGTGGAGGCTCTGATGTAATATTTAAACGACACGGGTTGCATTTATTTGATCCAGGGATGTGAGGAGTGCCAGCTCTGTTTCGGGGTGTGCTGGGCTTTGGAGTCCAGAACTGGAGTGTGCTCAGCGTGTCCAGCCGCACGAGGGGGTGAGGAAGGTGTTCACTCAGAGCACCGCTGCCCCAGAGCCCATCAGCAGCACGGACTGCCTCCTCCACGGCTCCCGTCGGCCTGTGGTCACTGAGCCCGATGTTGTGTTCTGGGATGGGGTGCAGTCTCATCAGCACAGCCCAGCCTGCAGACTGGTATTTCCACCTTCACTCTGCTGGAGTTTGTCTGCTTTCCACCTGTGCCCAGACGCCTGTGTTTCCAGTCTGCTGTCTTAGGGCAGATGGGCCTACTGGTAAAGGGCCTCCCAGTCTCATCCCCGAGACCCTCCTGCCTGCATTTCTCTGAACTCTTGAGTGTCTGCCCACTCACTCACTCATTTGACAGATCCTCATTGAGCAGCATCTCTGTATCAGACCTGAAATTAGGCATTAGGTTAGTCGGGAGACAAGGGATAAGCTCTTCTATAACGTGCAGAGAGTGGTAACTGCTAAGAGAGAAACAACTCAGGGTAAGAGAGATTGGTGACTGCGGTCTTGGATGGGGTGGTGGGGAAGGAGGCTTTGGAGCAGAGCCCTGAGGAAGTGAGGGCCACGTTTTGTGTGCATTGAAGGCAGGTCTTCTCTCCTGAGGCAGATTTCATTCCCCAGGGGACATTTCTCTGTGTCTGGGGACATCTCACAGCCTTGGGGGAGGGATGTATCTCACTGGCATCTAGAGGACAGAGGCCAGGGACACTCCTAAGGATCCTGCAGTGGACAGGGCGGCCCTGCATGCGGAGAACCATCTGGTTCAAAATGTCAGGCTGCCAGGGTTGGGAAACCTAGTCGGGGAAGGGAAAGAGTAAACAAGAACAGAGGAAGCAGTGGGCACAAAAGCAGAAGGAACCCCTGAGGTGGGAGCAGGTTTGGAGAGCATCACGAAGCTGGGGTCCGCGGAGAGGAGGGTGCTGGGGGCGCGTGGCAGGAGGTCAAGGAGCGGTGAGGGCACACGGAGCTCTCTAGAACCTTGCAAAGATTTTGGCTCTGACAGAGCAAAGGAGGCTACATAACTGACCCTTGCAGAGGAGGGGCCTGCCCTGACCTCCCTCTGGCTGCAGAGGAGAGCGTGGGCCCTGGCTTGGGCACGGGCTAGAGAAGCCGAGATTCCTGCGGCTGTCTTGCTGGAGGCGCTGGTGCTTGGGGCCAGGGAGCAGTGCGATGCTGAGGTTTGTTGTTAGATTGGGCGCGTATTTTGAAGCTAGAGTCAGTAATGAGTGTTGAAGGGTTTAGAGAAAGACATGAGCAAAGGACGGCTTTTTTTTTTTTTTTAACTTTTTGTTTTGTATTGGGGTATAGCTAGTTAACAATGTTGTGTTAGTTTCATGTGAATAACCAAGGGACTCAGCCATACACACACACATGTCTCTCAAACTCCCCTTTCATCCAGGCTGCCGCTTGGCGCTGAGCAGTGTCCCGTGTGCTCTGCCGTAGGGCCTTACTGGTTATCCATTTAAAATACAGCAGTGTGTAGTGCACTCCCTTACTGTCCCTTCTCCCTGTTCTTCTCCCTAGCAACCATAAGCTCGTTCTCTAAGTCCGTGAATCTTTATTTTATAAATAAGTTCATTTGTACCTTCTCTTTTTAGATTCTGCATATAAGGGATATCATATGATATTGCTCCTTCTCTGTTTGGCTCACTTTACTTACTATAATATTTCCTAGATCCGTCCATTGGAGAAGGAAATGGCAACCCACTCCATTGCCTGGAGAATCCCAGGGACGGGGGAGCCTGGTGGGCTGCTGTCTATGGGGCCGCACAGGGTCAGACATGACTGAAGTGACTTAGTAGCAGCAGATCCATCCATGTTGCTGCAAAAGGCATGATTTTATTCATTCTTCTTAACGACTGATTAATAGTCTGTGATATGTGTATCACATCTCCATAATCCATTCCTCGTCAATTGACATTCAGTTGCTTCCATGTCTTGGCTGTTCTAAACAGTAGGACAGCCTAGTTTTTGGTCCAAGCAACTGTAAGGAAGATTGGCATTTACTGAGAGGGACTGGTGTGCAGGTGTGGCAGGCAGTGGGAATCAAGGATTGAGCTTTCGAGGTGTTAAGTTTGAGCTGCCTGCTTGGCGTTGACACAGGTATATCGAGGCAGGTGGGTTTGTACACGAGGGTGGAGTTTTAAGGGAGAGGTCTGCCTTCCTTCCCCTTAATTTGAGATTTGAGCATCATTAGCATGCAGTTGAGCTCTCTGTGTCTGTAGATTCTACATTCATGGATTCAACCCGCCACTGATGGAAAATGTTTGGGGGAAAAAAACTTCAGATAGTTCCCCAAGATAAAAACTTGAATTTGCCTTGTTCCGGCAAATATTTGCATAGCATTTTCACTATGTTTTCAATGACTTGCGTAGCATTTACATTGTATTAGGTATTATAAGTAATCTAAAGTTGACTTAAAGTATAAGGGAGGATGTGTGTAGAATATATGCAAATCATGTGTTTTTATATAAGAGACATGAGCATCCTGGGATCTTGGTATCCGAGGAGGTCCTAGAACCATCCCCCTTCTAGGATATACAGGGATGACTGTGTAGATTGCTAGTAAATTCAGGAGACTGTCGAGTCCCTGGGATCAAAGACTCCATGGAACTGGAGAGTGCCAGAGGGAGGAAGTAGAGGACCCAAAGTAGGGGAGTCTTTGGAGGCGGTTTCCTCTGAAGGGGCACAGAGAAGTTGGTGGTAGCTGGAGGGTGATGCAGGGCCAAGGGAGGCGGTGGCCGTGCTTGGTGGGAGCCCTGCAGGTGGGGGTGGTCAGTGGGTAGAAGGTGGTGCAGGGCGCCGAGGGTTAGCTGCCTCTGGTCCGTGGGAGGTAATGCACAGGAAGGGGTTGCTGTCATAGACACGCAGAGTTGGACCCTAGTCACCGGCAAGAAGAACCAACGAATTAGGAAACATCTAGGAATTAAATGAAGGTTCTGAAGAGGTGGAAAGATTACCTTGGAGTCGACTGGTCCCAGACCCCTTCCTCAGGAAGGCAAGATTTGAGCTTAGCTTCGTGTGAGTGTATGTACATTTATAACATATGTATATGAATCTTTATCTGGCAATAAATGTAATTCATTTTATATTGAGCTTTTTATATGTTCCAAGCCCGCTTTGCCCACCATATGCCAGGATTTCAGCACGAAGTTTATGATCCTGTTTTCTTGCAGGTTTTTTTTGTGAGCAATAAAAACATCGCTCATTTTTAGCACTTCCGTGCTCATGCTCGAGCTCAGTCAGTCTGACTTTTTGTGACCCTGTGGACTGTAGCCTGCCAGGCTCCTCTGTCCATGGGATTTCCTAGGCAAGAATACCGGAGTGGAAAAAAAAATACTGGAATGGGTTGCCATCGCTTTCTTTAGAGGGTCATCCCCACCCAGGGATCAAACCCGTCTCCTTCGGCTCTTATACTGCAGGTGGATTCTTTACCACTGACCCAGTGGAGAAACCCGTGTTAAGGCTAACAAGCACCCAAGAGGGAGTTCTCTTTTCCCAAAGTAACCTCTTCCTTTTCTTTCCCTCCTAATTCCAGGAACAGACTCTGGCCCTAAGGAAGGAAGGGATTGGGGTTGTTTTGGACTCCGAGCTGCCCCATCTGATCGGCATCTATGATGACCTTCTGAGCACTGGCATGATCCTGTATCACTTGAAGGTAGAAACTGCTTACCTGGGCTTGCAGTTTGGTTTCAGCTTTTCCTCAGACACTGACAAGTGTAATACTCCGTGTCCATGAACACACTGTGACGGTAAAGAATGTGCAACAAATCCTCGAGCTCTTTGGGGATTTTCAGCAGTTCATTGGGATTCTCTGGCATTAGAAATTCCTGTTTTATGTAATCCTAAAGGTAAATGAAGATCCATTCCCTTTGCCTTCTAATTTGTAGAACCAGTAAGAGGGAGGTAAGGAACAAAAAGACAGACTTAGGAAGAAAAGCTACCAACACCTAAACTACAATTGCTTGTATGTACAGTTTTCTGGTCCCTCAGGTTAATTATGAAGTTGTGTCTGAAAGTCACTCAGTCATGTCCGACTCTTTGTGACCCATTGGACTGTAGTCCGCCAGGCTCCTCTGTCCATGGGATTTTTCAGGCAAGAATACTGGAGTGGGTTGCCATTTCCTTCTCCNTAGAAACGACTGAGCGACTGAACTGAATTAACTGAAGAGAATAGCTAACAGGAGAGTAGGTTCTTCTGGCTTTCCACTCTAGTACTCTTGCCTGGAAAATCCCATGGACCAAGGAGCCTGGAAGGCTGCAGTCCATGGGGTCGCTGAGGGTCGGACACGACTGAGTGACTGCACTTTCACTTTTCACTTTCATGCATTGGAGAAGGAAATGGCAACCCACTCCAGCATTCTTGCCTGGAGAATCCCAGGGTCCGGGGAGCCTGGTGGGCTGCCTTCTATGGGGTCGCACAGAGTCAGACAGACTGAAGCAATTTAGCAGCAAAGAAGCTGGAGTTGAGGCATGTCCTTTCAGATGTTAATTGGAGAGATTAGGAAACAGCTCCTTGGAAAGCCCTCCTCCCAGCCCCTAGGGTGTCTGTTCCCTCTTTTGTAAAATGAGGTAAGGATGGACTCTTTCCAACCTTAACCTGAGGCTGCAGAAGTTGAGGTTTTCTCTAAGAGCATTCCTTTGGATGGCAAGGCTGCAATGATCATTGCTATCTCTCTTACTGACACCTACCCTATCATGGGAAAGTAAAGTCCCAAGGTGTGGAAGCCATTCAACATAGTTTCACACCCTTTGAGACAGAAGAAGGTTATCACTTCCACCCTTCTGGGATAAATGCTCCCTCTAATGCAAGACATGCAGGAAATAGCCAGCTATTCCCTGAGACAGTCTCACTGTGATAAAGTATCTTTGCAGTCTTACATGGGACCTTGTTTTCCCAGAACTGTAACTTTACCGTCATCTCTTCCTTGAGATTTCAGACCCCAGCTCTTGTTTTCCACATTAATTCAAGTTGAAGTGCAGCCTAGATCATGTTGGCAAACATTCCAAGTGGAAATGGATTTCCAGTTTCTCACTAAAAATTACCACGTTCTCATCAGCCCAATCTGGATAACATTTTGTGTCTTTTGTAATGTCTATTTCCCAAAGGAATTAAAATGTGTCTGTATATCGCTCTGCCCAACAAATTTTTAATAAGGATTGCTCCTAATTACCTCTTATGAGCAAGCAGAATCTGAATCCCCAAAAACCGATTACCCAAAAATCTTTTCTTGAGCCAAGAGTATCATTTTCAAAATGGATTGAATCAGGTGTGGAGAAGCAATGCTACATTTTATTTTGATAAATATCTGATAGGGGAGCCAGCTCTTGATGCCACAGCCCAAAAGACTGGCTACTGGGCATCTGGAAGCCTTCCCATGCTCGGGTGCCTAAGATCAAGTCCTGATCAGTCTTACCTGGGCAAGGATAGTCACTGTTTATAAAGCGCTTTGGATGGTTCTCACATGATATAAGCAGGCCTCAGAGTAATTCTCTCCATCCGAAAGATGAGGAGTCTGAGGGTCAGAGTAGTTTGTTGACTTACTTAACATTTAGGCATAAGACGTTCACAAGACCAGCTAAGGGAAGAGCCAGGTACCCTTCTAGCCTTCTCATCAAACCACATCACATTGAAGCGTGTATTCTGGCAAAACACTGACAGCAGTATAGGCTCTGGAGAATGAAGAAGGCTTCTATTTAGAGAGAAGGAGAAAAAAGCTTACAGAATTTTGTTGCAAAACCATAATGTTTTGAGCTGGATGCAGGTGAATCAAAGTCAAAGGAACTCAGTGGAGAAAGAGATTCTTCTGGCTTTGAGGGTAAGGAGATCAAAGGAGACTCTTCCAGGACTAGACTGAAGGAGGAAATAGAGCAGGCTCTATCTTGAAAGCAGAACTCCATCTTGGGCCAACTGTGGACTTGGAGCTATACGCCCAGTATCTATGGAAACGACATACCAACGGAAAACCAGGCCTCCATTGCCTAAAAGAATACCCTAATTATCTGTGTAACCAAATAGAATCATACATTCTATTATGCTTATTGGGGTATGACCACAAGCCTATTGATAATTGTCCACTGTTAACTACCTAGGCTTAAGGATTATGAATCACAGGTTAACTTTGATTGTATCTTTCTTTTTCCTTTGTTCAGACTAGTTTCAGGGAATTTTGGGGAGGTGGGTTTGGACACGTACGCTTAGGGAATATAAGGTTTTCCCCGAAACTGGTCGGGGTCCTTAGCTAAGAGGAGACTGACTCTACCTTGGGCCCGCTGGTGTAATAAACTGCACTCCACTATCTGCATTGTCCTTCTGAGTAAGTTTGTTTCCTGGAACCCGGAACACGTGGCTACAAGACTTCTGAGCTGGTCCTAGAAGGATGGCTGAGTGTGGCGCACTTGGCTCGCAACAAAGTAGACAGAGAAACTCCTGGTTCTTGCTCCTGAATGTGACCCAGAGAACACAGGAAGCACTGCAAGGAGGGGAGAATTCTGCTTGCAAGGGGGCCCACATGTTTGACTCTGCCGGCCCCTCTGCAGGTCAGGTCTCCTGACTTTCCAACTCCTATGGCTTCAAGTGAGGAAACACTATGTCCAAAGTCTGGCTCCTCGGTCATGGGGAACCAAGTGAGCTACCAGGCAGATGGAAGCACTTTAGAGTGATCACAAAGGAAGGGAAGAAAGGGAGGGAGGGAGAAGAGGGGGAGACACCAGAGAGGAGGCCTGTGGTGGAGTCCTGGTGGGTATGAGCTTTATCTTCAACAGGCGGTATTCCAGACTATCTCAGCAAGTTTCTGCCAAGAGGTTTTGGTGAGTGAGTTTGTTGTGTTTTGTTTCATTGTACTTCTGTTTCAAGCTAATATGCTCAGTCAGAAGGGCCTCCTGCCAACATTATGCAAAGGGGTTCTCAAACACAATAGTTTTTTTTGTTTTTTTTTAAGCTTTTGTGATTCTGGTCACTGAGATTTTGGAGTTTCCAGACAGACTGACAGCTCCTGTCCAAATCACTCTTCTTTTGAGGCTCAGCTTTAATATCTCCTTTCCCACCAGCCCTCCCTGGGCCTTCATGTCCTTCCTTGTCTTTCATGATCTTGATAACAATAGCCCCTGTACAATAGGTGTGTGTATGTGTGTATATAAAAAACACATACTTATATATATATCATACACACACACTCACACATATATATATGTATGTATATATATATATACCAGAGAAGGCAATGGCACCCCACTCCAGTACTCTTGGAAAATCCCATGGATGGAGGAGCCTGGTGGCTGCAGTCCATGGGGTCGCTAAGAGTCAGACACAACTGAGTGACTTCACTTTCACTCTTCACTTTCTTTGGTGAAGTATCTTTGGTGATTCGTAACATTTTCAGACCCTGGTGGAAAAGACCCTAATGCTAGGAAAGACTGAAGGCAGGAGGAGAAGGGGATGATGAAGGATGAGATGGTTGGATGGCATCACTGACTCAATGGACATGAGTTTGAGCAAGCTCCAGAAGTTGGTGATGGACAGGGAAGCCTGGCATGCTGCAGTCCATGGGGCTGCAAAGAGTTGGGCATGACTGAGCAACTGAACAACAACAACAGCATTTTGAGAGCTTGCAAGGAACCCTTTATAAGTCTGAGGAAGGGACTTCTCTGGTGGTCCAGTGATTAAGAATCCACCCACCAGTGCTGGGGACGTGGGTTCAATCCCTGCTCTGAGAGGTTCCACATGTCACAGAGCAACTCAGCCTGTGTGCCACCATGACGACAGAAGCCACTGAAATGAGAAGCCCATTGACTGCAACTAGGGAGTAGTCCCTGCTGGCTATAACTAAAGCCTGCACATCAACAGGAGGTCCAGCACAGCCAAAACTAACTAAATAAAATAAAACAAATCTGAGGAAGTTATCCCGAGAGGGTTGATACAAAATTTTACATTACAGGCCAGTGTCTCTCAAAATATCATTCATGGGTTTTCTCTGCTAGGACTATCTTTAAGGTCATATTTCCTTCTAATAGTAGGTTTTTAAACATAAGAGCACAATTTGAGAGTAAACTGCTAAAGCCATAAAGCGAATTAGGTGTAATATGTAATGTTAGTCGATCAGTAGTGTCCGACTCTTTGCAACTCCATAGATTGGCCCGAAGGGCTCCTCTGTCCATGGAATTCTCCAGGCAAGAGTACTGGAGTAGGTTGCCATGCCCTTGTCCAGGAGATCTCCTCAACCCAGGGATCAAACCCAGGTCTTCCACATTGCAGGCAGATTCTTTACTGTTTGAGCTGCCCAGGGAGCCCTTTAGCAAATTAGGTAATAATATGTTGAAGTGAAGTGAAGTGAAGTTGCTTAGTCGTGTCCGACTCTCTGCGACCCAATAGTCTGTAGTGTTACCGGGCTCCTCTGTCCATGGGATTGTTCCAGGCAACAGTACTGGAGTGGATTGCCATTTCCTTCTCCAAATAATGTGTTACTATTTGGAAAATCTCTCTTGTTCTATTAAAATGTATTTATCATCAAATGTTTAGATTCTCCTGATTCTATGATAGCATTTTTTAAAAATTTTGTTTTAATCCTTGTCTCTGGGTAGTTATATCATCAGAATTTTGGGGTCAAGATTTGTATTTCTTAAGTTTTAGGCCCCAACAATTACTCATTGAATGGAATTCCAATTATATTTTATTGTAAAATAAACATAGTTTTGTGAAGTGAAAAGCATTATTAAAAAAAAAAAAAAAGATATTCCAGCTCTACCAGGTTCTGAGATTACCAAAGGCAAGTCCTAAGACAGAGAACAGGTTACAGAAAGCATAAAGGAAATGGGCCTTGAATGACTAAATGAATGGATAAACCCAGTCTTTGAAGGATAAGCTGTAAGAGTATTTTCTAATAACCAAATTACAGGAGCTCTTCAGGAAACGACCACTTGGATGGACACAATAGAATCACTAGGCAAGAACTCTTCTGTTATATGTAAATAAGTTTGACTAAAATTCAAACTGTTGGATTAGAGATGGTTCAAAGGCACTCTCAGGCCCTCCCACCTGCCTCAGTTGCCTAACACTTAACTCTCTTGAGGAGAAAATTTGGTGCAATTGTTTTTGCTTGGTGGAAAAACAGTGGCTCAGAGATCTCAGGTGGCGCTAGTGGTAAAGAATTCGCCTCCTAATGTAGGATGTGCAAGAGATGCAGGTTCAATCCCCGGATCAGGAAGATCAACTGGAGAAGGAATAGCACTTCATTCCAGTATTCTTGCCTGGAAAATTCCATGGACAAAGGAGCCTGGCTGGCTACAGTCCATGAGATCACAAAGAGTTGGACACGACTGATTGAGCACAGAACAGAACCAGAGGAACAATCCTTGGCTATTTAGTTACCTCTGAGAATTTATCTCTTTCTTCATCTGCAAAATGATAGGCAGGAGAGACTGAGCAGGTAGGAGCAGGTGGAGGGGTGTGGGGGATAGGATACCAAGTGGTTGGTGGGACTGAATACAGAAGGTCTGGAACACCACACCTTATTCCGCCTGGTAGCAGGGAGCTAGGAGAGGCCACTGTGCTGGAGAAAACACAGAACTCAGTGGCTAAGAATCTCAGGGCTGGGGATGTAGCCTCGTGGTGGATCCTGTTACCCTGGAAACATGGTAGATAACACTATTTGATTCAGGCTCATTTTCCTGTTGAACCTCCACAGAACCTCACTTCCTCCTCTATAGACTGGTCTATGCTGCCACTGCCTTTGACACAGGAAATAAAACCCATTTTTCACCTTGGTTCTCTGAGAGTAAATGAGTAGATCATCTATCATGATGGCAAAAACATCTTGTTATAGGTTGCAAGTCATTTTCACTTCCTTTCTTTCCTTTGGGACTCCACCACTGAGGTGATAGGCTGCAGCTTATTATTTCCATCAGGTAGATAAGGAAACAGATTCAGAGAGGCAGAGATCTGGCAAATGTAGCACAGCTAGGATTGAATCTCAGGTCTGTCAGATTCTAAATCCCATGATTTTTTTAAACTTACTCTCTTCTAAAAAAAAAAAANCTTCACTTTCACTTTAAAATGGCATTATTGTTGGGTAGTTTATCACTAACAGGCTTTATAAGGAATGGTCTGGTTTATTAGCAATTAAAATATTTTTATGAAGAACATTTCTATTTAAAAAGGATAATGTAGTTGCTTTTTACCTTTAACTTATAGTTTTTAGTATTATTGCAATAAGAATTAGATTCTTCCTATGGCTTTTTTTGAAGTTCAGCCAGTACCTTCTTTAGTCATAGTTGTATAACTGTAGCATCCCTAATGTTCTCTGAACATAGAAGAAAACTCTGCACATGTCAGCTAGTATTGGCATTAGCTGTTGACACATCTCCATTTATATCAATATCTCTTCTGCATGTGTATGACTTGTATCATGCATTTATTACAGGAAGTAGCCACATATTTCTTTCTTCTCAAGCTATTTGTCAATTATCTATAATAAATGCAGATTTATTGAGAAACTAGATTAAGAAAAATCATGATTTCATGAAGAAAAATATTTGCTCATATGAAGTTTTTATTCCATCAAGGTGATGTTAGTGTTAATGTGAAATTTTCTCTTAAAATTGGTAACTCCAGATTATTGGCATGACAAAAAAATCACATTACAGTACCAATATGACATAACTGAACGGAGTCTCATTTCTTTCATCTTCTGTAAACAGTCAGTATCTATATTTCTGGATTATTTGTCTTTTGGTTCTGTTGATATTTCAGAGTCTTCTGCATACTTTTATATTGCAAATGTATACTACTTTATACCCTAAGGAAGTATTGAAGAAAGCGCAGTTCTATTTGGTCAGAGCTATCTAAAACTTTTCCATTAAGTATAACCTTTGCTGAGGGTTTTTGATATATAATTTTTACCAACCTAAGGAAATGCCCTTTTATTCCTACTTTGACTATCAAGTTAAAGGAATACTAGTTTTTCTAGGAGTTAATTTAATATTCCTGATTTTCCAAGTTACTTTAAACCATAAACAGGTGTTGAATTATTAAATGCTTTTCTTCATTGATTGAGATATGATTTTTCTCTTTACTCTTTTTTATTGATTGCATAACTAGATTTTCTGGTATTGTACTATCCTTATAGCCCTGGGGATAAATTGTGGTTGATAGTGATATAACGTGTTTTTGTCTTAGATTTTGTTATTTAGGTTTTAGTTTATGTTTTCACCTTGTATATATGTGAATGAAGTTCACCTGTGGTTTTCTTGTTTTTTGTCATAATTACTTTTGTTCAGAAAATGAGCTATATGACTTTTGTTCTTTTCTGAAATTAATTTTATGAAATAATTTATATCATAAATTGTAGAATTAATGGTCCTTTAAAAGTTTGATGGAACTCACCTGTAAAATTGTAGCAGTTGCTGTAGGTACCCTACTCAAAAGCCTTCAGCCACTCCAGATGACACCAACAAATGGTACCTGAACAAACCAATAGCTTCCTGCATCTCTGTGCCTCAGGGCATTTCATGACCAAAGAAATAGGCTTAACATGAAGGAGAGGCAGAGAAGTGCCAGGGAGCTGACTGATAAATACCCCAGGCTCCTTGCCCTTAGTGGGATGATGTTAAGAGAGTTCCATCAAGACCAAGCTTCATTTGCCTCCAGAAATAACCTACTCTTTAATTGACCGTTTATTGGCTATTTTTCCATGTTGTACTTCCCCTCTATTTCACTGTACTTCCTGGTATCATTTTTTCAAGTAAACAAACTACTTTGCATTCAAATCTTTGGCTTGGGATCTGATTGTGGAGAAACCCCAAACAAGAAACACCATCTTAGGCTGAGATTTTCTGTAGAAGAGGTATTAACAATTTTTAAAAATTGAGATATAATTCATATAACATTCACCACTTCCAAGTGGCTTTTAGTATATCCACAGTGTTGTGCACCTATCACCATTACCTAATTCCAGAACATTTTCATCACCCTGAAAAGAAACCTTGTGTCCATTAGCAATCATCCCCATTTCACTGTACACCCAGGCACCCAGTAATCCACTTTTTTTTTNGCTCTACCAGGTTCTGAGATTACCAAGGGCAAGTCCTAAGACAGAGAACAGGTTACAGAAAGCATAAAGGAAATGGGCCTTGGAATGACTAAATGAATGGATAAACCCAGTCTTTGAAGGATAAGCTGTAAGAAAGAGTATTTTCTAATAACCAAATTACAGGAGCTCTTCAGGAAACGACCACTTGGATGGACACAATGGAATCACTAGGCAAGAACTCTTCTGTTATATGTAAATAAGTTTGACTAAAATTCAAACTGTTGGATTAGAGATGGTTCAAAGGCACTCTCAGGCCCTCCCACCTGCCTCAGTTGCCTAACACTTAACTCTCTTGAGGAGAAAATTTGGTGCAATTGTTTTTGCTTGGTGGAAAAACAGTGGCTCAGAGATCTCAGGTGGCGCTAGTGGTAAAGAATTCGCCTCCTAATGTAGGATGTGCAAGAGATGCAGGTTCAATCCCCGGATCAGGAAGATCAACTGGAGAAGGAATAGCACTTCATTCCAGTATTCTTGCCTGGAAAATTCCATGGACANGCTAGTGGTAAAGAATTCGCCTCCTAATGTAGGATGTGCAAGAGATGCAGGTTCAATCCCCGGATCAGGAAGATCAACTGGAGAAGGAATAGCACTTCATTCCAGTATTCTTGCCTGGAAAATTCCATGGACAAAGGAGCCTGGCTGGCTACAGTCCATGAGATCACAAAGAGTTGGACACGACTGATTGAGCACAGAACAGAACCAGAGGAACAATCCTTGGCTATTTAGTTACCTCTGAGAATTTATCTCTTTCTTCATCTGCAAAATGATAGGCAGGAGAGACTGAGCAGGTAGGAGCAGGTGGAGGGGTGTGGGGGATAGGATACCAAGTGGTTGGTGGGACTGAATACAGAAGGTCTGGAACACCACACCTTATTCCGCCTGGTAGCAGGGAGCTAGGAGAGGCCACTGTGCTGGAGAAAACACAGAACTCAGTGGCTAAGAATCTCAGGGCTGGGGATGTAGCCTCGTGGTGGATCCTGTTACCCTGGAAACATGGTAGATAACACTATTTGATTCAGGCTCATTTTCCTGTTGAACCTCCACAGAACCTCACTTCCTCCTCTATAGACTGGTCTATGCTGCCACTGCCTTTGACACAGGAAATAAAACCCATTTTTCACCTTGGTTCTCTGAGAGTAAATGAGTAGATCATCTATCATGATGGCAAAAACATCTTGTTATAGGTTGCAAGTCATTTTCACTTCCTTTCTTTCCTTTGGGACTCCACCACTGAGGTGATAGGCTGGAGCTTATTATTTCCATCAGGTAGATAAGGAAACAGATTCAGAGAGGCAGAGATCTGGCAAATGTAGCACAGCTAGGATTGAATCTCAGGTCTGTCAGATTCTAAATCCCATGATTTTTTTAAACTTACTCTCTTCTAAAAAAAAAAAATTGGAGTATAGTTGCTTTATAATGTTGTGTTAGTTTCTGCTGAATAATGAAATGCATCACTTATATGTATGCATATATCTCTTCTCTCTTGGACCTCCCTCTCAGCCCACACCCTATCCCATCCATCTATGTCATCATCTATGTCACAAGAGCAGTGAGCTGAGCTCCTTGGGCTATACAGCAGGTTTCCACTATCTGTTTTACACGTGGCAGTGCACATATGTCAAATACTCTGTATTAACACATGTGAGAGCCAAAGAATTGATTCTTTTGAATTGGGGAGCTGGAGAAGACTCTTGAGAGTCCCCTTAACTGCAGGAAGGTCAAACCAGTCAATCCTAAAGGAAATCAACCATGAATATTCATTGCTGATATGACTGATGCTGAAGCTGAAGCTTCAATACTTGGGCCACTGACAGGAAGAGCCGACTCATTGGAAAAGACCCTGATGCTGGGAAAGATTGAGGGCAGGAGGAGAAGGGGAGGACAGAGGACGAGATGGTTAGATAGCATCACCAACTCAACGGACATGAATTTTGAGCAAACTCTGGGAGATATTGGGGGATAGAGGAGCCTGGCATGCTATATAGTCATGGGGTTGCAAAGAGATGACTTAGTGACTGAACAAGCGGAATCTAGAAAAATGGTACTATTTGCATTGCATTAATTAACTTCTTACTTTAATATGCCATCATGAAATTACATCTACCTTCCGCTATGCCCCAATGACATGCATCAGTGTCATTCTGACTTGGCTTGTGGTTAACTGTGTCTCTACAATTAGCTTCTGAGTTCCTGCAGAGCAGGCAGGACTATCCTTTAGCCACTTCTCTATGCCTCCACCACAAGGCTTCCCGAAAAGGAGATACACAGCCAGCGTTTATTATTTATAGGTCACTCACCAAACACTGATGCTTGCTCTGTGGCAAGCCCTGTGCTAGCCACCAGGTTTTATGTTAATGGAAGTGAGCTGACTATCCTCTATAACAGTGGTCCCCAACTTTTTTGGCACCAGTGACAGTTTTTGTGAAGACAATTTTGCCATGGACTAGGGGCAGGTGGGGTGGGATTATTTCAGGATGATTTAAGTGCATTACATTTATTGTGCACTTTATTTCTCTTATTAATACTTTCTATTATTATTACATCAGCTCCACCGCAGATCATCAGGCATTAAATCCTAGAGACTAGGGACTCCTGCTCTACAGGACTGATGAATGAAACCTGCAAAACTGTGCCCCATAGGGTTAACAGAAATCCTTGACTTCCACAGAACAGCAGATAAGGGAACAGATTGTTAAAAAACAACAACAACAACAACCCTGCTTGTAACCTGCCTTTACTGATTAAGCTTGCTTTAGTGTTTTGTTTTTTTTCTTTAATTGCATTCCCTCCAAGTTTCACATAGTGAGGTAATAATATCACAACACTTCTTAACCACTCCTATAGATAACTCCTCTGACTAGAATCACTATAGGAACAACGGGCACGTAAGCTGTTTTCCAGAAACCTGGCGTCAACTCCTGTCTAGTCAGGCTGACTAAAGCAGGTAGGGACCACTGATGCTAAAACTGGGCCTGCACAGTTGTCTGATGAGTGACTTTTTGATGTCAGAGGCCCAAAACATCCATCCTCAGATCTTGCTAAAACACCTCCATTTTTGAACATGCATCCCATGAAGAAGCATGTAACCAGGACACACCTGCATGGAATGCTGATAACTCACCTTTTCTCTACCTCCCATCACCTTGTCCCAGGCCTCAGACAACCTCACTTCTTTATATATAAATATCTCACGCCCTTTGCCTTCAAGGCAGTGGATCTGAGACTCCTCCTGTCTGTTTGTCAATCAGCTCCTTGGTTGGCTGTCTTGAGTCAGCTCTTTCCCTGCCACAAACCTCAGCATCTCAGCATTTGGCTTGTCCTGCGTCAGGCAAATGAGCCTGGTTCGGTTAACACCAGCCGCAAACCAGGAAGGACCATGCCCAGCCCCGTGTTTTTCAAATCACACTCCAGCAGCTTGTACAGTGGATGGGCTTGGAGGGAGGGTGATGAGAGGCTGCCAAGAGAATCCAGGGGACAGGCAGGGCCGTGTGCTGCTGGGTGAGTCAGGGTACCCCATCTTTAATGTCCGTCCTGATCGCCACTCTTCTTGTGACACTGGGAAAAATATTTACGTTTTCTGAACTTCAGTTTTGAACAGTTCTAAAGAGAGACTGGATGGGATTAATTATATTTTGTATAACAAAGTCTTTTGAAGTTGAGGGTTTGTGGTTCCTGGCCTTGCAGGAGGTGGGGGGAGGGGGCTTCTCTGGTTACCCTGCTCCACCCCACGCTCTCATCACAGCTGACTCTACAGCAGTGAGGTGACACTCCTAAAGCCTAAAAGGGATCAGGTCAGTAACTGTAAAGGTGCCAGGCTGACCTCACAGATAGAGGGCAGAGGCCACTGGCAGCTTTGCTCACGCAGCTGGATTCTAGGATGTCTCACGATTCAGCCTGAGACAGAAGGAACTACTGAAAAATGCCTACTCACCAAGATAAAGACTGTGCCTTGGTGAACATTTGTACTTTTAAGTAGCATTAAAGGAAGTGAAAAGATGTGTATAAGAGACAGCAACTATACTTCAATAAAGAAGCTAATTTTAAAATATAAAAGGATTGCATATGCTCCCATGATCTACATTCTAAATGACTTCAAGAGATCTCTGAGAAATAAGAAACATGCAAATACTTTTTACAAACATTCTTTTTTTTAAGTTGGGGCTTCCCTGGTGGCTCAGATGGTAAAGCGTCTGCCTGCAATGC
>SJYV01043137.1:0-13569 GCA_006410875.1 Neotragus pygmaeus | reverse complement strand
GGTCATGTATGGATGTGAGATTTGGACTGTGAAGAAAGCTGAGAGCTGAAGAATTAATGCTTTTGAACTGTGGTGTTGGAGAAGACTGTTGAGAGTCCCTTGGACTGCAAGGAGATCCAACCAATCCATTCTAAAGGAGATCAGTCCTGGGTGTTCTTTGGAAGGACTGATGCTGAAGCTCAAACTCCAGTACTTTGGCCACCTCATGCAAAGAGTTGCCTCGTTGGAAAAGACTCTGATGCTGGGAAGAATTGGGGGCAGGAGAAGGGGACGACAGAGAATGAGATGGCTGGGTGGCATCACTGACTCAATGGATGTTGAGTTTGAGTGAACTCCGGGAGTTGGTGATGGACAGGGAGACCTGGCGTGCTGCAATTCATGGGGTCGCAAAGAGTCGGACACGACTGAGCAACTGAACTGAACTGAACCCACAGAAAGCTTAACCTCGCAGAATATAATCACTAGTAAAAGAATCTAAAACACCTGATGCATACTTGAGCAAAATCAAAGGTCAGGATTGGAGGAGGTCTACAAAGATTAGAGCTCCGTTACTTCCAATAAAGAAATGTAAAAATGATAGTACAGGTAGTCAGTAACACTTTGAGTACTTAGGTTAGACAAGGAACTCTTCACAGAATCTTGCACATGTTGGCTTGTTTAATTTTCATGACTGTATTATTAATGTTCAGCTTCCCCGGTAGCTCAGATGGTAAAGAATCCGCCTGCAATGCAAGAGACCTGGGTTCGATCCCTGGATCAGGAAGATCCCCAGGAGAAGGAAATAGAAACCCACTCCAGTATTCCTGCCTGGAAAATCTCATGGGCAGAGGAACCTGGTAAGCTACAGTCCATAGGGTCGAAAAAGAGTCAGACATGACTTAGTAACTAAACAACAATAACACCACTATTAATTTTACTATTACCTCCATTTTTACAGATGAGAAAATTAAGACAGAAGGTGTAACTTCTCATGCTACCCTGTCTTCTTCCCTGTGCTTCTCTTGAAGGCAAAATCTGCTCACAAAGCAGTCTGCTCCAGAGTCCCTACTCCTACTCATGACACTACTGTGCCTTGCCAAAAATAACAGCTACCATTTATTTAGTACTTATCGCGTGCTAGAACTCTACCCACAATCACCTATGCAAGCCTCTTGATAACGCTCTGAGATCAATATATAATTATCTGTATCGTACAAATAAGGAAACTGAGGCACAGAAAGTGACTTGCCTAAGGTTGCACATCTGGTAAAATCACAGTGACTTCCTTGGGTCACAGAGCAAGTGAGGATTTAATCCAGGAGTCTGGCTCCAGAGTTCACTCCCAACCACTATTCTCTCTTGCTTTTCAACTGTTCTTGGCTTTGCCATCAGAGATGAACACACCTCAACTTCAAGTCTGATGGAAGTATTGCCAAATGTCCCAGCATCTCCCTGGGCTTCCTCTGCCCTGGAACTTCATTTCCACTCCCTTGACTGTCTCATATGCACCCCTCATTGGTATTTCCTCTCCACCAGGATTCTCCTCACTGATGTAATCAGATGTAACTTCCACTTCAAATAAATTTCAGAAACAGAATGAATTCTTGAATCAAAGTGTGAATCCAATCTCAGACTCGAGTGTAACAAAACTGTACAGTAATGCCTACTAGGAAATCACGCCAGAAAAATCATCCAGCAGAAAGAAAATGGGAAATAAGGTTACAGAAGTTTTAAATAAGAAAGTACTACAAAGAAATATTTCCTGCAGGAACTAGAAGCAAGAACATGCGTTAAGATGAGAAAAAGGACAAATCAACTGGCTAAAGCCGACAGGGAAAAATACAAAGGAAAGCAAAGGAAAACTAAACAGCTCTAAGATAATTTGCCAAGTTCTAGTGCAAGATACAGTCAAAACTCAGCATTGCTACAAAGATGACCATCATCTTAAATGCTTGCTCATCAAAGAGTTTTCAGCTCCATGAAGATTAAGTTTTTTCAAGGACTGGCCTGCAATCTGTGTCATTTTTAATGAAAGTAAGTGAATAAAGAAAAACCTGCCTTGCACCAATTTTAGCAACCATATCTAATCCAGAAAGCAAAGAGCAACAATCCTCTCTCTTTAGAGCTTGAAGACTTGGCCTTTGGGAACATTTATCTGTATGATGAGTGCAGATTTGCCTTCCAGGAGAACATGGAAATGAGGGAGACAGATGTGGGCTTGCTTGTTGCATAGATAACAACCTTCCAAATTCTAACTTCCCTGAATGTATTCAGTGACTCCTGACCTCACCACAAACTCTAAAAAATGATTTTCCTTTTTTTTTCCTTTAGCAGAAGTAAGAAACATGTTCTGTGTAATTTTCATTCTGAATAAAATTCATGGAAAAGATGGGGCTTCCCTGGTGGCTCAGTGGTAAAGAATCTGCTTATCAAGGCAGGAGACACAGGTTCAGTCCCTGATCTAGGAAGATCCCACATGCCATGGAGCAACTAAGTCCGCGTGCTACAACTACTGAGCCTGTGCTCCAGAACCCGGAAGCCGCAACTACTGAGCCCACGTGCTGCAACTACAGAAGTCTGCCCATGCTCTGCAGCAAGAGAAGCCACACAATGAAAAGCCTACACTGCAACTAGAGAGGAGCCCCCACTCACCGTGATGATAGAAAAGCTTGAGCAGCGATAAAGACCCAGCACAGCCAAAACTAATAAATACACTTATATTAAAAAGATTGAGGCAAAAGAAAAGCTAATCCAAAGCGACACTAACTGAAGACTGCGTTTTCTGTTAACACAGAACCACCAGAGCTGTTGAGTTTCGTACAGTTAGATAAAGTGGCCCGTCAAGACAGTTCCCAGTGCATTTGTGTCTTAACAGGACAGAAGTATCTGCCACATACATGCTTAACTCATCAGTATCAATAAAGATGCCGTATGTAATTACTTAACACAATCTTCATGCTTTGGTGCCCTTCCTCACATAAGCAGTGGCAACTGTATAATTAAAACACAGACCTTTCAGGGTGGTGAATCCCTTTCAAATATAACCCTTTCAAGGTCTGCAAAGTCGTTACTGATAGCCATGACTAAGGACAGCATTTGAAGAAATGCATGTAACAGCAGACTAATTCTAACACTCTTACCTTTAAAGTTTTATAGTAAATGGCCCTGTTGATTTCCAGTGGAAATAAATTTTGTTCTTCTCCTGAGCAAGCCCAATTCACATAACGTAGCCAGTTCCCCTTCTCTGGATCGGTGGCATCAATGCACATCCATCCCAAATTTGGGTAATAGACCTTGGATGGAGGAAAAGGACAGCTGTTAAAATAGGGGTATCTTTCAAATGTTTCCATTTTCAATTTCTAAGACAATTCCTGTTCATAATATGGAAGTACTCCATAAAGCATTTCACATCAACAGAATAAGCAGCATAAAAAAGGAAATAAAAATGAAAACTGAGGTCCAAAATGATATAATCCTCATTAGTTATTTTTCTATTTGGGTGTAATTTTTTTCTCCTAAACTTTATGTGCTATATTTAGTTTCTCCTAAACTAAATGTGCTTGATGGTCTCCAAATTCTTCGCAAACACGAACACGAGGCCTAATGATAGCTCTCCTCCCCATATAACAGAGGAAGTGTAAGCCTGCAACAGTGCTTCTCAGCACCCAAATGCCCTGAGCCTCCTGGGCTGATCAGCAATTCCAGAGTTGGGGTCCAGTCCTGCTGGTGTCCACAGCTCAGCAGGTGCCTTTGCTGCAGTGCTGACAGAAACTTCAGTAAGGAAGCATGCAGTGTGAACCTCCCTCCATGTGGGTGACAGGGAGTGATGCTTTTTCTGCAGACTGTTGACCTTAAACACTTCTCTACCCAGAAAATCTGTATTCTGGGAAATATCCGTTTCCTTCTGAAACAAGACCAAAATCCCGACCTGTCAGATCAACTCCACACTTGCAAGACAGAAGCCCTCCCTGATTATCCACTCTCCATCAACTTCTCCTCCTAGAGGCCTCTGGCTCTCATTCCTTCATTTAAAGAGAGTCTATTGAGCAGCTGTTTCTTACTTTGTAGATACATACATACATATATCTGTGCTCTACTTTACCAAATTTAGACTGTAAAACACTTGATTAGGCACTGAAATACAATCAATTGGTGACAGTTTGTCAAAAACAAAGCAAAAGAAATGAGTCTTCTACATTCTCCTTTGGAAGAGAGAATCTTGATGCTTCTATTTCTTTCCTACAGTCAAGACCCTCACCGCTCACGTCTTCTTTTCACATTGAACACTGTTTGTTTACTGCAGGTTTCTTTCCTTCAGGAACAAAGCCCCACTCTTGGCTCTTCTGGGCATGCCTGTGTCTCCCAGCCCAGGACTGCCAGGGCGGTGCCCACCTTACTGGCCCATGAACACCACTTTCTTCCTGCTAGGGGTTACACATCTGGCATAATGCTGCGTGCTTTCCATATTATCTCATTTAACCTTATGCATCAGGTTATTACCCCTTTTTGCCACATGTGGCAATCAAGGATCAAAGATTCTATAACTTTCCCAAAGTCACTCACTTAGTGAGTACTAAAGATGACCTTAATCCCAGCACTGCTTAACCTCTGTTTATCAGTGCCTTCCTTGACCATCCCAACTAAAACTATGAAGCCTTGTCTTCCCATCAGCACCCCCAGTTATCTAGTCATCTCCTGATTTATTTTTCTTCATGGTACTTATGCTCTTATTTTCCTACTTAGTAACTGTCTCCCCACACCAGAGTATTAACTCCATGAGAAAACATTCGAGTCTTTGCATTCACTGTAATACCTCTAAGACTTTGCCCAGTGCCTGGCAGAGAGTAGGCTCTCAACAAATAACTATGAAATTAATGAAATGATATCATACACAAATGTATAACTGTCATCATTTAATGAGCACCTACTATGTGATAGGGGATCATGCTAGAAAGTGCTTTGCAGTTACGTTATTTACTCCCCATAAAGTGTCAAGGAGAGTATTTTCACTATCCTGTAAGAACCCACAGTGAGTTTATTCAGCAGCTGGTTGTTTACTATTAACACCTCTCTGCACCACCTGAAAAGAGGCTATACAGGTCACATTTGACTCCTTTGCAAACTCACTGTCACACTCACTCTCAGCTCGCTCACACACGAGCAGGCACACACACACTCTTCACCCTTGAAAGTGCAGCCCCACGTGGTATGTGTGAAAGAGACAGAATCACAACACAAAATTTAAACTTCACACACCAAAATAATTTAAGGTGGTTTACTTTAAAATGCTTATGAGATACGCTGCCAAGTTTGCCAGTATGATAAAACACCAAAAGTGGGAATATTTAGTTGGTCTTTTAAGAGTGTCAGTCTATACTGGTTACTTTTTAGTAACAGGGATGAAAAGGCTTGTTTTGATTTATCATAGGAGACAGCAGAATTCCCACACACTCCCACGCACATACTGACACAGCTACAAACACTGCAGAGATGGTGCTGGAAAATCCCACACAGTTAGAGGCAGCTGGAGAGAAGTAACAAGAGTCTACCTACCACCTGGAGGATAATAATAAGACTGTGCCGGAATTTCCTGGCTCGCAGGTCAATAATGACCCTTGCAAAGAGCAAGGTGTTCCACATGAGTAAAGTTTTTATGTAGAGCTTATTTTGTTACAAAAGAGACTAAGGAATCGACTAAGTCACACTGAAACTAAAATGCTCAATTTTATAGAAAAGATGAACACACCAGTTTTTCAAAATGTGCAAACGTAATTCACAAAGAAACACACATGGCCAAAATCTCAAGGAAAAAAAGTAAATTTACCTAATAATCAAAAATAAGTAATTTTTTAAACTGGCAAAATGGTTAAAAATTGTTTTTTAAGGAGAAAAAAAAACACAGAATTAGAAAGCAGACATTCTCCCAAAATGCTGATCAGAGAATAAATTGGTATCTTTTTTGGATCAAACTAAGCAATACTGACTAAAGAACTTTAAAATGCACATGCTTTAATCAGCATATACACTTGTAGGAATTTATTCTCATGAGATATTGGGCAATCACACCAAGATGTATGTACAAAGATGTCCACAGGACTGTGGTTTACCATAGAGTCACTGTGAAACAGAGAACACCACAGATTAGCTCAGTACGGTAATATCAGAATATAGTGGAATGATAGAACTTAAAAAATACTGTTGTATGAATGACTAACTGACGGATATGGAAACTTTTACTTCCTGTAATCTTTGTATTTCTTAAGAATTTTCTCAGTAGTAAATACACATTATCTCTATAATTAGGAGAAAAAGATGACCAAAAGATGTAGAAATATGATCAGTAGAAAAGACAGTCATAATACACTGATGATTGAATAAAGCCATTTACAAAAAGTATGGCTTAAACATATGAATATGAGTCTAGAACCCTAGAAATCGTACGCAAAATGTTCTGTGTTTATGTACATTTGTATATTTGCTGGGGAGTTTTGAAGGGGTCCACAACATGCCGAAGACTAAGACTCTTTATGAATATACGAAGAGAAAAATGATCTGAAATCTAAATGAACATGTTAATAATGGCTCCCTCGAAAAATAGGATTCTTTATAATTTTCATTTTCCCTTTTCTGCTTATCTGAATTTTCTACCTTCCCTCCACTTTTAGTGTAATCTCTAAGTAAAAAGGGAAGAGGGTGGGGAGAGCAGGCTAGGAAGGCAGCCAAGCTCTGCTGAATGCTAGGCTGACACTCCCATCCTCTTCCCATCACTGTCACCATCATTATCACACACACATCTTTAAAAAAAAATATGTAGCCTTCTCATTTTCACTGGGTTTCACCTGTAATTGGAACTGGGATAAAAATGTGTTTTCATGCAACTTCTACCTTAATTGGAATTCCAACTAGTTTCCAACCAGAGTTAACTTCAGTGACTGATACACAGAACCTATCTCTAAACTGTGACAGAATTACACTCAATATATGTGCAAGTTATGAGACTGCACATGTACCACCACACCATGAAGTCAAGGTGGGGAAAGACAGGAAGAATGAGACTCCTGTCCTTTCAGGTAGAGACAGTGCCAAGACAGGTCCAACTCACACCCCAGCTCTAACTCAACAATGTTACATAACAAATCTATTTCCACATCCTTATAAGGACCGAGAAATACTCAGCTGACTTGATCCTCAGGAGAGATACTTCCATATAATCAATAGTTTTTTCCTCTGTAAACAGTCTCTGTTTACAAAGCAAAGAAAGTGAAAGTTGAAAGTGAAGTCGCAGAGTCGTGTCCGACTCTTTGCGACCCTATGGACTGTAGCCTACCAGGCTTCTCCGTCCATGGGATTTTCCAGGCAAGAGTACTGGAGTGAGTTGCCATTTCCTTCTCCAGGGGATATTCCCAACCCAGGGATCAAACCCATGTGTCCTGCACTGCAGGCAGATTCTTTACCACTGAGCCATTTAAAAATTTCATGTAACCCTAGAAATCGTACGCAAAATGTTCTGTGTTTATGTACATTTGTATATTTGCTGGGGAGTTTTGAAGGGGTCCACAACATGCCGAAGACTAAGACTCTCTAGGTAGACTCTGCTAGTGGCAAGATCACTGAACAGGCAACCATGAAACCTGGGCATCCTGACTGACAGTTTCAGAACCCCAGGCAGGCCAACTGCTTTCAGATCTGTCATCTGTGGAAAGATTTAGGGTGTTTCTACTATTCTTTATTTCACAGAAAAAAAAAAAAAAAATCCCCACAGGGTACTGTCATTCATCTATGTAATACCACAAGTATTATATGCCAAGCTCAGTGCTCCAGAACTGAGGACAATGCCTGTCACATGATAAGCTTAACAAAGAGGGGTTAAATAAGTAAATAATCTCTCAGTTTTTCTCCTTGTACCACTAACATGCTGTCAATCTAGTAACAAGTTCACTTATTCAGAAAGATGGCTTAATTCTCTGCACTTCAATGTCCCCACCCTCCTGAAGGTACTAAGAGAAGAGTAAGACTGGTGCAGCAGTTTCTGTGACAAACAACTCTACGGCTAGCCCACTTTTAAGTAACAGGTTCAAAATCTGTGCACTTCTATTAACCACACTGCTTCCCAGCAAATCTAAGATCCCAGACATCACTGCGTTCACTCCCTCTTTTACACACACAGACAAGGGCTCAGCAGACTTTCTGCAAAGGGCCAGGAAATATTTTCGGTTTTACAAACCATACAGTCTCAGTCACAACTGCTCAACTTGGCCACTACAGGGCAAAAGCAGCCACAGACAATATATAAGCAAATGAACATTGCTGTGTTCCAACAAAACTTTATTAATGAACTGAAGTTTGAATTTCATATACTTTTCATGTGTCACAAAACACTTGATCTTTGTTTAAACCACTTGAAAATGTAAAAACCATTCTCATCTCTTGGACTGCAAAAACAGATGGCAGGTTGGATTTCCTCCATGAGCTACATCTTTTCTTAGGACATTCTGCATAGTGTAGAAGTTGGAAAGGAGCAGTAAGAGCTGAGTGGTACTTTCTGACAAAAGGGTCTACAGAATCAGCTGGTTGACTTCTCTACTTTCTTTTATAGTTTTGTCCATTTTTAAATTAGAAATACTTTGGAATTAGAAGAACTGAGATAGCAAAAATTATGAAATGTGCTTGTTAGTATCTGATCATAACAGTGCTGAATGATAAAAAGTTTGTTTTCACTTCTGAAAAAAAAACCATTTAATATTAAAGTCTTATTATACAGAAACAAATTCTCTATCAATTTTAATTGGAATGCAATTCTATTTCTTCTCTCTACCCTCTGGACTCAAAATTTGTTGCCTGAATAGTAACATACAAATGGAAGCAGTGGACTATCAGTTTTCATCTATAAGAAAGAGGGGGAAAACTATCAAAAAACATCAACAATACTGGTTTTAAAAAGCTAGGAAGGAATATTCACCCCTGGTGGCTATATGAATTAGTGCAATCCCTTTGGAGGTCTGTTAGGAAACTTTACCGAAACTTAAAATGTACATAACTTTTGACTCAACAATTATACTTCTAGGAATTTATCTTAAGAAGATAACCAGACAAGTGAGCAAATATGTATATACAGTTAGTTTCATACTTGGAAGAATTGGGGTTTCTTTTTTAATATTATGGAAGCAGAGATGACTTACAGTGCTGTGTTCATTTCTGCTGGTACAGCAAAGTGATTCAATTATATACATAAGTATATTTTTTCATTATATTGAATATAGTGCCTTCTCCCATACAGTAAGTATACCTTTTTCTCTGATCCTATACTAGCATCTGCGAATCCCAAACTCCCAATCCTTCTCTCCCAAAGAATTATTAATATCATGCAAAGACTAAAACTACTTAAATGTCCACTGGTTTAACAGTGGAAGGATACAATGGAATTCTAGGTAGGTATAAGAAATAATGACGTAGATAAGCATTTGAAGTGGGATATACATTTGACATGTACACATCTACAACGTATTAAGATAAAAAAGCATGTTACAAAACTGCATACATATACTGTTTGATCTCAACTGTGTATGAAATGTCTAGATATGGTGTTTGTATAGGTAGCTGTGTGAGAGAGACAGAAGAAAAACAAGAGGCAAAGAAACAGAGTTAAAAGAATATATGTCATGGTGTTGACAGGTGACTTTTACTTTCTCATTTATAATTTTCTGTTTATATTATTTTGCAATGACCATGTATTACTTTCATAATTTAAAAAAGACTTATTAGAAGGTACAACACCATGAGTGGCCCCTAATGTAAACCATGGACTCTGGGCAATAATGGTGTGTCCGCTGTAACAAATACCCCGTGCTGGTGGAAATGAAGCCAGTGAGGGAAGCTGTGTATGCATGTCTCATGGAGGTGGGGGCAGGGGGGAGAAGGAGATATAGAAACTCAACTTTCTGCTCAATTTTCCTGTTAACCTAAAGTGCTCTAAAAACTAAAGGCTATTCTTAAAAATACATATTAAAACATGCAAACAATTCAAAAGTTCTGTTCATTAGAAACAATCTGAGCCCCACAGAAGTGAATGTGAAAGGCTTCAGAATACTGCACGTTGCTCAGTGTGTGTGTGCGCGTGTGTGTGTGCGTGTGTGCGTGCGTGTGTGTGTGTGTGTGTGTGTGTGTGTGTGTGTAGCGGTGGTGGGGTACAGGAAGTCCAGTGTTTGGCCGGCCAGCAGTTCCCCACCAGGAATTGACCACAGAGTACTCTCCTCTTTCCAGAACCTGACTGTTCCATGCATTCACCCTGAGGATACTCTCCTGTCTCTCCTGTTATTTCTGATATAATAGCATGCTTTCAGTGGAAACTTAGAGGACTGAAGGCTGCATAAGATAGTCAAGGGCTCAAGAAAAGCAATTTAACACTTTCTCAAAGATTAGTTTTAAAATGGAGTTCTAGTGGAGGTGAAAGACCAGGTTGCTAAAAGATAAACTGGTCTTAAGGGGCTTTAATGGAAGAACAAATGCCAAATGAGATTTTAATGATAAGCAGTATCTGTGACATTAAGAGGAGGCATTCTGATGCAAATCAGAGGATAACACCAAAGTTAGAATAAGTTAATGGGGAAACACTAAATTTTACCTGGATTTTTATTTTCTTTGTAAGAAATATGTACATTATAATTTTTGCTTCCTATACTTTGCCAAATACATACTTCCACATGTGTATGTCAAATATATCTACTTCTATTTTAACAGAGCAAAAGGGTTTAGAGGTTTCTATATGGAATATAGACCTCAGAGTTTAAACCATCTGAATGACATCCAGATTTTTTTTTTTTAATTGCAGGGAAGAAAATCCAGCCTTGACAAGAACTAAATCTTTAAACCTGACTAACAAGAACCGGCAGTATTATAAGGATTCCCAACTATGGCAGAACATAAGGAGAAGTATCTTAAATTAACAATGGGATGTTAACAGGAAAAACTGAATCTCTAATATCTAATACATCATGGCTCCAAATTATACTTTTTAAACAAGCAACTATGAATTCATACTTTAAGAATTTCAAGGCAAATGAAACCTAATTTACAAAAGGTACTATTAGGAACTTATATAAAATGCCCAACAATTTCAAATTGTTATGTTGAGTAAAGCAGGTACCACAAACTTAGGTTTAATATTAATGACATTTCTTCAACCTTAGATACACACAGAACTAGAGTTCGTGTTTTCTGGTTCCTCACCAGGATTAATGCTAACCTGATAAAGCATGTCTGTTGGTTTCCCTTGTGAAACTTCTAAAATTAAAAATACAGTTTATTTTGGAACATAATTTTGTGGTTAAGACATTTTTAAGCATTAGGCCATTATCTTGAATAATTAAATTTATTTTTTGGTTGGGCATTTTTTCCACAAATACAGCACTCTTTTAACTTGAAAGTTGTGAAATAACAAAGTAATTACTCCCATGGTAAATCATCATTTCCTAAGTCCCCTTGGGTTAAATATCACTATATTTATTATAAGGGATTCAGAGAAACTCTCAAAATTACTGAGAGAAACTGTTAGAATTCTCAAGGCAAGAAACACTGCTCACAGCACTGAGAAAAAGAGCAACATACCACAGACGGACAAACACCACAGAACTTCTTGACTGAAACTGTCCCCAGACACTTCCCAGGCGAATTTTATTTTTAGGCTTTTATATGTTTATATGTGAAACAGATGTGATTTCCACCTAAGACAATCTGACATCCTCACCACCAAAAAAACTTCTCTGGCTGGGAGTCATGCCACTGAGTTCTACAAGAACCTGAGGAGCTTCATGGAGGCTGCTGACCTGAATTAAATTTAATAGAAATGCTTAATTCATAGGCAACTCTTTAAGAAACAATAATAAGATATTTTATCTTCACAGCTTTCTTCATGAGATTATTTTTTATTCTCCCCATTTTTAAATGGAGGGTTTTAGGGCCCAAAGGTTAAGGGGCCTACTCAGGTCACAAAGGCAGGATTTGAACCTTGGCTCAGTTAGTCAAAGAATCCAGCTGTAATGCAGGAGACGGACTGTAACACAGCCAACCTAGGTTCGATCCAACCGGTTTCGACCCCTGAATGGGGAAGATACCCTGGAGAAGGAAACGGCAACCCATTCCAGTATTCTTGCCTGGGAAATCTCACGGACATAGGAGCCTGGCAGGTCCAAGAGGTCGCAAAAGTTGGACACAATTTAGTGACTACACCAGCGCCACCAAACCAATGAAACATTTCTAACTGCCTACTGTCAGGCAGCAGGACACATGGGGGTTGTGGTTCTGCTCTGACAACACCCTCCGCACGTGTGCCCACAAAGGGAGCCACTCCCTCTGGTCTAGACAGCTTCCCTGCATAAGGAGTGTGTGACCGCTCCCCATCTTCCAGGATAACTGAGAGAATGTGAAACAAACAGAATGAAAGCCTTTCTAAAAAGTCAAAGCACTATACAAACATGGCTTCTCAGGTGGCTCAGTAGTAAAGAATCACCTGCCAATGCCAGAGACGCAGGTTCGATCCCTGGGTCAGGGAAACTCCCTGGAGAAGGAAATGCCAACCCACTCCAGTATTCTTATCTGGGAAATCCCATGGACAGAGAAGCCTGGTGGGCTACAGTCCATGAGGAAGCAAAAGAGCTGGACACTACTTAGGGACTAAACAACAAGAACTATATAAATACACAGTGTGCTAAGTATGTCCAACTCTGAATGTTTCAGCAACACAGGGATTACTTTCTAAATGACAGAAAAGATCCTAACTGTAGTGGCCACCTTGGTGTGTCTTTTACTGGCATTCGTGTGCAAGCCTATGAAGTGGCAGACCAAACTCTCAGCTGCAAAGCAAAGCAAAGCAACCTGAACAAGGCAAATAAAACGCCAATTTCACATTTATTGTTGAAGACAGCAAAGCACTTTCAAACTACAAATGTAAACAGCAATCTGTATCCAAGGAAACACATTTTCTATTAAAAATATTCTTTATTTTAAAGAACATGTTAAGTTGACTGATTAATTTCAGAAGGTCAAATCCTGAGAAGATAAATCCTTTAAAATAAATCCTTTCAAATCCTTTAAAAATGTACTGAACTCTGATAAGCAAAGGACAAGGAGCATTTCTTACCTCCCACATGTATACATTATTCTTAACCTGAGATCTTTTTTTCTTGTCACCGACAAATGGCCCAAACTTTTTGCCTTTTAAAATTGGTTTAGTGGCCCAGACACCTAGAAAATAAAACCAACAGTTTCACAATGCATTGTGGTTGAAGACTAAAGCACTAAAAGCAATCCAGTTTCACAAAATACTGAAAAGACTAGTCACCCAAAAGCAAGACAATGTTAACTGAGATCACAGAAAATCAAATTAAATCAAGTATTCAAAGGGGATTTTTAGTTTTCTTCTTAACAGTCTTCTGTATTCTCCTAATAGACTGTAAAAAAAATCTATATTGTTTTATAAGTAGAAAAGATTATCTTATAGTTTTTTTTAATCTTTACATGTAAAATTACCCAGATAGCATAATCACAAACACTTGGAGAAGAGATAATCACAACAATTAAGAGAAAAAATATCGA
>SJYV01043135.1:0-15110 GCA_006410875.1 Neotragus pygmaeus | reverse complement strand
AAAAAAAAAAAAAAGAGAGAGAGAGAGAGAAAAGAAAAGCAAAAACTGCTGTTGACAGGAAATCAGGAGTCCTGAAGATGAGTGAATTCTGAAATTATTTTCCAGAAGACTATTTCACACAATGCTATAAAGTGTTTCCACCATCAGTGAATTAATGGAACTCCCAGAGTTCCCTATTCAGGAATATAAAGTTGTCAGAGAACATTTTGAAGTGCTTCTGGCTGACTCTCCTTTCCCAACTCTCAGTCTTCAGAGACTTACTTTGGTTTGAGTTCAATCTATGTTCTCATAGAAACCATTTGACCAACACTAATTGGTTGACCCACCAGAAGAGAACCTTGGCCCCTTATGGGGACTTTCCTGGTGGCTCAGCCTGTAAAGAATCTGCCAGCAATGCAGGAGACCTGGGTTCCATCCCTGGGTCAGAAAGATTCCCTGGAGAAGCTACTCTAGTATTCTTGGCTGGAAAATCTCCTGGCAGGCTGCAGTCCATGGGGTCACAAAGAGTTGGACACAACTGAGTGACTCACAATTGGACCCTCATGACAACAAGCCTGTGAATGTGCACACACTTATATGCAAATAAGTGGTTTATTTGACGCAATGCAAACAGTATTGGAAATTGCACTTGAATTTGAGGTTGCTGGTCAACCTGTCCAGCCCATTATTGTAAAAACCTAGAGTCCAGAATAAAAGGAGAATGAAGTGAAGGTCATTTCACCAAAGTAAGCCCATGCATTTACCTCCATGACTTTTAACCCTCTGACTCCATTGACTTTCTCTCATTATGTTGGGTGGGTGCTGAGCACTTGTTGAGCCACGCAGCTCCCAAATGCAAAGGGAAGAGCTTTCGTTTGATGAGTATTGCGAGAGTGAGGGGACCACACATCCAGCAGGGGACCTCTGGAACCTTCTCTTCCTCTCAGGACAGGTCTCCATTCCCTCCTTAGCTCCTTTGACAGTGATTCATTGAGTATCCACTGTGTGCTGGCCCTTACTTTGAGGATGGGGTACACGGCAGGAAAGGGGACAAAGCCCATGCTATCATAGCAGTCACCTCCATGCAAGGGAGACGTATGAAAAGAGGTCACTAGTACTGTAACTGTCCGTGAATGAAAGTGCTATGAAGAAAGAAGGGAATGGGAAATTCTTTAGTTCCTAAGATTAGAGAAAGTCTTAGGAAGGGACAAGCCCGGCAAACAATCAGGAGAGAGACCAGAAGGAGGACTGAGTGCAAGTGTCCTAAGAGGACTAGGATGTGTCTGGGAAAGCCATGACTGTACGGGAGAAGGGTGACCAAGAGGAATACCAGAAAGGTGGACAGCGTGGACAGGGCCAGAGCCTGGGGGCCTGGAGTGCCTCTCCAGCTCAGCACCTTTCACCTATGGGGCTGCAGAGTTCTTTGTCATGGAAGGAGGGAGGTCAGAGCCTACCCACACCAGGACATTTAACTTATCCCCAGGCTTTACTCAGCAGATGCTGCTAGCACCTCCAAAAGTTGTGACTACCCTAAAGTTCCCAGACATTGCCAAATGTCTCAGCACTGGGCGGTGTGTGTGTGTGTGTGTGTGTGTGTGTGTGTGTGTGTGTGTGTGTATGGGTGGGTGTGGGTATGGGTGCATGCAAAATCGCTCTTGTAAGTTATGGGAAGAATAAGTCTTGGCATATATACACTACCTACTCCAGTATTCTTGCTTAGAGAATTCCATGGACTGAGATGGCTGACAGGCTACAGTTGTGGAGTCACAGAGAGTCGGACAGACTGAGCAACTTTCACTTTTTCACAATATACACTATCTTGTGTAAAAGAGATGGCTAGGGGAAAGCTACAGTATTTAGCTAGGGAGCTCAGCTCAGTGTTCTGTGGTGACCTAGAGGGGTGGGATGGGAGGTGTAGGGGTGGGTGTCAAGAGAGAGAGGATATATGCTGTCTCTTATACACATCTTTTGGGACCNTCTTTCCCCTCTCTTGCTTCAGGTTTCTGATGGTGGGGGGAGTTGGGCCACGGAGGGGGCCGGGCCTTACGTGCTCGCGCCTACACGTGTGGCTTTGCGGAGAGCCAAGCCGGCTAGGAAGGCGTGTGTGGGGTTGGGGTAGGCGTGAGACAGTGTGTAACGGTGACACTTCTGCCTCCCTCTCGCTCTAATTCTTCAACACAGACATGTTACCCCTATCAGGGACACCCTCAGACTGGCTGGCACAGGGCTCGTGTGCAGGTTGGTGGATCTATAGGTATCCAGACCTCCTCACTTTGACCTCTCGGAGTAGGTGTGGGGCAGCCATTTCGGGGGGGCCTGAAGACCTGAGTAAGCTTGGGGGTGGGAGTGCCAGAAGCCCTCTCTGCACTCACCTTCCGAGGGATCTACAGGAGGGGAGGGGAGGGAAGGGGCTGGCTCCTGAGAGAATCCAGTCCCTTTAGGAGTGGGCTCTGAAGAGTTCGGACTGCCTGTGTTGGAACCCTATCTTGAGCACTAACCACCTCCCCACCTTGAGCCTCAGCGTTACCATCTGTGAACTGGGGCATCATGACAGTTCTTATTATCTCATGGCTGATGCGGTGATGTTTGTAAAGCACTTGGTACTGGGCCTGACTCTGACTAAATGTAGTGAGAGTATCAGTTGTGTCTTGACTCCTTGTGACCCCATGGACTGGAGCCCGTAAGGCTCCTCTGTCTGTGGAATTCTTCTGGCAGATACTGCAGTGGGTCATCATTTCCTTTTCCAGGGGATCCTCCCGACCCAGGGATCAAACCCGGGTCTCTTGCATTGGAGGCAGATTCTTTACTGTTTAGTATCAATGTTGATTTCACTTGTGGTCCAGTTTCCACACAGGGCACGGGGTGGTGGGGACAGGACTGTTTGGACAGGGGAGCTTGACTGCAGCTGAGGGGTCTGAGAGGGTGACGAGGGGTAAGGAAGGGGAGAGAGACCCTTCTCTAATTGCACTGGTGGACTAGGGCCTCCAGGGAGCTGATGGAGTGCTCTGTACTCAGGCTCCGAGCTGAGCAAAATTGATGCCAAGGTTCTGGGGCTGCCTGAGGCTAGAGGTGTGGGGAGCAAGTGTAAGGATGTATTGGAGGCTGGTGGGAGGTGACAGAGGAAGGTGGCAAGGGCTCCTGGAGCTGAGCTGGTGGGTTGGGGGGGCAGGGCTCACTGTGGATGAGATTGGGGTGGCCACTGTAGGGGACCTGGAGGCCAGAGTGACTGTGAGGTGCCAGTGTCCCTGTGGCACTGTGTGATCTGTGACGCAGAGTGAGGTGCCTCACCCCCTTGCCATCTGCTCTAGGCCAGATGTGAAGCAGAGACCCACTCCCTGCTTTTGGGGTTTGAGGAGAGGGAGGTCAAGGCCTTACCTGGGAGAGATGGGGGAGAGCCTGTGGAAGGGGTCTAATACTAGAGCGGTGTGTGTGTGTGTGTGTTGTTTTTTCTTTTGGGGTCATGCCTTGCTGCCTGGAGGATCTTAGTTTCCTGACCAGGGATTGAACTCATGACCCCTGCACTGGGGAATGTGGAGTCTAACCCACTGGACCACCAGGGAAGTGTGTGTGTGTGTGTGTGTTTAGAAGTGACCATGGGTGTGGAAGACCTGGAGGGGCCTCTCTCATCAGGGAGGTAGGTGGGGCATCAAGAGACAAAAGAGGCGAGGGCTTTGAGGCCTCTTCTGTCTGCTGGAGAGCTCCCTGGTAGACAAGGACATTTGTGGGCCTTTTTATCCATGCAAGGGCTCAAACCTGAACAGGAACTTTGGCTGGGGGTGTGGTGTGGGTGAGTAGGATTTGGCAAGTGCTGTGACTCCAAAGGTCAGCTTGCTCTCTGGGCATCCCTTAGGGTGGAGTGGCAGAAAGAAGGGGGTGACCTACATGATACAGACATCTGGGCAAGTGAATACTTATCGTAGTCTCACCTTCAAGCAAACACCAGGGGCTGACGGCATGTGACTCTACTTCCTCTGGGAAAATGGGGGTAATGATAATATCACCCTGGTGGGCCATTATGAGGATCAGACGGGTGAATCTCTGTTAAAGAACTATGCCTGCACTTCGTGGCTACTCAGTATATTTATTCTTAACAAATATTTTGTAAACATCTATTATATGCCAAGCTTCCCTGGTGGCTCAGAGGGTAAAGAATCTGCCTGCAATCCAGGAGACTCAGGTTTGATCCCTGGGTCAGGAAGATCCCCTGGAAGAAGAAATGGCAAACTGCTCCAGTGTTCTTGCCTGGAGAATCCCATGGACAGAGGAGCCTAGTGGGCTACAGTTCATGGGTCGCAAACAGTCGGACACGACTGAGTGTCTAACACATATGTCAAGCGTTATTCTTTCTAAAATGGTTAGCTATCACCATTTTACATCTTAGTACACATCAGGTCTTCTTTGTGGAATGAATGAATTTATTGAACACCTACTACTACCTGCCAGGTACCTTTTGTTTTGTTTGTTTGTTTGCTAAACTGCATGGCATAAGGAATCTTTGTTCCCCAACCAACCTGTGCCCTCTGCAGTGGGAGTGCCGAGTCTCAACTACTGGACCAACAGTGAAGTCCCCGCAGGTGCCTTTTGAAGCAATTTAGCAATATTGAAGGGCTTCCCAGGTGGCGCTAGTGGTAAAGAACCCTCCTGCCAATGCAGGAGACTTAGAGTTCAGTCCCTGAGTTGGGGAGATCCCCTAGAGGAGGGTATGGCAACCCACTCCAGTATTCTTGCCTGGAGAATCCCACAGACAGAGGAGCCTGGCAGGCTACAGTCCNAGGAGACTTAGAGTTCAGTCCCTGAGTTGGGGAGATCCCCTAGAGGAGGGTATGGCAACCCACTCCAGTATTCTTGCCTGGAGAATCCCACAGACAGAGGAGCCTGGCAGGCTACAGTCCACGGGGTCATAAAGAGTCAGATACCACTGAAGCAACTTAATACATGCACACCCCAATACTTACTCATTTAATCCTCACAATAGTCCAATGAGGCATCATCCTTATTTTACAGATGAGGAAACTGATGCCCAGAAAGATTAAGTTATTTGCCCAGGGTCACATGGCCACCAAGTGGCAGAGTCAGCCTTTGAACCCATGAAGTGTGGCTACAGCACACACCTAACTGGCCCGGCTGCTGTCAGGCCGGGGAAGGGGCTGAGGCGGGCGTGGTCCCTGTGAGAGAGACAGCCCCGACGGTGACCAGAGGCCGGGACCGAGAGGGTGCTCTGGAGCTAGGAGGGACTGGGGGGAGGGGCGGCGGCAGGGAGCCACGCGTTGGCGGGGCGTTTGCGTGGGCATCTGTACGTTGTCTCTAAGTCTCCTGGCACTCAAGTGTTTGTGTGAGTGCAAATGTATGCGAGTCTGTGCGAAGGTGTGGGAGAGGGAGTGTGCGTGAGTCTGCGTGGGAGGCTGTGAGTATATGTGTGAATGTGTGTGTAAGCCGCCGTGTGTGGGTGTGTGCGAGCCCAGGTGTGCATGCGTGAGTGTAGACCCATGTGCGAGACTCCGAGGTGTGCATGGATGAGCGTGCGTGAGTGGCTATGCGTGCCTCGAGCCCCATCTCTGACCGGCTTCCCGTTGGGGTCCCGCCTGCCGCAGGCGGGGAACTACCACTCCCAGCATGGCCCGGGCGGACCCGCCCCGCCGCCCTGATTGGCTGTGGCCCCGGTGCTCCCGCCCCCCGGGAATGAATGGATGGGCGGCCTCAGCGCCCGCCNAAGTTTAATTAGGTCCCATTTGTTTATTTTTGTTTTTATTTCCATTACTCTAGGAGGTGGGTCATAGAGGGTCTTGTGGTGGTTTATGTCAAAGTGTTCTGCCTATGTTTTCCTTTAAGAGTTTTATAGTTTCTGGTCTTAGGTTTAGGTCTTTGGTTCATTTTGAGTTTATTTTCGTGTGTGGTGTTAGGAAGTGTTCTAATTTCATCATTTTACACATAGCTGTCCAGTTTTCCCAGCACCACTTATTGAAGAGACTGTCTTATCTCCATTGTATATTTTTGCCCCCTTTGTCAAAGATAATGTGCCCATAGGTGTGTGGATTTATCTCAGGGCTTTCTATCTTGTTCCATTGTCTATGTTTCTATTTTTGTGCCAGTGCCATACTGTCTTGATAACTAGCTTGGTAATAGTCTGAAGTCAGGAAGGTTGATTTCTCCAGCTCAATTCTTCTTTCTCGAGATTGCTTTGACCATCCAGATTCTTTAGTGTTTCCATACAAATTGTGAAATTATTTGTCCTAGTTCTGTGAAAAATACCAGTTGGAGTTTAATAAGGTTTGCATTGGATCTATGTAGTACTTTGGTTAGTATAGTCATTTTCACAATACTGAGTCTTCTCAGTATTTTTCACTCTTACAGA
Organism: Neotragus pygmaeus; assembly: GCA_006410875.1. NCBI lineage: Eukaryota > Metazoa > Chordata > Mammalia > Artiodactyla > Bovidae > Neotragus > Neotragus pygmaeus. The sequence continues at coordinate 8,779 of SJYV01043135.1, read as the reverse complement.
CTGAATCTATCCCTTCACTCACAAAGCCATCTTCTCTTGTGCAGACAGAGTCCCCAGCCCCATGGTCTACATGCCTAAAGCCTTTTGCCTGCTTGTCTTTCTTGCTCAATTAAGCTTTTTTTTTACCATTGCAGCCATGCCATAGCTATCCTTGAAGCTCTAAATACCCTGGGATTATTCTTGACATCCAATTTGGTCTCTGAAAAACACTAGCTGAATGAAGGAACTATGAATAAATATCTTCTGTGATTATCTCTGATGGAAAGCTCTTTCTCATTTTGCCATTTCTAAAACTCTGAGATCGTAGTAAGGCTCGTGTTTGGAATGCAACAACAGAGGGCATAATTCTTTCAATTGAACTAGATTCAAAGGAACACTTAGGGGAGTAGAAACAAGAAGATATACATTTCCATAGAAACTGTGTGCCTCAGGTCCAAAATAACTTGGGAAATGGCTGAGTGAGAGGAAAAACAAAAATAAAATTGTATCATCAGTGTCATGGAAGATTATTACAGATTGTCTACACAGACAGAAAATACAGAGGTTTCCTGACACCAAATAAGTTATTAAGGAGATCAGGGACATAAGGCACTCAGTATTGTATCAAGGTTTTACTCTGTCCAACTCAATTATATTGAAATATAAAGATAGTTATCAAAATGGTTTTTAAAAATAATAGCAATAGTAACTATTATGCTTCTTTATTAACTCATTAAATATCAAGATGAATGGTTTTAATTTCAGAATAGTGATGAACATACACAATATTCTGATACATTTGTAACAAACTATAATGCATGTGAAAACATCTGTGATTTCTATTGGTGAGAAAATCCTAAGTATTTCATGATTAAAGGAAATACTCTATTTGATTGAGAGATTCAGTTCAGTTCAGTTGCTCAGTCATGTCCGACTCTTTGCGACCCCAAGAATCGCAGCACGCCAGGCCTCCCTGTCCATCACCATCTCCATTAGGTGCCCAATATGCTACTGGAGGTCAGTGGAGAAATAACTCCAGAAAGAATGAAGGGATGGAGCCAAAGCAAAAACAATACCCAATGAGAGATTAGTAAAAATAAAGATGTACTATAACCTAGGTCACAAAAATACTAACCATAGGAAAACTCTAGAGATGCAGAGAGACTAGTTTGCTTTGACTTCTTCCTGGATAAATAACCCTTGAGAAGCTACCTTTAGAAGGACACCAATAAATAGCCAGTGGACTCTGATTTTCAGGATAGACAACGCTAGATTCCTAGAGAGACTACATAAACTTGAAAGACACAGAGATGGTGATTCCCATAACATTCCCATTCAACTTGCTGATTTGTCCTGTGCCAAAGGCAGACGGATCTTGGACAATGACAATGGATTATTGTAAGCTTCACCAGGTGGTGACTCCAATACAGCTGCAATGCCAGCTGTGGTTTCATTGTTTGAGAAACTAACAGATAATCTGGTACCTAGCGTGCATCTGTTAATCTGAAAAATGCTTTTTTTCTTGAAATGTATTTATAAAGACCAGTAGAAACAGTTTTTTTTTTTTTAAGCTGGCAAAGCCAGCAATACACTTCTACTATCTTACCTCAAAGGGTGCATCAACTCTCCAACCCCATGTCATCATTTAGTTTGCAGAGTGATGGATTGCTTTTCTAGTCTATAAGATATTATACTGGTTTTATTATGTTGGCAGCATTATCCTGATTGGACTTAGTGAACAAGAAGCAGCAACTACTCTGGACTTACTGGTAAGACAGTTGTTCGTCAGTGTATGGGAAATAATCCAACAAGAACTCAGGGTCCTTCTACTTCAGTGAAATTTCTAGGCACCTAAGTGGGGCAAATCTAGAGGGCTTCCCTTTTGGTTCAGCTGATAAAGAATCTGCCCGCAACGTGGGAGACCTAGTTTTGATCTCTGGGTTGGGAAGATCCTCTGGAGAAGGGTAAGGCCACCCAAACCAGTATTCTAACCTGGAGAATTCCATGGACTCTATAGTCCAGGGGGTTGCAAAGAGTCGGGCCTGACTGAGCAACTTTCAGGCACAGTGGGGCAAGTCAGATTGATATATCCCTTCTGAGGCAAATGATAAATCAAGTCCATGGAATTTTCCAGGCCAGAATACTGGAGTCTGGACTCTTTGATCTTCAGGATAACCAAACACCAAACATCTGAAAAATATGCGTGCCACAGACAGGGAAACTGAGGTAGACTTTGGTTTTTAAAAAAAGAGAGACTGGCAGAGAGGGAGAGAGAATGAAGTCTTCTTTTCCATGAATGATTGGCTTTGGGGACAGAAATCTAAATCTCTTCCACAAATTATTTTAACCTCTCTGGGTCCCCAGCATAGTACTTTCATGTAAGAGACATTCAATGTTACTTAACAATATTACTTATTAAAGATCACTGATGGATGCATTGATGAACTTACAAGAGTGTCACTTAACACTCTGCAGAGAGAGCAGTGGACTCACACAAGTTGTTTTATTATTTGCTTTTCTCCAGTGGTCATGTATGGATGTGAGAGTTGGACCATAAAGAAGGCTGAGCCTGAAGAATTGATGCTTTTGAACTGTGGTGTTGGAGAAGGCTCTTGAGAGTCCCTTGTACTGCAAAGAGATCAAACCAGTCATCCTAAAGGAAATCAACCCTGAATATTCATTGGAATGACTGATGTTGAAGNGCTGAGCCTGAAGAATTGATGCTTTTGAACTGTGGTGTTGGAGAAGGCTCTTGAGAGTCCCTTGTACTGCAAAGAGATCAAACCAGTCATCCTAAAGGAAATCAACCCTGAATATTCATTGGAATGACTGATGTTGAAGTGAAACTCCAATACTTTGGCCACCTGATGTGAAGAGCTGATTCATTAGAAAAGACCCTGATGCTGGGAAAGATTGAAGGCAAGAGAAGAAGAGGATGACAGAGGATGAGAAGGTTGGATGGCATCACTGACTCAGTGGACATAAGTTTGAGCAAACTCCAGGAGTTGGTGATGGACAGGGAAACCTAGCATGCTGCAGTCCTTGGGGTCTCAAAGAATTGCACACAACTGAGGGACTGAACAGCAACAAAGCGTCCTCTTCCCTCCCCTCTCATGCCATCTGAGAGGCATGCCCAGGCTCTTCCCTTAGAGCAGCTGGCTCTGGCGGCTGTCTGGCATCACCATCCAGAAGCCAGGTGGTCTTACGTCCCATTCCTTCCATGCCAAGGGCAAAGAGGGCAAGATGAATACATCCAAACTACTTGATGTTCCCGCTGTTTCCATGCATGAAAACACGGCTAATTCCCATCAGGAGCTCTGCCCTCCTTGGTTAATGTATCCTCTCCTAATCTGCTCAAGGAGGGTGCAGTGCCCCCTCATTAGACAAGACATGCCACGTCAGACACCATATTTTGTGTTAATGAATTCACATATGAATTAATTAATGCATTGCTTATAATGTGAGCCCCAAGGAGAAACAGAAAATACAAAGAGAGGAACGAATATGTATCCAATTCTACAATCCAGATATGCATATTACTAACATTTTAGCATATTTGATTCAAGATTTTATTCACTTTTGAATAGTTTCTTACCCCTTACCCCCGCTGCCATGGGCATTTTTGTCAAAGAGCATGGAAAGGGGGATTGTATACACTTGTGATGATTCTATCATATGCTATCTTGTTTCTTTTCCCCATCATTTAGTATAGTAGCTTGTTATTATATTTATATAAATTGTATGTGTATAATTTATATGTATATGAGTAAATTCATGTCTATAAAAATAAATTTGATCAATAAAAGCACATATACATAAAAGTCTAACCCTAATACACATATGCTTTTATGTATCAATACTCTTTCAATGGCCACATATTTGCTCATCCGTTAAACATATTAATGACATAGTCACACTGTTTCACCTTTTCTCTGTCACAGATAAGGTTCCCACAAACATGTCTTTCTATCCATCTTTTCCTTTACTTAGTCTTTGGGTTGATTTCCTAGATGTGCAAATCATGCATCAAAAAATGAAACTGCTTAAGGCTCTTAATAGAAATGGCGACCAAACTGCTTTCAATATGGTCTTCCATTTTAAGTTTTAGTATAGTAGTGGCTTCATTATCTAATTCAGGAGAAATCCTTAAAGTCCCAAACAATTTATTTTTTCTTTCATGCCCAATAATCTGGAACTTTCTCAGTGCTAGCATGTGAGGAGTAGGGTCATACAGCACAGCGCTGAGGTAAAAAACACCAGCGTGGAGTTAAACACACATGTTCAAACCCAGCTCCGTCCCCTCCCTGCTGGACAAACTTGGCCAGTTATTCGACTCCTCTGTTCCTGAATTAACCTATTTTAAAAGTCAAGAATAAACAACAATACTTACTAAATAGTAATACTTACAACACACGGATGCTATGAGGATTAAATGAGCTACTGAATGTTAAGTGGTTTAACATATAGCATGACTTCAGAATTAGTTTTATTGTCAGTAACTGAGAACATAGTTTACAATAACTGTGGTCTTGTAAATAGTAATATATTTGAGGCAAAATTTGCCCCCTACTATTTGCTTTCTACTTGTCCTACTTGTTTCGATAATCATTTTCCCTCTGTTCTTGCATTATTTTGGTTTCATGGAGTATTTCCACTTTGTCTTGTTTTCACCTCTCAGTGTGGAGGGGTTACTGTTCTTTCATAGCTGACCTAGAGATCCCTGAGACCTGCTTGACTCATAAACTGAGACCTCACTTCATTCAAACATGAAAGAACTGCTTTCCCTTCCTTTCAACTTATTTGTTTTTGTTGTCATTTATTTTAATTGCATACATATTCATATTCTATTCAAATATTATTATTATAGAGTTGAACAATCTACATTCATTTCAGTTTACAGACATAAATGCCTTTTCTTGTTCTTCATCCTTTCTGTATCTCTAAGAGCCCTCTGGGATCATTCACCTTCCTTCTGCAGAATGGCTTTTCTATTTCCTGCCCTATACTGAAAGTGAAAGTCACTCAGTCGTGTCTGACTCTGCGACTCCAAGGACTATACAGTCCATGGAATTATCTAGGCCAGAATACTGGAGTGGGTTGCCTTTCCCTTCTCCAGGGGATCTTCCCAACCCAGGGATCGAACCCAGGTCTCCCACATTGCAGGCAGATTCTTTATCAGCTGAGCCACAAGGGAAGCCCTGTAATATCGCTCTAGTATGTGCATAGTATAAAATATGTCCTGTATAAAATAAATATGCCCTGTATAAAACAGTATAAACTATGCCCTGTAATATTGCTCTGGTAAGTGCAAGCTTACTGGTGACAAATCCTCTCTGCTGTTTGCTTTTCTGAAAATCTCTTTATCTTCATTCTTAAAGAATTTTTTTTTCACCCAGTGTAGAATTCTAGGTTGGGAATTAGTTTTCAGTATTATGAAAATTTTTCTTTTATTACATTCTGGTTCTATTATCTATTTTATTTTATTATTGATTTTATTATCTCTACTTTCTATTTTATTTTATGTTACTTTATTAATTTATTTTTATCTTTGTTAAAATTTCATATTTTGTTTTTATTTCATTTTATTTTAGTCTATATTTTACTTCACATTTTACNTTCCTTTAATGACTTATTATTGATTTTATTATCTCTACTTTCTATTTTATTTTATGTTACTTTATTAATTTATTTTTATCTTTGTTAAAATTTCATATTTTGTTTTTATTTCATTTTATTTTAGTCTATATTTTACTTCACATTTTACTTTTACTATTTTTCTTTATGTTTTAAATTTTATGTCATTTTATTATAGTTTATATTTTGTGTGTTTATTTTGAAATTTCACTATTTTATTTTATTATGTTGATTTACTTTATTTTTTCAGTGACAGCTGTAATCTACTACTTCTGAAATCAATATGTCTTTCTTTCTCTGGTCATTTTTAAGATTTCTTCTTTTGTTTGATTTTCAACCATTTTTTTGATGCTATTTTCTCTGGATTTATTCTGCTTTCTGGGTCTATATTAGTTTGGGAATTGTCAATCACTGCTTCTATGTCCACACCATTCTCTTTCTTTTATTCTTCTGGAAGGAATCTCATCACATGTATGATAAATCTTATTGTATTTCCTTTGTCTCTTATCGTTTCTTCATATTTTTTAATTCTTTTTTTATATGACTTTTTCTGGGTATTTACTTTAAATCTATCTTTCAAATCCCTTATTCTCTCTTATCCTTTAATAGGCTTCACTGTTTCTAATTTCGGTTTCTTTTCAATTCTAAAATTTCCTTTTGATTAACCTGACAGTTCCCAATTATTTATCAAAATTCTTTATCTTTTATTGTATCTCATTGACAAGTTATTTGTACTTCATTATTTTAAATTCTGTTGTTGGTAACTCTAATCTGGAGCCCTTTGGGATCTGTTTTTTATCGTTTTTCTTATTCCCTTCTATGTCTTCATATTTTTGATGGACTACCTGGTGTATATAACGGATTAGAACATTTACACAAGGCCATAACTTACTGGGGAACTGATTTATGACCAGAATCACCAGCATGCTATTGGAATGTGATGTGTGTGTGTGGGTGTGTGTGTGTGTGGGTGTGTGTGTGCGCACGTTCAGTTGTGTCCAACTCTTTATGATCCCATAGACTGTAGCCTGACAGGTTCCCTTGTCCATAGAATTTTCCAGGCAAGAATACTAGAATGGGTTGCCGTTTCTTCCTTTAAGGGATTTTTGCAACCCAAAGATTAGACTTGCATCTCCTGTATCGGCCAGCAGGTTCTTTATCATTCGAGTCCTCTTAGCGGGTAAAGAATCCACCTGCCAAAGCAGGAGACACAGGAGAGTCAGGTTCAGTCCCTCGGTTGGGAAGATTCAGTGGAAGAGGCAATGGCAACTCACTCCAGGCAATACTTCAGGCAAGTATTTCTTGGCTGAAAAATCCCATGGTCGGAGGAGCCTGGTGGGCTATAGTTCAAAGGGTCGCAAAGAGTCGGCCACAACAGCAATTAAGCACAGCATGCTTCAAGAATTGAGATGATCCTAAGACATGCTTCCACTCCCACAGGGCTGTGCTATTTCCCACTTACTGGGCTCTTAGGATATAGGGCTTGGGTGTTTCAAACCAAAGCATGAGAGGTTTTCTAAGCCCTGCTTTGCAAGGGGCCCTGAACTTCTGTTATTCTCACGCTCACCATGTGAGGTTGGCCAAAGATGAGCACATTTAGTATTTTCAAGTTCTGAGCTCCCTCTTTCAGAATGCCACTCACCTTTAGAATAAAAATGATCCCAAATGCTGGGATCATTTTTCTGTATTTCTTTCTCCTTCTGGATCTTGGCCTTGGATTTCTTCATTGCACTGACAGCTCTCCAAAGATTTCAGTTACTCCAGTTAGATGGTGTGCATGTGTGTGGGGGTGGGGGGGGCAGGGTGGTTTAATTTAACTTTCTCTTTGTCTTCAGCAGTTGTTTTTGTTTAATCAATAAGTCTTGTCTGATTCTTGCGACGGCATGGACTGCAGCCTGCCAGGTTCCTCTGTCCATGGAATTTTCCAGGCAAGAATACTGGAGTGGGTTGCCATTTCCTTCTNAATTTAACTTTCTCTTTGTCTTCAGCAGTTGTTTTTGTTTAATCAATAAGTCTTGTCTGATTCTTGCGACGGCATGGACTGCAGCCTGCCAGGTTCCTCTGTCCATGGAATTTTCCAGGCAAGAATACTGGAGTGGGTTGCCATTTCCTTCTCCAGGGGATCTTCTTGATCCAAGGATTGAACCCACATCTTCTCCATTACAAGCAGATTCTTTACCACTGAACCATCTGGGATTGTCTTCAGCAGAGAGCTAATCCAAATTATTCGGATCACCTAGTCTACTGTGTCAAGAAGTAGAAGTCCAAAGTTTCTTTTTTCAAAAGTATGATTTTCTGAATTATTATTATTATGAAAAAAGACCCAGAAAAAGATATTTAATTCAGAATTCCCTAAATTATTTTACTACTGATGCCTTTGTTTTTGTGAAGCAGCCCATAGAACAAATGTTCCACAGCATCTCAACTTACAAAAGGCTTAGATTTCAAAAGGCTGTCCCTAAGAACTTTGCCTTGTAAGTTCAAAGTGATGTTCAACAAGGAGCCATTGTATTCACGTTTATGCAAAGTTAAGTTACAAGAGAAGAATTCCGTTTGATGGTTTTGTTGTGACTCATCCCACTCCACGTAACAACCGTCATTCTTTCACCACATTCTTTTGTTTTAACTATTTCTACTTCTATTTTCATTGTAATTGTACACACATAGGACCGCTCAAAAAGGCACTTTGGGACAGGTATGTAAAAACATTTTTAAACATGTTTTATTTTGAATTAATGTCTTCATCCCTGTGTGTGTGCTCAGTCATGTCAGACTCTTTGTGTCTCCATGGACTGTATAGCCACCAGGCTCCTCTGTCCATGGGATTTTCCAGGCATGCAGACTGGAGTGGGTAGCCATTTCTGCCTCCAGGGGAATCTTCCTGAAACAAGGATTGAATCTTTGTCTCCTGTGTCTCCAGCATTAGCAGGCAGATTTTTTTTTTTTAACCACTGAGCCACCTGGGAAGCTCTACTTTCATCTAGCTCTCCCCAGTGATGACATTTCACAGTCCCATCACTTCATGGGAAATAGATGGGGAAACAGTGGAAATAGTGTCACACTTTATATTTTTGGGCTCCAAAATCACTGCAGATGGTGACTGTGAAAGGAAAAAGTTAAAAATTATTAGCAATTCTTTGTTCTGATTTAAGAGGCGAGCCATGAC
>SJYV01043134.1:0-14717 GCA_006410875.1 Neotragus pygmaeus | reverse complement strand
TCCTGGGTATTCTTTGGAAGAAATGATGCTAAAGCTGAAACTCTGGTACTTTGGCCACCTGATGCTGGGAGGGATTGGGGGCAGGAGGAAAAGGGGACGAGAGAGGATGAAATGGCTGTATGGCATCACCAACTCGATGGACATGAGTTTGGGTGAACTCCGGGAGTTCGTGATGGACAGGGAGGCCTGGCATGCTGCAATTCATGGGGTCACAAAGAGTCGGACACGACTGAACTGAACTGAACTGAGAAAGACTTTGACTGTCAAGTTCATTTATCTCTCTGTTCATTGAATCAACTAATGTTTACTAAGTGTCTAATGGTGATGAGACTGTATGCTAAGGATAGGATATAGAGTGGCAAACAGACCAATCAGGGGACTGCCCTTGTGAATCTTGCTAGAGAGAAATGAGGAGAGAAGGAGGACCTCACAAATAAACACATAAAGGTATATATCACGTCACACTGTGAGATGTGCCACTGAAGAAAATATAGGGGGGACATCCTATCGTGGGGAAAGTCATGGAAGGCATCTTTGAGAAGCCCATAGTATTGTTGGGACCTAATGCTAGCTGGCAGGTGGCCGTGTGCTTCAGAAAACACCTGTCCACGTGAGCAGGAGAGAGCCTGAACTTGAACCTACTTGAAATGGGGAGTGCCGAAGGTTCTGGAAGAGAGTTGCATCATCCTGTGCCTGTTTTAAAAAAGATGACTCTCTCCACAGTGGAGGAAGAACTGGAGGGGGGCCGACCAGTTATAAAGGAGGCTGTTGAGGTGGCGGGGGCCCTCTGGGGGACCATGGGGTGGAGTATCTGCTGCTGCTGCTGCTGCTGCTGCCGCCACTAAGTCAGGTCAATCGTGTCCGACTCTGTTCGACCCCATAGATAGAAGCCCAACAGGCTCCTCTGTCCCTGGGATTCTCCAGGCAAGAACACTGGAGTGACTTGCCATTTCCTTCTCCAATGCATGAAAGTGAAAAGTGAAAGTGAAGTGGCTCAGTCGTGTCCGACTCTTAGCAACCCCATGGACTGCAGCCCACCAGGCTCCTCCATCCATGGGGTTCTCCAGGCAAGAGTACTGGAGTGGGTTGCCATTGCCTTCTCCGGAAGTATCTGCTGGGGATGTGTTAAAATACAGTTAGAGTCAGTGACCGATTGGCTGTAAGGTGAGCCTGTGAGGACTGCTGGAGACGCGGGTTGGATTCTGGTGTGGGGGCTGGAGCGCATCACAGAGCCAGGGAAGCTGGGAGTGGCAGGCTTCGGGGGCGGGGAGGGGGGAATGGATGAGCCTGTAGAGCCGCTGCCTTGGGGTGCCTGCAGGACATCCAGATGCAGACGCTGCCAGCCAGCTCTGCGCCCAGGAGAGGTCTGACGGGGAAAAGGAGTAGGAGTCAGCACTCCGTGGCTGTGCATCACTGTCTGTTTCTGCTTAGCGAACAAACTTAGCAGCTCCAAACAACACACATTTATTACCCCGCAGTGGTTCTGCCGCTCAACCGTCCAGTTATGTTACTTGCAGGCTCTTTACTCAGAGTTGCAAATCGAGGCATCGGCTCTGGGCTTTGATCTCAGCTGAGGCTCACGGCCTTCTTCCAAGCCCGTGTAGTCGTTGGCGGGATTTGTTTCCTGCGTGACTGGCATGCCTGCTCTGTAGCTGCTGTGGGCAGGACCGTTCTCAGTTCTTACAGGTCACCCGCCTGGCAGTTTACAGCATGGCTCCCTCCAGGGCTGGTGGAGAGCATCTCTTTAGACTCAGTTGATTTGGCCAGACCCCCCCTCCCCCACCCAGGGTAGACTCCTGTATGATTAACTCAGTCAGCTGCTTCTGGACTTTAATTACATCTGAAAAGAATCCTTTCCGTTTTCTTAGATAACATCGTTTAATCATGGAGTGATATCCTGTCATATTTATAGATCCAACTGCGTTTAAGAAGAGGGCATGTACAGAAGGTGTATGGCGCATGGGAGAGTCTTGGAGGTCATTGAAGAATTCAGAGCTCTACTAGATGGTAAATGAAGATGCAAGAGGAATTGGCAAGAGGAATTGGGGTGGGGTGTAGACTGGCAATGGAAGAGATCCAGGGTGTTCTGCTCAGTCATGGATTCTAGGTTGAAAATGTCCTTCTCTCAGCATCTCAGGTACAATCAAACCACCTGGCACTCTGTGGGGAGGAAACAGATGTCCCAGCTCTGAGGCATTTGTCATGAGAACAGCTTAGAGCCTGGGGAATGTAGGGATTTGGGGGAGATCTGAAACTAACTCAGGTTCACAGAGTCAAACCCATTCTGTGTTGGACTGGAAAAGGACTTTTCCTTCATGGCTCCTGTTGAGCAAATTTGCTAACCATCTGTGTCTTCTAATTAGAGTAGATTTGGGGAAAAGTGTGGTCAAGACTTGTTCCTGCCCTCAGGTGCTGGAGAACCTTGGGCAAGTCTCTTTGGCTCTCAATCCATTCAGCTAGGGTGTAGTGTTTGAATAAATTATATCCTAGGCCTCTTCAAGCTCTGAAACTCTGTGCTCTTATTCATTGAACACACATTATAGATTTCAGGAACAGCATGGCTTTCTTGGAAATCAGGGGTTAATAAGACATGAGACATGTTAATAAAACATGGCCTCAGAGAATTCCCTGGGCGTCCAGTGGTTACGATTCTATGCATTGACTACAGTGGGTGTGGGTTCAACCCCGGGTCAGGGAACTAAGGTACTGCATGCCATATGGCTTGGCCAATAAAAAAGGACATGGTTCCAGCCTTTGAGACGCTCCTCCTCTGGCTGTTGTTCATGGAAAGAGTCCATACCACTGACTCCTAAGCTCATCTCTCCACGTGAAAATGCTCAAGGAACTGAAGTGCTTCAACAAAATTGGGAATGGTATGCTAATTTAATCATTTAATCATGTTTCACCAGTGTAGAATCACGAAATAATACTAGTAGAAGAAAACAAAAACAAACAAGAACCTTCTAGACCAAAGAGCTTATTTCATTTTTTCTCATCCCAATTTGCATATATTTTTTTCTCATCATTGTAACTGTAATCAACATACACATTTGCATTTGTTTTTTTTACTCAACATTATATTATGACCGTATTTTTTCCATGATGCTACTAATTTTTCATGACACTCTAAACCTGAAGATACACATTGTAGCATAATCTGAAATATTGAAAAATTAGAATGAGCTCGAATGTCCAACAATAGAAAAATGGCTAAGTAAATTACAGTGCATCAACTTGATGGAATATTATGCAGCCAGATAATTGTTGAGAATGCTTTTTTAAGAAGGGCAGAATTCATAAGCCACAGTGATTACTTCTGAGGACAATCATAACAGTTCATTTAAAAAATATATGTGGGTGAGTCATGTTTATCATGAATACTCTGCCTGTTCTCTGAAGGAATTTGAATTGAGTGGTTTTGCTAGAGGTAATTGTACCAGTGTACAATGCTTAACTCATGTTCTTTAGAAAGAAACAGGTGGTTGTGAATCTTTGCAGAGTGATCTTGGGAAGATCAGTTTAACCCACTGGCTCCTGTTTTTTTCAGCTTTGTAAAGTCATAATTGTAGTTTCTTCCAAGAGAGGTTTTGAGGTTGAAATGGAACAATGCAAGTAAAGCACGCAGCACAGTTCCTGGAAAACACTAGTGATGGATAAACTTGCCCACTGCTTTATACGCTAGTATAAAGTAACTAGGTCAGACCATCTCCAAGGTTCATTTGGAATCTTGGAAAATGTGGTCTATCTCTCTTCTCTTGTTTATTCAAACCACTGTGTGTCTGGTCTTGGGAACCCTGGAGGCATGAATGCAATTCATCTTTATCTAATGGAGAAGAATAAAGAGGATAAAAGAATCAGAATTAGACATCCAGGTGGAACAGATCCCGGATCGTGAGTGAGATCTCTTTGCACTCTGTCCTTGGACGGTGTTTCAAGTCAAGTGACTTTCCTTTTTAGCATGGTTCCCAACCCTATGTATGTGGGTAACATGTTTAGGCTTTTAATACAGAGACCTACCTTTGGGTTTCAACCTAGAGTTTTATTTAGTAGGTTTGAGGTGGAGCCTGGGCATCTCTGAGTTTTTATCAAAGCTCTTCCATTGGTGAGACTGATGATCCATACACTCAAGACATGTTCAGTCTGGCAGAGTGACCAAGATATAATGGAGAATACCAGATCCGCCAAATTCAGTGGCCTCCATTTCTGCGTAATCTTTCAATAATCACCTAATTGATTTATTTGCTTATTTTCAGCTGTGCTTGGTCTTCGCCGCTGCCTGCGGGCTGTCTCTAGTTGTGATGGGAGGGCTTCCCACCACGGTGGTTTTTCTTGTTCTGGAGCACAGTCTCTAGAGTGTGCAGGCTTCAGTAGTCGGGCATGTGGGCTCAGTAGTTGCAGCGGGCTCTTGAGCATGAGCTCAGTAGNCCTGCGGGCTGTCTCTAGTTGTGATGGGAGGGCTTCCCACCACGGTGGTTTTTCTTGTTCTGGAGCACAGTCTCTAGAGTGTGCAGGCTTCAGTAGTCGGGCATGTGGGCTCAGTAGTTGCAGCGGGCTCTTGAGCATGAGCTCAGTAGCTGTGGTGCATGGGCTTGACTGACACGTGGCATATAGGATATTCTTGGACCAGGGATCGAACCCGTGTCCCCTGCTTCGACAGGCAGATTCTTAACCACTGGACACTAAGGAAGCCCCAGTCAAACAGATTATTGTTTTATGATGTCCTCTTGGCTCTACAAGTCTGTGATTCTAATTGAAGAGTACTCTCTGTTTTGTTTTTAGCAAATGTAAGGTAACGTACCATTTGTTGTGTGCTAGTGGCTGAGGAGGTTTAGAGTGAGGTGTTGACAAGTGAGGCATGGTCTTTGCCCTGTGCGTCACACAGTCCAGTGGGGAAAGGATCAGATGGGCAATTGCAGTGAAATGAAGAGGGTTGTGATAGAGGCTGGTGATGAATTCCACACTGACATGGAGAAAGAGCACCGGACCAGCTTGGTGGGAACAGAGCAGAAATGCTGGCATGGGAAATATTTAGGCTGAGTTCTGAAAAACAGGATGCAATTGTTGAAGGGAAAAGGTCAGAGAAGACTATTCATACAGAAGGGATGGTGAATAGAGTGGGATCAAGCAAAATGCCTGGCATACTGTAAGACCTCAAAATAATTTCTGTTGAAAACAAGGAAGAAGGGAAGGAAGGATACGTCTACTTAGTTTCATTGAAATATAAACTTTCAGGAGCAGTGAGCTAGAGGTGACACTGGCTGGGTGCTTTGGACTTTATCCTGACAATGGGAAGCCATCAAAGGATTTCAGCAGAGAAGTGATGTTTTGATATGGTGTGGAAAGGTCACTCTAGCTTTTGTAGAAGCTGGGAAAGAGGGGAACAGGGATGGGGTGAGAGAGAGCAGGTTGGAGACTATTGCAATAACTCAGGTGAGAAATGACACTGTCTGGCTTAAGGCAGCGGCAGTGGGGAAGGAGAGCATCTCCTTTATTACAGGATGTAGTCAGAGGCCACACCCACCTACCTGCCTCTTGTGGTCCAGCCCTATCACCATGGCAACAGCCTCTTTAACATCTCTGGCCAGAGGGAGTGATAACAACTCTTACATCTGTTCCTGGAGGTCCTGCCTCTGTATTTTTTTTTTCTTTCTTTTTCTTCTTTTTTTCCCCCTTTGATTGTATCTGATCCAGCCTCACTGGGTAATTGAGTGTTTGAGAGTGAAAAATTATCTCAGCAGCTTGGCCCTTATCTTGACAGCGAAGCAGCACTTTTAATTTAATTTTGTTCGGAGACGCATGGGTAACAAATTTCACTAATCGCCCGGCTGTCGCCTTCCGCATGGTAACGAGCCGTTTGTTAGCAGGCAGCCCGGCGTAAATAGTTGTGGGGGAGCAGTCGGGGGGCAGAGACAGGGGCTGGGGAGGAAGGGACAGCTGCCATCAATATCAGCCAGGCTGGGGCTGCCATCCGTGTGGGATCAGAGGTGGGAACCCGGCTGTGAAACAAAAAGAGGGGGGCTGGAGAGGCAGGTTCACCAGACCTCTTGGCCTTGCTCTGCCTCTGTCTCTTTGGGTGCAGTCTTGAGCGAGCAACTTCACTCTCTGCATCCTGAGTGTCCTGTCTAAAGGTGTGGGCGCTAATCCCCCCTGCCCTCTGGGTAGTGAGAGTTAAATGATGAGCAATACAATATATACCACCAAGCATTACGCCATGATATTTTCAGTGTAGGTAAGGAACTTAAAGGAAAAGTTCTGGTCCCTCGCCCCAACTCCGATGTTTAAATTTCTTTCAGAGCATCAGCTCCAGAGTGTTGGCCAGTTTTTGCTTTTCTCTGGATACGGGGAGCTTGCTCACTGGGGAGGCAGCCAGTAGCTCTGACTCTCAGAACTGTCTTGCTTCACTGGCATGAGATATGCCTCACTCGAGATTTTTTCCTTACCTTAGCCCCAGCCCTGCCTCTGGACTCCTGCAAGGAGTAAATTTGCAACCTCCTTCCTAAATAAGCTCCCTCCTGCCCAGATTTGGATTCCTCTTCTTGTATCCCAGGTGGCTCAGTGGTAGAGAATCCAACTATCAATGCAGGAGATGTGGGTTCCATCCTTGGGTTGGAAAGATCCCCTGGAGGAGGAAGTGGCAACATGTATTAGTATTCTCGCCTGGAAAATTCCAAGGACAGGGGAGCCTGGCAGGCTACAGTTCATAGGGTCACAAAGAGTCAGACACGACTGAGTGACTAAGCACACACACACATCCAGATAAGAATACTCAGAAGAAATCAGTGCTAGAAAAACCCTTATAAGTCATATGACACAACTTTGCATTTTACATATGGGGAAACTGAGGCCAAGAGAGAAGAAAATACGTTTAAAAAGGGCTGTCATTTATTGAGCATCCATTACAGGCCAAGCACTTTACCTGTGTTCTCGTTTAATCTTTGCAACACAAGATCTTCTTCTGCCTTTGTAGGTGAGGAGACTGAAGGCCAGAGAGAAAGAAGCAGTTTGCTCGAGTCACAGTTTAAATAAGCATCACAGTGTAGAGGTTTCAGCTCACATCTGACTCCAAAGCCTGTAAGCTTTTGTGTAGTAGTTTTGGTCTCAAATTGCACAGCAAGTGAGCAATAGAGATGGAACTAGAAATGAGGGTCCCTGGGTTTTGGTCGTACGGCCAAGCTAGAAAAGGGTGCCTCCCCAGGGATTGCTGTGTAAAAGGTGGCACAGTTCCCACCACCCCCTGCACTATCTGAACCAGAAAGCAAAGGAGACCATGAAAAAGCTGAAAAGCCAGCCAGTCAGTCTGTTCTTCCCCTCCTCCCTGCCCTGTGCTAGACGCCAGCCGCTGGACCCTTGGATCTGGATTTATGAGCCGTCTGGGTGTCTCTCTTTCTCTCCATCCTAGAGGGCCTGACTCTTCCCTCTCTCAGCTAATTAAAAACCCCAGCCTGGGCTGCCAGCCTTGGATCACAGGCTGCTGGGCAGAGGCGTTGACGCTGCTCTGATAAATCACCCCCGGGGGCTGCAGGAGGCTGGAGCGTTTGTCAGAGGGACTGAGCCCATCCAGGGCTCCTCTGGGACACTTGGGGACTGCTACAAATGCACCATGTCTGCCCCTACTCACCCCAGAAGGGGCTTCATTAGAAAATAAGGAAGTGGGGATTTCCCAAAGCTGACGGGGTACACGTGACACCAGAGTCATCTTCTGCAAGCATTTGTTGAATCATGTCATTCCCGCATATACCTGTGGCGACTCCCTCTTGGCCTTCATAATCAATTCNATAAGGAAGTGGGGATTTCCCAAAGCTGACGGGGTACACGTGACACCAGAGTCATCTTCTGCAAGCATTTGTTGAATCATGTCATTCCCGCATATACCTGTGGCGACTCCCTCTTGGCCTTCATAATCAATTCTCCACTTCTTAGCCTGACGTTGGGTGAAGTGTAGCAGGGCATGGGAAGCCATGACTTTGGAGATGGACAGCCTGAGTGTAGGTCCTTCTGCTGTTTCCTTACCTTAAATATGTTACTTAACCCCAGATACACATGTGTGTGTACACATGTGGGACTCACGGAGACATTGTGATCATAGTCCCATCTTCGGCATCCTGCTTTATCATCCTGTCCCTGAAGCTGCAGCCATCCCCACCCACTCCTTTCCCTTCCTTTCCTGTTCTGATTGCCATTGAAAGTGTTAGTCACTTCACTGTTTCCAACTCTTTGCG
Source organism: Neotragus pygmaeus (assembly GCA_006410875.1). Classification (NCBI taxonomy): domain Eukaryota; kingdom Metazoa; phylum Chordata; class Mammalia; order Artiodactyla; family Bovidae; genus Neotragus; species Neotragus pygmaeus. Next base: position 6,498 of record SJYV01043134.1, on the reverse strand, counting down.
ACCCCATGAACTGTAGCCCACCAGGCTCCTCTGACCTTGGAATCGTCCAGGCAAGACTACTGCAATGTGTAGCCATTCCCTTCTCCAGGGGATCTTCCTGACCCAGGGATCGAACCCAGGTCTCCTGCATTGCAGGCNTTGCGACCCCATGAACTGTAGCCCACCAGGCTCCTCTGACCTTGGAATCGTCCAGGCAAGACTACTGCAATGTGTAGCCATTCCCTTCTCCAGGGGATCTTCCTGACCCAGGGATCGAACCCAGGTCTCCTGCATTGCAGGCAGATTCTTTACTGTCTGAGCCACCTTTTACCTATTGTTACTTTTAGCCAGAGTGGCCTCTCTCGCCTAAGATTCCATCTGTCATCTACCCAAACACCCACAAACACACCCGGCACGTCTTCACCTGCTACTGTTTGCTGGTGCGGCTCTGTCAGGCTGGAGTGCGTCGTCAACCCCGCTCCATCTGATAAAGCCACACTGTCCTGCTAGGTCTGATTGGAATAAATATCAGCTTTGGGATGCTCACCTGACCCCTCCAGACAGAACGTCCGCGTGGCACGTGACCTCTATCTCTCTTAGCATCTACTGCTTTTGCTCCTGTAAAATCAAGGTGAGCCTTGTATGTCTCTGCTCCCCTCTCGAGTGGCGATCAGCAGCAGTGACATGCTCACACCTGTATTACTACTGTCTGAAATCATGTTTGACATAGTAGGTGTGCAGTAAATGTTCCCGATTAGAATAAGAATCCCGGATAACCCCATGCCCTATATTGTTGTTTTTTTGTTTTTTTGTTTTCCTCCCCTTGATAGAANATGCTCACACCTGTATTACTACTGTCTGAAATCATGTTTGACATAGTAGGTGTGCAGTAAATGTTCCCGATTAGAATAAGAATCCCGGATAACCCCATGCCCTATATTGTTGTTTTTTTGTTTTTTTGTTTTCCTCCCCTTGATAGAATGTTTTATTACTCGTTCTGTCTTTCCTGCAGGTGAGGCCAATGAGGATAATGGCCTCACCTGGGCTGGCGTTCAGCGAGCCGTTGTGATGAATAATGCCCCAAGCCAGAGAGCTCACCAGTTCTATAGACTTGAGTCCAATTCTTCAGACTTTCATTTTAGTCTCTAATCCACCAGGGCAGGCTCTGTTCCATTCTCAGCCTCACCTGGTGAAGTCTGGGAGGATTTCTCCAATTTCAAATTGCTCTTGCCTTTGTTTCTCAGAAGTGTTTGGTGGAGAGAAATTCTCTCTCCTCCCCCAGGGTCTATTGCTGCAGTTACCCAAGTGCGCCCCCCAGTGGCTGTAGACTTTTTTTTCCTCACTCAGAGCAGGAGCATTTTGCCCAATGCATTCATCAGTCACGCACTTACCAGTCCTCCGCTGGGTATGCAATGCATGCTTTACCCTGTGGTAGGTGCTGGAGGTAGAAAATGCATCCAACCTCCTTCCTGGCCCTGGGAAATTTAGTCTGCTGGAGGAAGCAGGATACCATTAAAACTGAGATATAAAGTCCATTGTGATAAATAATATTATGGTGGTTTCTGGAGTGTTACAGGAACGCAGAAAGAGCCTTCCAACCGTGTCTGAAATGGAAGGTGGATGATGGGAAGAGCAGAGAGGAGGGTTTTTGAAGGAGAGGAGAGCTTAGAGGATTAGGGGAAATGAACCTATCCAGGAGCAGGGTGGAGAAAAGGAGTGGTCAAAGTATTCCTGGAGGCAGAAAGCTGAGTGGGGAATAGGAGTGGGTGGGAGAGATCAACCAAGTTCAATCAGAGAGGGCCGGGGACCTGGGGAAGGCGCTGGATGCCAGCATGAGAGAGTGCCGAAGCATCTTCATCGGGCAGTGACGAAAGTTGTCCAGCACCCGTCTTTTGTTTCTGTAATCGCCCCGTGCCTGAATTCCTCCCACACCTTTTTCTGTTTTCTTATACCTCTCCTGCCTCATCTTCCTGTTCCTTATCTCTTTTCTTCTCCTTCATAGGTGTCTTGTTTTACTTCCATCTCTCTAGTCCTTCTTTTTCTCTTTTTTCCTTCTTTCACATCTTAAGGCTCTTTTGTCTTCCCTGCCCCTTAGTCTGTACCTCCAGTTTGTTTTTTTGTTTTTGGATACCTAACCCTCTGTCTACTACAGAACAGAACAAGAGTTAGAAGTCAGAGATCCAGATTCTGCCGTTACCTTGCCAACTGGTTGGAGAAGCCAGTTAACTTCTACCTTGATTTCATCCACGGTTTTAAAAGAAGTTGCACTGTGTCTGTGCCACCATATTCCACAACTCCGGTGCCACTTTCCTGGTGCCAGCCTGTAGACCCAGGGGAACTGGGCCCCTGAGGCTGTGCTGCAAGGGCCTTGAACAAGATGAGCATCATCTGTTCCAATGGATGCTACCATTGTCTTTCTCCTCCCCCTCTCTCTGTCTCAGTGTCCCTCCATCTCTTTCTCTCCCCATGTCCCTTCTCTCTATTCCTTCCCAGTTCTAACCAGACTTCGAGATATCTGCATCCAAAGGGAAGCACTTCCAAATGGGGAGAGTGATCTGTAATTGAAAGATGATGCTTTGGGCAGAAGGCATTTGTTTTCAGATGCCCAACATCACGATTCACAGTGTCTCAAACCGGCTGAGACTCAGAAGACTGTAGTAGATACGAATTTAGAGGCCTCCCAAGGAGCCAGGAAATGGAACGAGATAAATTCAAGGATATGCGCTATTCAGGGGAGCCTTCATTCTGGAAAACAATAGAATAATTTTTGTCACTCAGCACGTGGATTAGGGACGTCTCGTTGGAGTAGCAGAGTGCCTTGGATTCTGTGTGATATGTTGTTGAAAAGTATGGACTTGTACGCTAGTCTGATGTTCAAGACCTAAATGGCACTCTCTGACTGTGCCGCCCCCCAACAATTCACTCCTCTTGGAGTCAAGATCTTAATCTGTAAAACTGGGTGATGGTGTTTTGTCTGAAAGCATTATTGTCCAGATTTACTGCATTAACTCATTTAATCTACATACGTTTCAAAGATGAGAGCTCTGAAGCACATAGTGGTTCCGTTACTAAAAAGTGATAGAAGTGGGGTGTATGCCAAGTTGACCCCAAAGCTGCCTCATACCTGGGTCTGAAATTCTCTAAGTTTATTTTTTAGTAGACTTCCAGTTAGAGGAGCAAGAAAGGCGAGTGGGGGGACATGGAGATGCAATGGGGCTTCCCAGAGGGTTCAGTGGTGAAGAATCCCCCTGCCAATGCAGGAGACATGGGCTTGACCCCTGGGTCAGGAAGATCCCCTGGTGGGGGAAATGGCAATCCACTCCAGTATTCTTGCCTGGAGAATTCCATGGACAGAGGAACTTGGTGGGCTAGAGTCCCCGGGTCGCAAAGAGTCGGACAGGACTGAGCGACTTCACTTCCAGTATCCTTGCCTGGAGAATTCCATGGACAGAGGAGCCTGGCGGGCCACAGTCCATGCGGTCACAAATAGACACGACTGAGCAACTAAGCGTGCGTGCACACACTCATGGAGATGCAGTAGGTGGTGGTGTTCAGTTGCCCAGTTGTGTCCGACTCTTTGTGACCCCTGAACTGCAGCATGCCAGGCCTCCCTGGCCCTCACCATCTCCCAGAGTTTGCCCAATTTCATGTTCATTGCATTGGTGATGTCGTCCAACCATCTCATCCTTTGCCACCCTTTTCTCCTTCTGTCTTCTATCTTTCTCAGCACCAGGGACTTTTCCAATGAGTCATCTGTTTGTATCGAATGACCAAAATACTGGAGCTTCAGCTTTAGCATCAGTCCTTCTATTGAACATTACGGTTTGATCTCCCTTGAGATTGACTGGCTTGATCTCCTTGCTGTCCAAGGGACTCTGAGGAGTCTTCTCCAACACCACAGCTGGAAGGCATCAACTCTTTGGCATTCTGCCTTCTTTACAGTCCAGCTCTCACAACCATGCATGACCACTGGGAATACCATAGCCTTGACTATACAGACCTTTGTCGGCAGACTAATGTCTCTGCTTTTCAGCACACTGTCTGGGTTTGTCATCGCTTTCCTGCCAAGAAGCAACTGTCTCCTGATTTCATGGCTGCAGTCACTGTCCATAGTGATTTTAGAGCCCAAGAAGAGGAAATCTGTCACTCCTCCACATTTTCCCCTTCTCTTTGCCATGCAGCAATGGGACGGGATGTCCTGACGATTAGTGACCCCATGAACTATAGCCCACCAGGCTCGTCTGTCCATGGAATTTTCCAAGCAAGAATACTGGAGTGCATTGCTATTTTCTCCTCTGGGTGATCTTCCTGACCTAGGGATCGAACCCTTGTCTCCTGCATTGGCAGTTGAATTGTTTACCAGTGAGCCACCTGGGAAGCCTCGCTGCATCTCCATGCCCCCTTACTAACCTTTCCTGCTCCCCTAACCTGTAGTCTGTTACAAAAGACTTAGAGAATTTCAAGCCCAGGTATGAGACAGCTTTGGGGTCAATCTGGTGTACGCCCATGATCTTAGTTTTTTTTCTTTTTATATTTAATCTTAAGCCGACTCTCAAGTAGTTTGGACTCTTGATTCTGGCTGAAACTGGTCACCCCTTATCTCTAGACCTCAGTTTCCCCATTTTTAATAATAAGGCTCAGCCAGAATGATATTTCGGAGAAATATTTCCACTCCAGTGCTCTTGCCTGGAAAATCTCATGGTTGGAGGAGCCTGGTAGGTTGCAGTCCATGGGGTCATGAAGAGTCAGACACGACTGAGCGACTTCACTTTCACTTTTCACTTTCATGCATTGGGGAAGGAAATGGCAACCCACTCCAGTGTTCTTGCCTGGAGAGTCCAGGGATGGTGGAACCTGCTGGGTTGCCATCTATGGGGTTGCACAGAGTCAGACATGACTGAAGCAACTTAGCAGCAGCAGCAGCAGGATGATATTTAACATATTTCCAGTGTTGATACTCTGGGACCTTGGGACTCAGGCAAAGACCATTTTGCTGAGTAGATCCTAAAATAGCAATCTGGATGGGAGCTGGACCACAGCAGGCTGGAGGAAACCCCCGCCGTCCCAGCACTCTGGCTGGACCGTGATAACAGCTCTCTCACACTGCTGTTAATCTTTAATTGGTATTTGATTTGATTTAACATGATCTTCTGCTTGTAAAACACCTTGAGATGTTTCTGCGTTGTGAGCGCGTCCTGGAAACGCAGCTTTATTGTATTAACAAGTCTCGGCCTGAACATAAAGGGAGATAATTAGAAACAGCAAAGTCCCTTGGCACGCTCAGGGCAGCCAAAAAGCTCTCGGGAAAACAATCCTTTCAGCTGCTTTCATGTATTTGAAAGAGAAAGCTGTTGGAGCAGCCCCAGTGGATAGAAGAGCTTGTTAGGGTCACTTGGCACACTATTTATAGCTCTCAGCCTGCATCGCCTTTATCCAGCTCCTGTGGTCCTGCAGCTCATAACCCCCTGGGTAAGTTTTTGCTGCAATCCCTAGGAGGTCAACAGAGCAGCCCACTGGATGGCCAGCAATTTAAGATCTTTGGGCATGCAGAGTGTGCTTCCTCATAGAAAACAAACAAACAGTGGCAAAGTTTCCAGGCTAGTTCACAAAAGTTGACTTACCGCCCAGTGAATCAAAAACATCTCAGTGCTATTGAGGTGCTCGCCAGGACACCAGATGAGCCCTGGGTCTTTAGCCTGAAAAAAATGTACCTTAAGGTCAAAAGGTCATAAAGTGTGGTTATTTCTAAGAATAGCCCTAGCTGGCACTCTACTGTGCAATGAATTTAAATTAGAACTCTGCCTGACATAGCAGGTATAGGGGTTGCTAAGAGTCGGGCACGACTGAGCCACTTCACTTTCACTTTTCACTTTCATGCATTGGAGAAGGAAATGGTGACCCACTCCAGTGTTCTTGCCCAGAGAATCCCAGGGACGGAGGAACCTGGTGGGCTGCCGTCTATGGGGTCGCAAAGAGTCGGACACGACTGAAGCGACTTAGCAGTAGCAGTAAAATCTGTGCAAACTAATGTGGTCAGGTTCCAAGGCTATCCCATGAAAAGTACACTTATATAGACTGTACCTGAAGTAAGAGGAAACAGCAGGGCTGTTTGCTTCGAAGGCTGCTCGTGGCATTCTGTCTGCCCTCTACCCACGCGTGCCTGAGCTATGGCACCAGGAGAAGTGGTTTGGAGCCAAGGCCAGTTGCTCAGTCGTGTCTGACTCTTTGCGACCCCGTGGACTGTAGCTCACCAGGCTTGTCTGTCCATGAGATTCTCCAGGCAAGAATACTGGAGTGGGTTGCCATTTCCTTCTCCAGGTAGCCAAGGCCAGCCCCTCACAAAGTTACATAGTCTTCCTGCAAATTGATAGGAGTATGAATATGGATTAAGTTTCCAGTCTTGTCTCCAAACCTAATTAACCTGTTAGATATGAGAAATATGAACAGTATTACGTTCACTGTGCATAAATATCCTTTATGAAGCTAATTTTAAAGATATACGTCTTCTGTGCTTCCGTA
>SJYV01043127.1:0-12598 GCA_006410875.1 Neotragus pygmaeus | reverse complement strand
GCTTGCATTGATTCTTCTAAAGAATTCTCCTTTTGGGCCTCATCAAAAATTGAAAAGTGGTTCTCAAGCTACAGGATTGTCCCAGATTATGTATCAATGAACCAAAAATCTTTATAAAATCTGGGAAGCCCAACTAAGGTAGCTTCCACTAATGATAATGTTTATATTTCTCTGGAGCCCTTTACATGTAAGAGCTCATTTTACAGAGGAGAAAAAAGAAGTAGTTCTAGGCTTCATATAAAAGGTGATGTATTAATTGGATCTTGAGAGATGAGTAGGCATTCAAGGAATGGAAAAGGGAACTTCAGGTAGGGAACTCTCATGTCTGGAAAGAATTTGGCTACTTTGAGAGATAACAAAACATGAGTATACCCAAAGAAAGTAAAAGGAGGGAAGTCATAAAAAATGAGGCTAGAGAATAAAGCTAGTTAGAGCTAGAGGGGCAAGTTGATTATCAAGGCATTCAGATCTAACTGTAAGTAACAGGAAGGCACAGCAAGATTTTTAAGCAGAGAAGGGGTATGATTAGATGTAGATTAGATTCTAAGAGGATAATTCAAGATGCCTTTAGAAGGATATACTAGAAAGATGGTGGATCAGTGTATCATGACAATCATTCACAAGACAGAAAGGATGAAAGTTCAGGCTTCAGCTGTGGGATTGGAAAGGAGAGGCTAAATTAACAGGATAAAGTGAAAGTGAAGTCACTCAGTCGCTCAGTCATGTCTGTCTCTTTACAATCCCATGATTGTAGCCCTCCAGGTTTCTCTGGNACAAGACAGAAAGGATGAAAGTTCAGGCTTCAGCTGTGGGATTGGAAAGGAGAGGCTAAATTAACAGGATAAAGTGAAAGTGAAGTCACTCAGTCGCTCAGTCATGTCTGTCTCTTTACAATCCCATGATTGTAGCCCTCCAGGTTTCTCTGGCCATGGGATTTTCCAGGCAAGAGTATTGGAGTGGGTTGCCATTTCCTTCTCCAGGGGATCTTCCCGACCCAGGGATCGAACCCAGGTCTCCCACATTGCAGGCAGACACTTTACCATCTGAGCCACTAGGGAAGCTAATTAACAAGATAAATGGAAGTCAAAATGCATTAAAAAGGATATAGAGGGTACAAGAGGAAGAGTAATGTTTGACTCCAGGTTCCAAGTTAGGCAACTGAGCAGATGATGCTCTCATTTGCTCAAAGAGGAGATGTTAAAGGAGGAAAACGCTGAGGAAGATAGTGAGTTCAGTTTTGAGCATGTTTTTCAGATGACCACCACAAATTCATGTGTCTAATCTGCTGTTGAAAATGTTAATCTGGAACTAAAAACAGATGTTGGGGCTATCAATGCAGGAATGGAGTCATCAGATCATGATAGCATTAATTCAGATCACTCAGTGCAAATGCATAGAATGAAGAGAGGGGTGAGGATGAGACTTCCATGAACATGAACATTGATGACATGGGGGCAAAAGAAGGACTGGACAAGAAATATAAACACATGGTCAGAACATCTGGAAGAGAATCAGCAGAAGATGTAGTCACTGATGTCAAGGAAAGAGAAAGCTTTGGGGTAAGGAAATCACACCTGCCAAGTGCAGCGGGAATGCTGAACAGAAAGAGGTAAGGAAGCGGGCAATTGGATTTAGTCAGTGGGGCATTTTTAACCTTAGTGAGGGTGATATCTCTAGAGCAGTGAGCCCAAAGCCCAGATTGTAGCTGGTTATAGAGTGAATGAGACCAGAGAAAGTGGGAGGAAGTGTGTGTGTAGATTTCTCATTTAAAAGACTAATGCCAGACAGAAGAAGGGAGATTAGATATTAATTCACAAAGTTCGAGGGAAGGGAGCTTTTTGTTTTGTTTTTGCTTTTAATATTAAAATGGCCTCTTTCCCTGGTGAAGCAGTGCTCTGTCATCTGGCATAGATGGGCCAGCACCACCACCAGCCGGGCTGGCTGGTCCTGAGTATAGTCAGTGTGAAGCTGAAAATGAGCGCTAGGCCCTTAGTGCTTTGTCTTGATGGCCTTCTTTACCATCAGGACGGCCACCCAGACATTCAGGAAACACTTGTAAAATTTAAATACATCATAAAATAGTTTTCTATGAAAATGTACTTCTCAGTAAGCTTCTTGAATAGGAAGAATGTTTTAATGTATTTTAAATGTAAGACTCAGAAGATGAAGACAGAAGGTATCAGATGCAATACTTAAACAGAAGATGAGGGGAAGTAAAGGGGTTCAGGGTCCAAGTTATCCATCATCTTCCTTCTTGACCAACACTTCACTACATCCATCCATACACTTTGTACCATTTTAATTGAAGCAGCTCAGAAAGCATTAATATTGATAACATTATGTATATATTATTTGAGTCCTTACCATGTGTTAAGCATTCTTCTAAGTACTTTGCATATTAATTCATTTAATCCTCCCAATAACTTTATAAAGAAGTACATGCATGTTATTATTATCTCTGCTTTAGAGATAAAGAAATTGGTAAAAGAGAGTTGATGTGTTTGCTCATGATTATATGGGTAATAAGGGTGCAGAGCTAGCTTTCAATTCCAGGCCATCTGGCAGGAGTCCATCCAGTTACCAGTGGTAAAGGCCCAGAAGATTTGTCTATTGTACACCAAGTTCATGAGCTAGCCTCGTATCTGTTTCTTAATTACAGAGCTATGCTAGGAGCTACGAGTCTGGAGGCCTGCAAGAGCCTTTGAACATTTTGCTTCAGAATCTGTTTATTATTCAAATTTGCATCCTCAGATTCAAGCACATTATTAATCCTCCATAAATGTTTGATGAATAATTAAATGAATGAGAAAAGCTGATTCCTCTCCAATCACCCAACAGCTTTCTGCTTAGAATGTATTGGAACCAGCTTGTAGATCGTTTGAGGGGGAATGGGGGAGGCAGTTAGTGGCTGAGCAAAGGAGATTGGATACAGCAACTGCTACCTTGATGGGTTACACATTCTGTGATTCTGTCTCTGACTAATGGCATTTTGTAATCATTTACATCTCCGTTCAGTACAAATGTGTGAGGCATTTAAATATATTTCAGGAAAATGCTGACTATGACATACCAAAAGCATGTCCTTCCATCTGGCATTTTTCTCTAGTCCTATAGTCTGTTTCCTAGTGCAGTTTACTATCTGGGCTCTAGGAATGTTTTTATTTAATAATCTCACTCGTTTGGGCGTAGTGGGAAAAAATGCTAAGTCTGAGACCAGAAGCTTGCAATTTGATTCTCTTTATGATTACTTTCCAACATATATGAGGAGTCCAAGCCTGCCAAGGAAGAGAGGAAGGAATGTTCTGAGTTCTGCTTACTTGCTAGGATAGCAGTGTTAAAGACTTGAGACTCTTACCTGAAACGATGTAAATGGTTGTTTCTCAAACAGAGGGAGTACTTAGTGCTTATATACAAAGTCGTTTACTTTGTAGCAAGCTACAAATGAACCACAAAGTTTTGTGCCTAATTTACAGGGGCTTTGGGAACTTATGAAAGCAGTATCAGACAACCCCGGTCTTCTAGCAATGTGATGTCTTGTGGAGCAAATGAAATTGCACACAGAAAACAAGTCTGAGCAACATAAGCCAATTCTTGTCTGTATAAACATGCAGCTACATAGGGAATGATGTCATGGAAACTAGGAGTTCTAAGTAAGTGGAGTTCATAGCTCAAGTATAAGGAAAAGGTAGGAAGCAAGTAAGTGTAGGTGGGGTTTACAGAGACAACGGCATGTATCATGATGTGCCAAGCAAATGTTAAGTGTGTTACATGCAAGATCTCATTTATTCCAGACAAAATTGCTAAGTACCACAGTTATCAATTCCTTTCTTCTAAATCTACACACTGATGCTCAGAATCCTTACATCTGGCACAGCTGTGAGAGGCAGAGCAGCCATTCAAATCCAGGCTATTTGGGGCTGGAGCCTTCACACTCTTCCTTGTGGTGGTCTAGGTAGGCTACCACTGTCTGTGCTTGGAAATACACAGCACACCTGCCTGGAAGGGAACATTTATAGAGAGGTGTGTGTTGACTCAGGCTAAACCTCAGAAAGAAGACCTAGAAGGGTGGATGGAGGGAAGGGAGGGAGACTCATGAGGGATGGGATGTATATATAATTATGACTGATTCATGTTGTTGTATAGCAACAGGAAGCAATGGAACATTGTAATTTACCTCCAATTAAAAATAAATTTATAAAAAAGAAAAAAAAGAAAGAAGACTCTCTTAGAAAGATTCTTGCTTTTCAACTTGAGGGACATGCTCTCTTCCTTCCCTGAGAGTTTGAAAATGGGGCCATTTCTCATCAAGTGACTTTCTTTGCTACAAAACTGCTCTATTGTGTTTGGTACAACACACCAAATTAGAACCTTTTTAGAAGCCTCAACAAATCTTGTCTCTAGTGTGAAAGGATTATGAGTACAAACCCCAGTCTGTTTGTACCCCCATTTAAACTCCCTTGTCTTCAAATTATAAGCCTCTTGAGGTCCCAAGGGGATGATGCAACCCATTGCTATGAGCCCATAAATGTTGGCATCTTGTAGGAGAAAGGCATTTTTCACTTTAAGCATAAACTCAGCTGTGCTAAATGCAAGGAGGCCACTTAGCTTCTTGACTCTCGGAGGGACAGCTCTACTCAGCTCAGTATCAGAAATCCTGTCACACTGAGATGGAGGTGGAAATATATGATATTAAAATCCAGACATAGGAAAGTTCCCTACGACTTAAAAAAATCTCTAACAGCAAAATTTGCGGATCTTTGAATTTCAAGGAAGATATGCAATACAAAGATCAATAACACAGGTGAAACTTTCAATGGCTGATTACACTTTCCTTGTGATATGTACTTTTATAAACTAGAGCCATATATCTGTCTTCCTTTGTATAAGAAATTCATCAACATCCCTACAAAGAATCTCTCTTCTCTCCCTTTCTCCTTTTTCCCTGCACAAATCATTGCCTCCTCTGCTACAGTTTCTTAACATGTTAGACATTATCATGTTACATCATAATTAGTCTGATTCATATCTTTCTTCCATGACAGATTGTGAGCTTATTAATTCAAGGATCATGTACATGTTGGTAGTCCCAACACCACAGAGACACCAACATTGGCAGCCACCGTGATATCCCCAACCCCTTCCCATACCACAGTACTGTCTGACTTCCCATCTCCACCACTTCAATTTCTTTGCTTGAGGGCTTTCTCTCACCTAAGCCACTTTGCCCACCCTTGTGACCAGCCAGAAGTGAAAATGAATTAATGCCCCTGAGAATATTCCCATCTAATGACTGATTGGTGTTGATACAGAATAGCTTAGAAGAGTGTGTCTGCCAGAGCTACTTATGGGATAAAGCTTCATGTGCCTTTGGGAGATAATGGATTCACTAAAGCACCTTTCCTTGGCTTCCTTCCCAATTCTGAATCTCTTCCCCACATCCTGGATGGTGCATTATTTACCTCCTTTATAAACTACTTTTACCCAAATCCCTGATTCCAGGGTAACCCAAACTAAGTAAGCACCCAATATACAGAAAAAGTCCAATAAATATCATTTTAATTAAACTGAGTTATAAAGCTGGCTAGTATAGCATGAGATAAGAGAGATGGAAGCCTCTGCTACATAAATGCAAAGGGCCCATCAGTCAAATATGAACACACAGACAGACAACAAGCACCATGATTTCAGGGCTTCCCTCTGCAGGAGGGAAGTGGCTGTCCTAGTTGTTAGTAGAGAAGAGTGCATGTCAGGAACTCTGGTTTCTAATTTTAGATATCTTGCTGACATAGAAAACTTCTGTTTCTTCCCAGTACAATGGTGACCTTCCTACCTCCGAGAAATGGTGCAGAATGCCTAATAAGGAAACAAGTTCCCATTTGTGGAGCCACAGATGAACAGAGGAGGGACGGGAGAGCTTAGGCACCATTCCTTGGCAGACACAGTGTTCTAAGATCTCTTTTGACTGTGGAACAGGAAGCGCTGGATCGCCTGGCACGGTCACGGCCTTGAACAGGATTTTGGTCTTTAAGTTTCCACAGCCTGGCTCTGAGTCTAACAATTCCAAAGGGTGATAAATGTTTCTAAAAATTCACATAAAAAGATGATTTTTTAAAAAAAAAAGATAAAATCATAACTCTTATGAAGATATAAAGTGAATACGTGTTAAAGATTTTATTTAACTCATTAATCAATGAGGGAACCAGGCAGATGGCATAAACAGTTCAAAATAAAAGCATAAGAAACAGACACATTTATAGATGAAGAATATTTTGGCCTGAATGTGCAGACAGAGGCAAAAACCAGATACTTTCACAGTGGAGGAGGGCAGTCACTTGAACTTCTTTGGCAGGATTTGTATGTCTCTAAGCAAGCAATATTTCCCATTGCTATCAGTTATACAATTTAAAGAGTTGTAAAATAGCTCCCAGAGAATGAGAATCAGATGAGAGGAAGGGGTATACTATAGACAATCCACAGTTTTTTCTTAAAGCACAATTTTCCCCTACACTCATGATTGTAAGATTCAGTAATATACTCCATCTCCAAAAAGAAGAGCTCTCTCTTTTTTTGCTAGAGATTTTTTCAAATCCAGGTATTTTTCTTAACACAGTGAGTAGGAGTGAGCACAATAAAATGTAAAGCAGAGAGATGATGCTTGAGAAAAGTACATCTGATTGTTAAATAAAGGGGAAGATCTCAAGGTTTAAGAGGAAGACCCTTCCTTGGTAGGGGAAGGAGATGGAAAGAGGAAAGAAGAAGGTGGCATTTCACACATAGTATCAGATTCAGTCCTCCCAACAAACCTGTGATTTAGGCACAGATTTTTTCTTTTATAGATGAGGAAGTTAGGGCCCAGAGTGATTAAATAGCCTACAGAGAGTTACATAAGTAGTAAAAAGCAGAGCCAGGTTTTAAATCCAGTTCCAGCTCTGAAGTTTATGATTTTTTCCCCCATTATTCCATGTTATACTGGTGAGGGATGTCAGGAGGGAGGGCAACAGTCAAGAAGTTTCCCTACCCCAACTTCAAACATGGCAGCTCAGTAGCAGTTTCAAAGGGCCATGTTGTACTGCTGCTTGTTGGTGACTGTGATGTTTTTGTCATAATTTTCTCATTTTGTTGAGTGCTTTGGAAAGAGAGTAAACAAAATTCACTTTTGATTTCTCAGGCTGAGATGAAATTATTGATTTAAATGAAAGACTTTTTGAATGAACTCCCCTTTGAAGCTGAAAGGATGGAGGCCAACTGATGGGGTTAAAATGCCTTGTGTTGAAAGGAAATGGAATGGGAATGGAATGGAATGGGGATGCAGATTTCTTGGCATGCCACTGGCATCTACTTATACAAAAAGGCTTATATTCTGCTCAACAGCGTTCACTGAGAATTTACTGAATGCCTACTATGTACTGAGTACTATACAAGTGCCTTGAGAAACATTACAGTGTGTCAGATTTGAATCATACTCTGTCTAGAGCATACTAGAAAGAATTAGAAAAGCGTGAGAAAAAGGTAAGGGTTATGGGGCTCTGCAAGTTCCAAGAAAGATGATATTCAAGTGTGGAGAATCATGGGAAAATTCACTGAGTAGGTATTAATTGTAGAATAAGAAGATTTGAACATGTGAACATATATGTGTATATGTGTAAATTACATCCACCAATTTCATTATCATAACCTCAAACACAGCATACTTTCTTCTTCAAAAATTAACTAATGCAAAACAAATCTATTTTCAATTTGTCAGGCCCTAACAAGTTGATGAACTTGCTATTCATTTTGCAAAGTAGTAGAGGATTCAATTAACAAGAGAAAGTCCTCTTTAATTCTATTTTTGTTACTTCCTAAAATGAAAGGAAATATCATTTGGGTTCATGAGAAATTCTCAGATCTCCTCATTTCAAAACTAATTCCAAATGGCATTTAAAATTGTCTTCTTCTAAGGCTAAATGGGCATTTATTTATTATCTACCCTAGTCCCAGGATAGCATGAATTTTGAATTTTCCAGCAATTCTCCATCTGATGACATTTTATTTATAGCATAATAGAAATATATGTAGATTACACCTACAAATTATTCCCAACATGAAGGTTTCCACTTAGTATCTGAGATCTTTAAAATAGAAAATGAACCTTGTCACCACAAGCAAAGTGCCCTAAATCTCCCAGAACATAAACTGCTCACTTTAAGGTCACTATGATCCTACAAAGAACAAAAAAGCAGCAGTTCACTTGTATTAGAAAGAGGCTTAACAAAAATGCCCTCTCTGTGATGCTTGGTTGAGCACACACTTTTTGTTTCATCTGACATTTCTTGCAGAATGACTCGAGGGCTTTTCAGCAAACTGTTTCTGACTTGTTCTTAATGCCCAATTTTCTTATATTTTGTCCCACAATTCACCATCTAAATGTAAAGGATAATTAGTACAAGACCAGCATATAATGGATACTCAATAAATGGTTGCTGATTGAGTTGGGGAATAAAGAGGTATAAGATGGATATGCACAGAATTTAGCAACTGCCTGCAGAGAGGCACCAAATTTAATTTCTTGATGAACACACCCAACAAAGGAGTACAAGTTCCATAAGACTGCCATGTGTTCATCCAAAGTATGTTTAAATATTTTTTTAAATCCACATTCTTGGTCAAAACACATGAGAAAGATGACTGGCTACGCAACAGAATACTCTGAAGCTCCTTTCATTGTTATATAACGTAATCCTTGTTAAGTAGCCTTTCCACTAATCCTGCATTTTTACCTGACTTTTATAATTTAGTAGTTCTCAACTAGGAGTGATTTCGTCCCCTCTCCCGGGGAGGGGTGGACTTGGCAATATCTGGGCATGTTTTAGATTGTCACGGCAGGGGCTGTGGGAGGTGGGGTGCTGCCGGTATCTACTGACTAGAGACCCAAGATGCTGCTCAACATCCTACAATGCACAGGACAAACTCCCACAACAGAAAATGATCTGTCCCCAAATGCCAATAGTCCTTAGGTTGAAAAACCCTATCTTAAATAAGGAAGCTAGCAGGAATGACCCCAAGTCTATAGTGCTGTTTAGTTGTCCAGATGCAAAGAATGCTTATGCATAATTCCTGGAAGCAAGCTACAATTTATTTAACAACTATTGTGGGCTTTCCTTACATCACTACTAATTCTCATAATTAACATCAAAGTAAGCACCATTATTCCCATTTTACAGAATTAACAAACCCAGAGTTTCTATACTCTGTTTACAAAGTTCACAGGTGATAATAAGCAAAGCTAGTGGCAAAAACAAGACAGACTAGTAGTTACCATACTTCAGATATCGGCTCCTGTCTTATTCCTTCTTTTTTAATAGTGGAGAAATCCCCAGTATGCAAAGATAGAAATTTGTCAGCCTTCTCAAAGCCCTCTGACATGGATCTGAGCTGTGTGCACATGGGTCCATTCACTCATCCTTGTATGAGAGCAGTTGACAACTGGTATCCATTAGTGGGAAGGACTCACAGGATCTGCCATTTGCTTCTCTATATTCAAGCTACTTTAGTTGCTAATTAATTGCTTTGTCTGGCAGTTCTAACCTTTTATCAACAAGGCTGGTCCAAAGCAAATGGTTTGCTAGGCTATCTCATCAGGCTGTGGGAATCAGTACAGACCTGGATGTCAGCAACTAAACTGAATGTAGTGAAACTGATAAAATCATTCTGACCATGTGTTGGGCAGAAGAATCAATAGTATATCATTTATTAGTGATGAATTTTCAAGATTTTAAAAATGCAATGAGTTAGTTTGTGTGATCGTTCCTAATTAATGTCATGACATTAAAAAAATTTTTTTTCTCCATTCTTTGAATTAGATGCCGCAAATTACCCCTCACAAAGGGAGTGCCACCATGAAAAGCCATTCCCTTCCTTTGCAACTCTCTCATCCTTCAAGACTCTCTCTTTCATGGGCATCCAAGCACCACACAACACAGGAAGCTGTCATAAGAAACACTGCTTCCCTATGTTCAAACAAGTCTCTGACCGTTAACTATACATCTTCTTGATTTCTTTATGTGCTTTATTTCCTCCCTTTATCGCTTGAGCTAATGGTGAGACTCTTTTTGCTAGATAAAAATCTTCTTATTCCAAAAGAAATTTAATTTCTATAGATATCACACACATAGAGTTACTACTGCATTCCCATCCAGGGGCCCCACACTAAGTCAACTGTGATACTTGAGGACACATTTAATTATTTAAAAGGAATAAAATGCAAAATCAAAATGTCATTCTTATCTATTTGTGACAAGAGAGAAAAAATAATATTTTCATCTTAGAACTGAAAGAATGCTGGCTCTCAAGTCTTTTGACCTAAAATGATATTGGAAAATAACATAACTGAGGCAAAACTAATGAAGAGTGACTAGTTGTTTTGGTGTTACAGAGATCCTGTACTCTTTCCTAGTTCTTATTTTTTACCTATGCTGTGGCCCTCATTTAAATATTTTCAAGCTTTATTGAGATAAAATTGACATATAATACTGTGTAAATTTAGGGTGTACAACGTGTTGAGCTATATGCTTATATATTGCAAAATTATTACCATGTAGTATTAGCTAACACCTCTATTATATCACATAATTACAATTTATTTTTTAAAGTGAGAACATTTAATATTTACTCACTTAGCACTTTCAAGTATATAATACAGTATTGTTAACTATAGCCACCACCACTAACGCTGTACCTTAGATCCCCAGAACTTACTCATCTTACAACTGTGTGTATCCTTTGACCAACACCTCCCTATTTCCCCTCCTCCAGCCTCTGGTAACCACCACTCTAATTTCTGTTTCTATGAATTTGGCTTTTTTAGAGTTTACAAATAAGTGACATCACACAATATGTGTCTCTGGTGATTATTTTTAAATAGAATCCATCACAAAGCTTTAAAAACAGTATTTATTTTTAATTTAGAAAGCTCTGTTCAATATGAATGTATATAATCTTATTTTAATATAGTCACTATGAATAATAGATAAACCTTTCATTACCATGGTAGAAGTTATAAAAATCAGTTCCAGGTTTTAAATATGCAAGATACAGAGTGCTCTTTTCATTGATTCATTTTTATGAGCAAGTCTGAGTCATATTAAATATACTTGCTGAGTCAAATATTTGTTATCCACGTGATCTGTCATGGCCTCACTTTTCTTCCATACTGCCTACTAGCTCTTGTGACAATGCAGTGGTCTGACTGGAAATTGATGGTTTTCATCTGGGACTGCTACAGTGCAGCTGACCTAAAGAATACCATTTCCCATACATCCTTTCTGCTAAAGTGGTTATATCATGCCACAAAGCACAATATAAAACTATTTACTCACATAAATATTTCTACAGACAGTCCGTATGATGCTCCATGTCCATGGCCAGTCCTCACTTACAGGTATGGAAAGATTATGGAATTCCGGGACAATTTCTGTTGCTCCTAATCTCCGACTCTAAAAGTTCAGAGGAAGGCCCAGCAAACTTGTTGTTCAGTTGCAAAGTCATGTCCGATTCTTTGTGACCCCATGGATTGCAGCACACCAGTCTTTCTTGTCCTCCACTCTCTCCCAGAGTTTGCTCAAACTCATGTCCATTGACTCAGTGATGCCATCCAACCATCTCATGTTCTCCCACCTCCATCTCCTCTTACCCTCAATCTTTGTCAGTATCAGGGTCTTTTCCAGTGAGTTGGCTCTTCATGTAAGGTGGCCCAAGTACTGGAGCAAACTTAGCCGGTTCTAGTCCACCACCTGTTTTATGAATAGAGTTTTACAGTAACACAGCCACATTCATTTATTTACATACTCTTTATGGCTACTTTCACTACAAAGACAGAACTGAGTAATTGTAACAGAGACCTTGTGGCCCACGAAGCCTAAAATATTTACCATCTGGCCCTTCACACACACACAAAAATGCTGCTGACCTGTCATTTAGCTCACTGAGTTTTTAAGAGAACTCATCTAGAAATTAATACATTTATCAAATCTGATTACAAGCAGAGTTTGTGACTTGCATCCCTGAATCACACTCCTAGACTACAGGACCATTACATAAATTGAGAGTCTTAGGTAAATACCTGGAAAACATTAAGCTGATCTTTATTGATTCTTTGTTCCTCTTTCATTACTTCCTCATCCCACGCACTGAAGCTGCAGCCCCCAGTACAACATTCCCTTCTTGTAGGATCACAGGGTTTGATAAAATCTCTACAACAATTGTCTTTAGTCTTATTATTATTATCGAATATATTTATTGTTCAATAAGAAGTTGTTAATTGAATTAATAAATAAATTGATATAGGTCAACATTTTCAAAGATGTTTTGAAGAATACATGTTATCTTCGAAATGTGCTCCATGAATGGGATGGCTTATTCTACATAGAGAACAGACTTGTACTTGCCAGAGGAAGAAGGGTGGAGGAGGGTTGGATTAGAAGTTTGGGACAAGCAGATGCAAACCATCATACAGAGAATGGATAAACAACAAGATGAGACTATATATAGCACAGGGAACTACATTAAATATCCTATGACAAGCCAAAATGGAAAAGAACATGAAAAACAGTATATACAT
>SJYV01043122.1:8383-21026 GCA_006410875.1 Neotragus pygmaeus | reverse complement strand
GAGAGAGAGAGAGAGAGAGAGAGAGAGAGAGAGAGAGAGATCACTCCCTCCCACCTTCCATTGGTCAGAACTCAATCACATGCCCACCTGTAGGGGAGGCTGGGAAATGTAGTCTAGTTGCCTGCCAGGAAGAGAAAGGAAACAGGATTTGCTGAACACATTATATCTGCCTCTGTTAATATGCATTGAAAAAACTACTGCAAAGAAATCACATTCTAACAGTGATTGTTTCTGGGTGGTGAAATTAGAGCCATTAAAAATTTTTTTTTCTTATTTATGTGACTTTGAATTTTCTAATTTTCTGAAATAAACAATCAGTACTTCTACAAACAGGAGGAAAAAAATGTAATTTAATAATTGACAAAATTAAAGCCCCCAGGATTCCTGTGGGATTTGGACAGGCTTGTTCAGCAGTCAGGCTTCAGGTCAGACTTACAGGTTATATGACGCAAGGAAAGTTACATCAGCTTCCTAAGTCTTAAAGTCTCCACATCTGTAAAATGGAAAATATATGTCACATAGAGTTGATGGGAGAATTAAACGAGAAAATGTGTGAAATAACATTCACGTGGTGCCTGGTGTGGGGTAAACAAACAGCAGCTGTTTTTCTTTCTGCATGCATGCTACACTTCCCCGGGTCCACTCACTCCTCCTCTGCTTTCTCACCTCCCAGACCATGTCAGCATCACCTCCTCTCTGACTCTCTCACCTACAAGCCTGTTCTGTTTCAGATGGACATGATAAGAATATCCAGGGGGCTTCCCCAGTGGCTCAGTGGTAAAGAATTCGCCTGCCAATGCGGGAGACATGGGTTTGATCCCTGATCTGGAAAGATCCCACAGGCCGAGGGATTGCTAAGCCCCTGAGCCACAAATACTGAGCCTGTGCTCTAGAGCCCAGGAGTGGCAAATACTGAGCCCACGGACTGCAACTACTGAAGCCCAGGGACCTAGAGCCTTCAACAAGAGAAGCCACCTCAGTGAGAAGTCCAAGCACCACAGTGGAGGGTACCCCCTGCCTGCCGCAACTAGAGAAAGCCTGCTCACAGCAGCAACAACCCAGCACAGCCAAAATTAAATATTAATACAATTATTTTAAAAAAAAAAGACTATCCAGGGACCGCCACCACCACCCTGACCCCTGGCACCTGTTCCCTCCTGCTTCCAGAGGTGCCCAGCCCTGCCCTTGTCCCCAAGTCCCCCCCCCCTGCCCTCTAGACATGCCCCAGGCACGCCCCCTTTCCTCCGCCTTCATCAGTTTCCCCTCCCTGCTGGATAATTCTCACTCACATTCAAAGGAGCCAGTCACTACTCTCATCTTTACAAAACCTCTGACTGCATGTCTCTCTCCAGCTATCACCCCATTTCTCAGCTCCCTTTTATTACAAAATTTATCAAAAGCGTTATCTGCCTGCTGTGCCTGCTGCTACTCATCCCAGTCTCTCCAAACCTATTGCCAACAGGCTTCACTCCTCCCCCTCCACCAGTACAGGTCTGGTCCCGGTCACCAATATCCTCCCCATTGCTCACCCCAATGGCCCGTCTTCTTCCACCTCCTGTTTGACCAGAAGGAGCCCTGGCGCTGACCATCACTCCCCCTCAGTACTAAAGGCATATTCTCCCGATTTCCCTCTGCCTCCCCACCACTCCTCAACTTTCTTTGCTATTGTATTCTTTGCCTCTTAATATTGGGATGACCAAGACTCAGTCTTCTGACCCCAATAATGGGTTGAATTGTGTCCCTCCCCCGCCCCTCCCCGCTCCACAGAATATACGTTGGTGTGTGTTAAAGTGAAAGTGTTATGTGCTCAGTTGGATTCGACTGTTTGCGACCCCATGAACTGTAGCCTGTCAGGCTCCTCTGTCCATGGAATCCTCCAGGCAAGAATACTGAAGTGGTTTGCCGTTTCCTTCTCCAGGGGATCTTTCCCACCCAGGGGTTGAACCCAGGTCTCTTGCATTGCAGGCAGATTCTTTTCCGTCTGAACCACCAGAAAAGCCCTTGTTGTTCCATTGCTCAGTCGTGTCTGACTCTTTGCAACCCCATGGACTGCAGCACGCCAGGCTTCCCTGTCCTCCGCCATCTCCTGGAACTTGCTCAAACTCATTGAGTCGGTGATGCCATCCAACCATCTCGTCCTCTGTCACCCCCTTCTCCTCCTGCCTTCAACCTTTCCCAGCATGTTAACACCCTTAAAAAGGAAGGAGATCAGGACTCATGCTACAACATAGACACATCTTGAGGACATGAGCTAAGTGAAATAAGCCAGTTACAAGAGGACGAATACTGTACAATTCTGCTTCTGTAAGGAACCTACCGCAGTCGGATTCATAGAGACAGACAGAACAGTGGTTGCCAGGGCTTGGGGGAGGGGAGAGTGGGGACAGAATTTCAGTTTTTGCAAAATGAAATGAGTTCTGGGAATGGATGTTGGGACGGTTGCATAAAAACATGACTGTGCTTAATGCCACAAAACTCTACACTTCGGTTTTAAATTTTCGGCTGTGTTGGGTCTTCACTGCTGTGTGCGGGCTTTTCTCTTGCTGTGGCAAGCAGGGGCTATGCTCTAGTTGCAGGGTGCAGGCTTCTTGTTGCGCTGGCTTCTCCTGGTGTGGAGCATGGGCCTTAGAGCACATGGATTCCGAAGTCATGACACACAGGTTTAGCCCCTCCCCAGCATGTGGGGCCTTCCTGGACCAGGGATCAAACCAATGTCCCCTGCATTGCAAGGTGGATTCTTAACCACTGGACCACCAGGAAACCCTAGAATGGTACACTTCACATGGAGTATAATCTATAAAAATATTGAGTCATTACGCTGGTCACTAATATGATACCGTAAGTCAATTATACTTCAATTAAAAAAAAAAAGAAGACTACACTTAAAAATGGTTAGGATGGTAAGTTTCATGTCTTGCGTATTTTTCCACAATATACCAAAAAAGATAACCTAAAAAATAGTTCTAACAGAATGCTTTTTAAAAGATATTTCGGGGACTTCCCTGATGGTCCAGGGGCTAACACTTGGTGCTCCCAGTGCTGGGGGCCCGAGTTCAATCCCTGGTCTGGGAACGAGAGCTCACACTAGAGCCACAACTAAGAGTTCAAATGCCGCAACGAAAGATTCCACACGTCACATTCAAGGCCTGGCGCAGCCAAATAAACATATATGTTTTAAAGATATTTGAGGTTCTACCCTCACATTGTGCCTCAGAATGTGACCTTGTTGGAACAGGGTTGTGTCGGTATAATCAGTCAAGATGAGGTCATGGAGGGTGGGCCTTTTCCAATTTGACTGTGTCCTTACAAGAAGAGGACAGAGACACACCGCAAGAGATCAGATGACATGTGACAGCAGAGGCAGAGATCAGAGTGGTGCAGCTGCAAGCCAAGGACTGCCGGCTGCCACCCAAAGCCAGAAGGAGGCAATGACGGATTCTATCCAGAGTCTCCAGGAGGAATGGCCGTGCTGACACCTTGATCTCCAGGACTTTGAGAGAAGCACTTTCTACTGTTTTAGGCTACCAGCTTTGGCTTCCAGGGTGGCGCTAGTGGTAAAGAATCTACCTGCAAGGCAGGAGACCCGGGTTCAATCCCTGGATTGGGAAAATCCCCTGGAGGAGGAAATGGCAATCCACTCCAGAATTCTTGCCTGGAGAATTCCATGACACAGAAGCCTGGTGGGCTACAGTCCACGGGGTCACAAAGAGTCAGACCCAAGAGAACAACTAACTAATACTTTCACTTTGACCAGCTTTGGTACTCTGTCGCAGCAGTTCCCAGGAAACAATACAAGCTTCCCCTCTTCTCTCACTTCCTGGGTGGTCTCATCAGATCTGGGGCCTTCCAGCACCCCTCTGGAGCCCACATTCACATCTTTACCCAGCCCTCCCCACTGAACCTGGAAGCCTCTTGTCAACAGCTACCTAGTGGTCTAATCTGCATCTCAAATGTGAAATACTGGAAAAGAACTTATGTTCCCCCCACCAGAACTTGCTTTCTCATCTCAGCTAATGGTTCCTTATCCACCAAGTAGCCCCCGAGACCCAAAACTCTGGGGTCAGTCTTGACCCTGCCTTCTCTCAAAAACCCTCTTCCATCAGCTAATGCTGACACCAGCCAAAGTCCCATGTGGCTGCTAAGCCCCCCACCCCGAAGGAGACCTCTCCTCCCTCATCTCCTGTAGTTGTTGCCCACCTCTTCCCATCCCCACTCCAGTCACACCAGCCATCACGCAGCCAGTGAGTTCTTTTTTGTCTCTTCTTTTCTTTCTTTCTTTCTTTCTTTCTTTTTTTATTTGCCACACGGCTTGTGGGATCTTAGTTCCCTGACCCAGGGCCCCAGCGTTGAGAGCGCTAACCACTGAACAACCAGGGAATTTCCACACAGCCCAGTCCTCGTTTTCTAAGTACTCTTGTGCTGAGCACTGTTGGTACCACCCAGTCCACCCCAGAGTCCCCAGGGTGCTCCAGCCCACCTGCCCTGCAGCTGAAACCCCACCCTTCTTTTTTTCTTGTCCTCAACATCCAGGGACGTAGGACTGTGGGGTTTCTGAGGAACCACCTCCAGGCCCAGCCCTGTGAGGATGGTGGGAGGTACAGGAAAAACAAAGCTATCTCTGAGATCCTGAAACTCACATGTAGTAGTGAGTCCATACACAGTCCATACAAGTGTTTTGTACCCAGAACCACCAGGAAACAATTCAAGCCAATGGCAGAAACCTGTCAGAATTCACCCTGGAGCGGCCAGAGTTCCTGCTTGCACTTCTGTCAGAGCCCAAGTCTGTTCCCAACCTTATCCCACATGGCTGGCAGAGATTGGTACCCTGGGATCCTAAAACTCTGATATCTTCCTCTTGCTGGGGATGGAACATTCCTGAAAAAATCAGAAGGTGAAAGTGTAACTGGAGCTCTGGCCCAGCCCTTCCAGCTGGAGGATGGGCCAGAGAGGGAACACTGATTCTAAAGATGTCTAGGCTGTGAATGAAACCCTAGAAAACCAGAACTGGAAAGAGCCCTGCACACCTACTCCCTCCTAACTTTTTTTTTTTAACTGAAGTTTAGTTGCTTTATACTGCTATATCCGTTTCTGCTGCACAGCAAAGTGAATCATCCATGTGAAAATGTGAAAGTGTGTTAGTCGCTCAGTTGTGTCCAACTCTTTACAACCCAATGGACTGTAGCCCGCCAGAACTCCATGGAGTTCTCCAGGCAAGAATACTGGAGTGGGAGCCATTCCCTTCTCCAGGAGAGCTTCCCAACCTAGGGATCGAACCCGGGTCTCCCGTACTGTGGGCAGATTCTTTACTGTCTGAGCCACCTGGGAATCATCCATATGTATACATCTATACCCTCTTTTTTGGATTTCCTTTCCATGTAGATTGCCACCAAGCGCCGATCCCACCTAACCTTATTGAGAAATGTGAGGCCCAGGGAGGGAAGGGGACCTCCCCAAGGTCACAGAGAAAATCAGTGTCAGGCTGACATGGGTCTTCTGGTCTCATGGCCAGCCCTGTGTCCACTGAAGCACCAAAAGGGGGCCCCAGCAGGACTCTAGAGGGAATTTTACCCTTGATGGTGGCCAAGGCCCTGGGCTAAGACTTTCCAACATCACCTCATCAAATCCTCCCACCACACTTGGGGGGACACCGTTATTGTCCCAGTTGTCAGAACAGGAAGGTCAGTAACAGGAAACATTTGCTCAAGGTCTCATGGCAGTCAGGAGGTGAGCCCATTTTAAGCCCGAACTCCCAACACTTCCCTCACGCGGCACCTAAGAACTAGAGGCCTGCTGTCTTTAAACACAGCCTCACCACTTCCGGTCGCTAAGCCTCAGTCTCCTCATCAGCCAGGGAGGAGGCTACCTTTCTCCTGCAGGTTGTTTCAGGATGAAGTGAGAACACGTGTGGCCTGGCCCCGGGAGAGGCTTGAGAAAAAACAAAGGTGCAGTGGGAAGCCGGTCTTCAAAATTTCTGCAAATGTGAAGGGTTTTTCTTTCCTTTTGGGGGTTTGGTTTGGGTTTTGGAGGGGTTTTTGCAATTTATTCACTGGAATAAAATACACACGACACAAGAAATGCCCTTTGAACCATCTTTAAGTGGCCCTAAGTGCATTCCCACTGTTACAACCATCACCACCATCCACACATAGAACTTTTTCATCTTCCCAAACTGAGACTTTGTCCCTGTCAAATGCTGATTCCCCATTCTTCTTCCTTTACTTTTGGAAATGAACCTCTTGCCTACATATCCTGGTCAAACAAGCCAGAGAGGGAAGAAGAGGACAATGGGCTGGCAGAAGCATGAGGAAAAGGAAATAGGAAGTGAGTGCAAAGAAGAGGTCACAGGAAGTACATCCCGGAAGTTGCTCCCGGGTGTGAGGGGGTGGGTCAGGCCAATTCCACCCAAGGCTGAGCCAGCCATAGCTCCCTGCCCAAGAAAGGGGACTCCTCACTGTTGACCACCCGTCCACTGGTTCCCATTATCCCTGCTCCAAACAGGGCCCTGGGGTGGCCAAGATGCTTTCCTGGCCCAAGCTTAACCTCCCAAGCTTCAGGTTCTCAGGTGTTAAATGAGGCTGCAGACTAGGTTGGTCCCTCCGAGGCTCTTGTCCGAATTAGTTGACAACACAGGTGTAAAGCGCTTAGCAGATCCTGATGTGGAGCAGCAGGCAGTGTCGGCGGACATTTTGTGCCTGTTATTATTACTCTATCCCGGGAGCCAGAATCCAAGCAAGAAAGCAAAGGGCTTTTCTATCCATTTCATCCTTCCCAGAATAGCCCAGCTGGTCTCCTCACACCCACCACCAAGCCCCTGAACTGACTGTGGCCAACAGATGCTGGTGGATGCAGGCAAAAGAGGCGAGTGACATACAGTGCCACTGGCAAGGGGCTCATCACAGGGGGCTCGCGGAGACACGAGGAGGCAGGGGTGAGATCTCTTAAAGTCGCCATGGGCAGTGCACTTTTAGGTTCTGGGTAGGACAATGAAGCGGCCCCTTTACTCGAACTAGGGGTCAGAGAAGGTTTCCTGGGGGAGATAAATAAAGATGGGTGGACAATCCAGACAGGCCAGGAGGTGTCAGATACCCTGGGAAATAAAGAGAACCGGAAGTGATTTAGTATTACAGGAGCAAAGGGCAGTGAGGCAGAGAGAGTGAGGATGGGCCTGGGGGAGCCAACAGGGCCGAGTGGGTGGGGAAGGCAGGTGGAGGCCCTTTGTGCCTAAATACAGTTTGAACTCTCGCCTGCAGGTGACTGGGGCCATGGAGCTTGTTCTTTTTTTTTTTTTTTTAATTTTTGGCTGTCCTGGGTCTTTGATGCAGGTTTTTCTGTAGTTGCAGCAAGCATGGGCTTCTCATTGCAGAGGCTTCTCTTGTTGTGGAGCAGGGGCCCTAGGGCACCCAGGCTTCAGTAGTTGCAGCTTCCCAGCCCTAGAGCACAGGCTCAGTAGTTGTGGCGCATGGGCTTAGTTGCTCCTCAGCATGTGGAATCCTCCCGGATCAGGGGGTGAATCCATGTCTCCTGCATTGGCAGGTGAATTCTTTACCACTGAACCACCAGGGAAGCCTGGGGCTTGTATCTTGAAGCACTCACCCTAGGGGCTGAGGACAGAGAAGGGGTGAGAAACAGGATGATGATAGAAACGTGGCCACTGAGTATCCTGCCAGAGATGGGGGCAGCCAGAAAGGGAGGAGAGAAAAAGAGGACTGCACGGAGGTTTGGAAGGTCCAATTGTCAGGACTAGTACGGTCAGCGGAATAATGCCCCCAAAGATGTCCACATCCTGATCCCCACATGGNCTGCCAGAGATGGGGGCAGCCAGAAAGGGAGGAGAGAAAAAGAGGACTGCACGGAGGTTTGGAAGGTCCAATTGTCAGGACTAGTACGGTCAGCGGAATAATGCCCCCAAAGATGTCCACATCCTGATCCCCACATGGGTGAATAGTTCATGTTACTTGGCAGGGAGAATTAAGACTGCAGATGGAACTGAGATTGCTGATCACCTGGCTTTGAGATAAGATTATTCTGAATGATCCAGTTGGCCAATGTGATCACAAGGGTTCTTAACCTGGAAGAGGGAAGAAGAGTCAGTCTCACAGTAAAGGAAGACCCCACTTCTGGCTCTGGAAATGAAATGGGTCACAGGCCAAGCAACAAAGGCAGCTTAGAAATGGCAAGGAAACGATTCTCCCCCAGGGCCTCCAGAAGGAAAGCTGGGCTGCCAGCACCTTGAGTTTAGCCCAGTGAGATTTGTGTCAGACTTCTGACCTATAGAACTGCAAGATGGCACATCTGTGTTGTTTTAATTTCTAAATTTGTGATGAGTTGTTACAGCAGCAATAGGAAACAGATACAACTGGTGACGGGAATAGGGGGTAGGGGAGTATTAAGGGCATCTGGCCTGGAGACTGGAAAGATGGCAATGCCCCCAACCAGGGCCACGAGGACAGGATGAGTATCTGTCTACTGCACTGACCTTAGTGGTCCAGCCCAGGTCCTAGCTAGGCACAGAGTCCAGGGACTCAGTGAAGAAAGTGGGGGCAGAGGTTACACCATCACGACTGGGGATGCAGTAGCCCTTGTAGGATGGATGGATGACAAAATCCCCCACAATTCCTTGGGTTTCATTTTTCAAGCATCGAAATAACCATACTTAAGCTTCTGCTTCCCGAGCAAGCCAGCGAAAGAGAAGTGAAACCTCAAGGACTGAAGTCAAGGCGGGGTTAGAAGACCAGTGCATAAGTAAGGACCCTGTGGGCTCTCACGCCTTAAAAGATGCCCACGTACCAGATTTTTCTGGGAGGAAGGAGGGCAGGTGGGACTGGCTGGAATCCTCTCCCCCAGCGCTTTCCGCGTTAATTCTTTGTTGTTTTTTCTTTCCTCCAAAAATACAAAAAGGCGGAGGTGGAGGGCTCCTCCTCCTTTCAGGAGGAGCGTGGAGCTCACCCGCCGGATCCAACGGCCACGCTGGCCTCTCCGCAGGCTTCGTTCCCCGCCTTCCCCGGCCCTTTGTCTGGCTCCCGCGCTGCCGCGCACGTGGTCGCCTGTCAAATTCCGGGCGGCTCTGGGGGACACGTGTTGGGAAACCAACGCTCCGCAGGCCCCACGTAACCATGGAAACGGTGGCCAATGGGAGTCACGCTCTGCCTGCGGGGGCGGAGCCAAGCGCTGCCAGAGCTAGAGGGGCGGGGCCGAACTGTCAGCCAACTGAGGGCGGGGCCCAGATCACCCGCGGCCTCACAGGATGCTCCCCAGGCCACAGTGTGCAGTTATCTTTGCTAACATTTGGGCAGCGTTTCCTTGACACTTCTGGGATTTTCTTTGTCTTTAAGTATAAAGTTAAGATTCTAGACCCCAGCAGATCTGGGTTCAGATACCATCAGCAACATTTACCAGCTGCGTGCCTTGCACAAGTGACTGAAACTTTCTGTGCTTCCATTTCTTCAACTGGTAAATTGAATAATTGTAAAGTTCCAGCAAGATAACAAGCAGTTCACCCAGGCGTGTCACCAGTAGGTGCTCAATAAACAGCAGTGATCTTATGACTCAGCTCCTTCTTCTGACCCTCCAGAAAGGAGGAAGAATTTAGATGTGAAGAATCTGCTGGGGACCCAGGGTACTAACCTCTGACTCATATGCCTAAGTATGGTTCCACCACCAGTGTCAACATTCCCGTCAACAAAATGGGAAGATGGGCCTGGAGTGTGTCAGGGTTCCCATGGCAACAGGTGTGCTTCTGAGTTCGTGGAGGCAGACACAGAGCTGAGCACCTTCAGGTTCAGGGGCAGAAAGAAAGTAAGAGTCAATGCCAAGTGCTAGGGGCCAGGAGACAGGGTTTAGGCACTGCCGCCACCCAGCCAGGTGACCCACACAAGCGTTTTTACTTCTCTGGGCAAAAGCATCTTGTAGAACAGTGAGGACGA
Organism: Neotragus pygmaeus; assembly: GCA_006410875.1. Lineage (NCBI taxonomy): Eukaryota > Metazoa > Chordata > Mammalia > Artiodactyla > Bovidae > Neotragus > Neotragus pygmaeus. The sequence continues at coordinate 11,103 of SJYV01043122.1, read as the reverse complement.
TACCTATAACCCTCCCACTCAATATTCTGGAGATTCTGAAATGAGGAAACGGATTCTCAAAAAAAAACACCTCTGTTTGTTTCCAAGTAAGCCTGGAAGCAGAAACGGATGGTTGCCTGCTCTGGGAGACACCTCCCCTCTCTCCTGGCTTCCCCAGGGCTCAGCAAAGGGCCTAGGACAAACTCCCTGGTCAGGAGCTGCCTTTAGCTGGAACCTTTCTTTCACTTTTATGAAGAAGCAGAAATTGCAGTCCTTCATTCATTCCTTTGTTCGATCACCCAAGTTTTCTGCAGGTCTGCTGTGTGCCAAGCCCCGTGCTGGTTCCTGGGGCTACAGCGGTGAACAAAACAACATCTCTGCCCTGAAAGAGGTCACCGTCTGGCTGGGGAGACTTTAAAGAAACAAACAGGCAAACAAACGCGTGGCCACAAATATCCACAGACGCCCTGAAAGGAAACCTTGGGATTCACGAACACGAAAGACACAAAAATGGCAGGCAGGGCAGGAAGTGACATTTCAGAGGGGCTGGAGGATGGAGCAGGAGTCAGCCAGGTGAGGAGAAGAGGAAAGGTATTTCAGATGAGGGGAACAACATGTGGGTGCCTGGAGGGCAGAAGGAGCTCAAGGCATTCAGGGAAAGAAGAGGTCTGTGTGACCCAGAGATCAGCGAGGGGAGGAGTCAGCAGATACCAGCTGAGTCAGGCAGGGTTGCACTAAGGATCGTAATTTTGGAAAATGGGCTCTTGGGAACTTACATGAAAATATACACCCCTGTGTTTCAAAGGTATCCCCTGGATTGGGCTGGTGTTCATCCTGGTCTCACCTGCCTTCTACCTTTTCCAGTCTGAAGGCACTGGCTCATCCAGAATCAGGTGAGTTTCGTTACTACTCAGCACAATCCACTGTCTACAGCAGAAAAGAAGACAAACATTTACTAAAAGGTTTTTAACCCAAAGGTTAGAATTAGGGTTGGGGTTAGGTTTCGGTTCGGGGTAGACGTGGTATTGGCTTTGGTCAGGAAAGGATTGTGGTTAGATCAGGGTTAGCATCGGGTTTGGGATTGGGATTGGCATTGGGATTAGGGCTGGGATTGGGGTAAGGGTTGTGTTTAAAGTTGGTGTTGGGTTAGGCTTTGGATTGTAGACTTGAATTCCACTGAGTCTACTTTTATCGCCAGCACTCAACAGAATATCTGGGAGGTAGTAGGTGCCCAAAGGATATTTTTAATAAATTAATTACTGTGGTTTATTGTGAACCAGAAAGGCAAAGTGCCAGGCAATGCCACTTCCCTGGATAGTCTACTTATTTGTCTGCACGTCGTGCTGAGTGTGAACAGACTGGTAAAATTCACCTGTGAGCCACGTTTACATTCATCTGTCTAAGACCGCATTAAAAGTCATACTAAAGGAGAAAACAGAAGGAAGGTAGTCTGGGCATGTCAACCTGATGACCGAGGGAGAGCAGAGAGCGCGCACAGAAGACCAAATGTTTCAAAACAGTCCCGGCGTGGGGGCAGAGGCTGTTCCAGGCAGAGGTCACAGCAAGACCAGTGGGAGGTCAAAGGATCAGGCTGTAATGTAGGGTTTGGGTGAGGAGTTGGGGGAGGGAAAAGGTGAAGAGATGAGTGATAAAGTGGAAAAGGTGGGCAGACCACAGATCATGGAAAGTCCAGTAAGCCGTGCAGGGTAGCCCTAGTAACTGCTGGGCCCCGCGTGGCCCCTTCCCTACAAAGGCTCATTAAAGGGAGTCTGGGGGACCTTCTTTACTATCCAGTGGTTAAGACTCTGCACTCCCACTGCAGAGAGCAAGTTTCATCCTTAGAGAACTAAGAAGATCCTGTATCCCACATGCCTCAAGGTATAGAGGGGGACCGAAAAAAAAAATGAAGTTTGGGACAGCACCCACATATTACTTACAGGGATTTCCAATTTTTAAAAAAATATTTGTCTGCTATCTTCGGTTACACTGGGTCTTCGTTGGTGCACGTGGCCTTTCTGTAGCTGCAGAGAGCGGGGACCGCTCTTCAGTGGGCTTCTCATTGCGGTGGCTTCTCTTGTTGCAGAGCACAGGCTCTAGGCACACAGGCTCAGTGGCTACAGCCTGTGGGCTCAGTAACCATGGCTCACAGGCTCTAGAGCCCACGCTCAGAAGCTGTGGCACGCGGGCTCCATTGCCCCATGGCATGTGGAATCTTCCCAGACCCCTGCATTGGCAGGGGAACTCCTATCCACTGTACCACGAGGGAAGTCTCTTCAATATTTTTTGTCTTGCAAAGAAGATCAGGGAGGGTCCTGTTTCTACACCACAGCAACCATTTCCAATCCCCTCTCCGGACCCTGCAGGACTCTCGTATCAAATTCTACTCCAGAACCCCTTGCTGGCAGCCCCAGAATGAACATGGCTCTCCTGCCTCTCTCTGCCCACTGAAGTCTTCATTTACAGCTCCACTCAGCCTCGGGAACTCCAGTCCCTTCCTGCGCTCTCTGCTTGGCAGAGCCCCCGGTAAAGAACAGCCCAAAACTGCCCCAGCAAGCGTGCCCCTCTGCTCTGCATTCCCCCTTCTGGAGAATCAGGCTGGGAAAGGGAGAGCTCTCTGCAGAGGGGAGAAGGAAGCGCTGAGTGGACAAGTTTAAGATCCTCTTTTACGAGGCCTAAGTGAGGGGGCAGGGAACACCGCCATGTCTCGTCCCTGTCACAGTATAAAGATTACAGCATCTCCC
>SJYV01043119.1:25615-40262 GCA_006410875.1 Neotragus pygmaeus | reverse complement strand
AAAAAGTTGAGTTCTGGGCAAAGAGGAAAAAGAAAAAACGGTGGGGGGAAGCTTCGAGAAACAGGAAAAGAGATCCGAGGCAGGAGCAATGATATGTATCCCCAAAGATCAGAGGGAACAATCAAGTGACAGCTGAAGGACTTAATTTGTTTTTGAATTAAGGCTTCAGCTATCACCGAACACAGGAAAATAGACGGCCCCCACCCCGGGCTCCCGCCCCACATCTGCCATCCACAGAAATAGTGTCGGGAGTAATTCAGTTGGTGGCTTTTCCAGTTGATGAGGCAGAGCACGGCAGTCGTTCTGACATCTGCCTGCGTGCGACTCTTCTTTTTACGTCAGTCCAGGGTTGGGGGAGAGCAATAAAGAAAGGGAAGGCGTGTAGTACGTGAATTTGGCTAAATGTGTGTCTCTCATCCAGCAGATCATGTGGCTGCCACATGTTACAGACCTAACGAGGTTGCCCTGGCAGGGGTGGGTTCCTGAGTCAGGAGGACGTGATTCTAACCAAGCTCCGCTTTGCCTTGCCCCCAATCCCCCCTCCAAGCGAGTGCCTGCGGGCTGACAGCAGGGCTGAGTTAGGAACCAGCCGCCAGGCCTGCAACTTCAAATTAAATAACTTATTGAGATGTTTGCTTCTTGTTAGGCATTAATGTTTTCATAAATCTCGTATGCGGGGTAATTGCAGTGTCCTGGTTCTCTGAATCACATAAAGAAACGGCTTTCAGACACGGCTCCCATTTAGGCTACTATTAGCTGCAGAACCCAAAGGATGAAATGTTATTAAATATAACTTTTTTTTTCCCTGCAGTATCGCCAAGTTCCAAGAACAGCTTGGAGATTTCCCTGAAAAGGTTGGCAAATGTGCTTAGTACACAGAATAGCAGCTGCTTTACAAACTGCATACTTTTTATTAAATTACTGCCCCTGCAACATCCTGTCAGCCACAGGATTAAAAGGCAGAGAGATTAAACTGATGGGAAAGGCTCCCAAGCAACAGGTCTAAGTCACAAGGGGTAAATCTCCTTCTAAGTCCGTGAAATAGCAGCGGTGGGGCAGGGGTGGGGGTGGTCAGTTGGGGTTGGCAGGGAGCCAATATACAAAACTTTAATGACATGGACTCACTATTTCAAAGTTGAAATGGCAATTATCCACATTGCTAGACATGTCATAATTTTCTTTTCTTTCCTTCTTTCCCCACCACATATCCACCAGGGTACTCTGAATCTCACAGTGCATCATGCTAAGTCACTCAGTCATGTCCAACTCTATGCGACCCTATGGACTGTAACCCACCAGGCTCCTATGTCCATGGGATTCTCCAGGCAAGAATACTAGGGTAGGTTGCCATGCCCTCCACCAGGGGGTCTTCCCATCCCAGGGATCAAACCCACGTTTCTTATGTCTCCTGCATTGGCAGGTGAGTTCTTTTCCACCGAGGCTTCCCTGGTAGCTCAGGCGGTAAAGAATCTGCAATGTAGGAGACCTGGGTTTAATCCCTGGGTCGGGAAGATCCTCTGGAGAAGGAAACGGCTAACCACTCCAGTATTCTTGCCTGGAGAATTCCATGGACAGAAGAGCCTGGCGGGCTACAGTCCATGGGGTCACAAAGAGTCAGACACGACTGAGCGACTCACACTTAAGACTTTGACTTCACCACAAGCACCACCTGGAAAGTGCATGTGGCTCTGACGGAATGCAGCAGGTGCCTAGGAAACACTGCTCAGTGACTGAGTGAACCGCCAGCAGAGAGGTGCTCGGGAAACGCCCGACGCATCGCTCCACTGAGGGGCACTGGGACTGTCCTATTCTCGCCGTGATGGGACTACTTCCTAACCCCCTCGCTACACAAGCTCGCTCCTCTTAGAGGAGGCCCCTGCCCTCTCCCAGCCCCTGCACAGCCATGTATGACCCTGCATGGCTGCCTGACCCTCTCAAGAGGAGGCTTCTCAGCTCTAAGATGGGAAGCCAGGGTGGAGGCTTCCACCCAGCGCTTGGCACTGTTGATGGGCGACTCTGCACCCCCACAAGCCCCGCCCCTCCACCGCAACCCCGCGGGATGCCCGCTGCCTGGTGCCCTGCCCAGGACCGGTGGGTCGAGAGCTTTACTCCAAGTGCCACAGTCTTGACGGGTGTGAGGCCATGATGACTGCTTCTGCTTTGCAGGCGAGGGACCTGAGCACAGAGCGCCTCGGTGACTCAGGCGGCAGGCGAGGCAGCAGCAAGGCCACGCTGGTCTCCACTGAGCCCCCAGCCTGTCTGCAGAGCCACACCAAGCTGCCCCCGGGGGCTGCTCCTGCACGCCACTGCCCCTCCAATTCACCCCCTTCCACGTCCCCTGACACTGCTTCCACCTCCGCCTGGAAGGCCCCCGAGGGTGAGCTCTGCCTGGTGAGGGGACACCCTCCCTTTGGGACCTGCGTCAGCCCCGAGCCGCCGTCCCTCCTCCCCCAGCCGTGAGGGCAGTCCCGGTCCTGCTCTCAGCACCTGGGCCACCCAATTGCTCCCGTGGATGTCTACCCAACCCCCTCTGCAGGGACAGCTCCTTCGAGGTGTGGGGCCCCCAACCTGCCGCTCTGTACATCTTGGGACCCACCGTGAAGCAGGGGCCCAGCTAACGCCTGGCACTCAGTGAACAGAGTGCCTTCTGGGTGTCCATCATGACGCTAGTGCCAGAACATTCTGAGAACCTGAGCCAGGGAGCAGAGCCTGGGCTCCCGGGCCTGCTTTCAAGACCAACTCGGGCAGAGCTTGGTGTGCCTTGCTTGATGGACTCGACGAGCGGGAAGTAAACACAGGGCTGCTCACTGCCTCCAGCGTGGAAGCCTCACTCAGAAGGTCAGGGACCAGGCACTTTGACACAAATTCAGCGGCAGTGTCTTTAATCATTTCAGGGTTAATAAAAAAAATGTCAATTAAAAATGTCAATTACATTTGTCATCATGGCCACCCTGGGGGAACAATCCAGGCGCAGACAATCTCTGGTCAAATGACAGCCTGGTCTGCTTGTCACGCGTCCCTCCAGCTGCCTCACTGACGAGTTAATCGAGTTGGTTACCTCCCTCCTGGTCTGTCCCTTTGTAGATAATCAGTGGTAATATGGATCTTCCAAATAATCTGACCTGAGAACTGCTGCTCCAGCTCACCCAAAATGAGAAAAGGGGACAGAAAGAAGGACTGAGCCTCTAAATGCCCCAGACGGTGGAGACCACCTGGAGAGCTGGGCAGGGCGTAGCCCCAGACGCACAAGCTTCTCCTGCCTCAACGGGCCGGGGCTTGTCCTTCCATCCCTGCGTCCTTCAGTGCCCCGTGTGGTCCCCTGCCCCCGAGAGCTTACCCTATATCACACTGGCCAGTCTCCATGGCCCCCATGACCTTATGAGGGGTCCCGTCCTACCCCACTTCTATAAGCTGGCCAACGGCGGCTGAGAACGGACTGAGCAGCAGGCCCCAGCGGGGCTCAAACCCAGGTGTCTGGGAGCAGCCCGCTGCCAGTGGCCGAGGGGCTCCTGAGTGTGGCTGCCTGTCTGCATTTTTCGAGAACAGCTATTTTGCAATCAAGGAATTCCTGCACAAATTGCCAGGTGTAAACGCATCCAAGAGGCAAACGCTCCCCTGGTATAAACTGACACAAAGATAGGAATAAAGTCAGGTTGAAATGGAATAAGGAAAACATTGCTTTCTACCCCAGGACTACACCAAATGCTTTGAAACCATTAAATTTGCCTAAATTAAGCGTTCTATCTTTATCAAAGAATGACTTGAAAATGACTGTTCAGGGACTGTTACGCACATTTGTTTTTAAACAATGGATCCTTTCCTTGACGTAAACCTGGCCTCGGGCCAAAAGTCGGGGTCCTCGTTCCCCCAGCCCCAACCAGAAGTGACGCTTGAACAAACCTCTTGGCCTCACTGCTCTGCCCCCCGCAACACGGAATATGCTGTGCTGGTTCTGCCTCCAGCCCCAGCAACGTGCTTCACAAAGGAGAGGCATTTCTGTCACCAGCATCTCAGACGTTCAAGATCGCTTTTATTTGCAGAGAAAACATAAGGAGTATGAAGAATATATACAGCTATTTCCTGGACTCATATTAAAGCTGTTGCAACTCAAAGGGTTAAGCTGAGTGGGGCAGGGGATGGGGGTGCTCCTCGGAGACCACTGCTAATTTCTCCAACTCATTCCCGACTGCCCTTCCGGAGAGTCCTGTCTCCAGTGAGACATCCCGATGACGCTTCTCGACAGCCCAGCAGCCGTGAGGTGTGCGAGGGAACTTCCATGAGACAGGAGAAGGCTCTTATTTTGATGGCTTCCCTCCATTCGGGCAATTCTATCCCCTTCATAAACACTAGTGGCTCTCGAATACCTGCTGTGGGTGTGGTGTGCTGTGCCAGGCTGAAGGGCACGATGCCACATAAAATGCCATCGCGTGAGTCACTCCGCTGGTAGTCGGCTCCGTGACACACAGGAGCCCGGGGCTGAGGCAACTTCTCGGCCGTGGCAACGAGCAGGTCTCCAGAGGGCAGGGCCCCTCAATGCAGGGCCCGCATGACAGACGCTGCCAAGTGCCTCCCACATAGCATAGGTAATCCTACAAAAAAACCAGGAAGCTTCACGATGCCCGCTCACTCACTGCTGGAAGAGTCATGGTCAGAGGGGAGGCCTGGCTGGGGCTCGGGCTCAGAGTTAGAAAGTGCCCGGGAAACTGAAGCCCAGTCCACCTCCGCACCACCCCTCACCCTGGTCTACAGGAAGGGGCCCCTTCCACCAGCAGGTGGTCAGTCATGTGCTGGCAGAAATGCAGACACACTCCCCACCCCCGCCCCCTGCACCAGGAGTCGGAGAAAGAACGGCGGCCTTGGACCCAGAGGACTCCGAGTTCAAACCCCTGGCTCCGGCTCCCACCAGCTCCGTGACCAGGCTCATCACCAGCCTGAGTTCCCTCAGATGTAAAGTAAGGGAAATGCAACAAACTTGAACTTCAAGGGATGGTTGAGAAGATTAAACGAGATTAAAGGAGATAACATATGCAAAGCCACTCAACCTGTCTCTTCTTGCTAATCAGCTGGGGATGAAAGAGCATAAGCCTCAGCCCTAACTCCAAATCCCACCTCTCAGACTGACCCACTGGATGCCCTGAGCTCAGGACAGCACCTCGCTGGGCCTCCCTGGGCTGGCTGGCTGCTCCTCGCCACCATTCAGGCGGTGCACAGGTTAAGGAGACTGTGTCTGGCAGGGAGTGGGCGCTCAATAAAAGCTCATTCAATTCAATTTGACTTAATTAAAAAACCCTACTCATAGCCTCGAGAATGGCAGGAGCGCAGAGGGCTAAAACTACAAACTCAAATCCATCTGAAGCCCATAAATTTTATATCCTGCCGATGAATGCATTTTCTTATTAAGCAACAATATTATAAACCACTTCTGAATTCCTGGCAATGTTTAAGAGTCATATCTTCATCGGGCTAAAAGTGGTTGTCAAATCACAAAGAACTTGAAGGGGTTCTAAAAGAACTGATGAAAAGGAATAACTGAAACCAAGTTTACTGAACAAATCAAATTATTTCACTGCTGTGCCTGACTTTGCAAAGCTTCTCCAAATTACACTTCATTATGAGACTCAGAAATTAGACACCAGTAACAAAATGAAAAAGCCAGAACGCATAAATATTTACATAATCGTCAGAATAATATTCTTCTGTGCAAATCCACCTACTACTTTGTTTATTTTTATTAACTCAAGTTTAGAAATGGGACAATCGTTTGAAACAGGGCCCTGGGGATTTCTCTCCCTGACTCAAATCACTTCTTTTTTTCCTTTTGAGAAAACAAGGGTGAATCAGGAGAAAAGAGAAAGAGAAGGCAGGGGAGGGTGAGGTGACCACTCCCCGGAAGCCCCTTCGAGGTTCAGTGGTCGGCTTGGGACTCGGAGCAGCTCTGCAGATGTATACACTGATGACGGCACCTCTCTTCTCCCACTGAGGGAGGGGTTAACACACCAGGGCTGTGGGTGGCCATGCAGCGGGGACAGCGGGCGAGCAGAGGGCAGCAGACGATTGCTTTGGGGTGGAACGGTAAGAGGGATCGCAATCAGGACAGTAGCAACTAATGACCGCATGCCAAGGTGCCAGGCAGGACACGCAGCATCCCACATCCCCACAAGAGCTCTCTGCAAACGGAGACAAACTCTTCCAACTTGGAGATAAGGGAACCCAGGTGCCAGAGCCAGCAGCCGCCTCATTCAAGCCCAAACAGCCTGCGAGAGCCAGAGCCGGGGTACGGCCCAGCTCGGGGTGGCTTTTCCTGGCGCACAAGTACCATGCGCTGGGTGCTGACACCACAGGTGCAGCAAACACCTGGCAAATGGGCGCCAGATGTTTCCATGGAGGTGGGTCCTGCGGAAGCTAAGGAGAATGTGGGGCTGAGTCTGTTGGAGACCTGCTCTCTGAAGCCGGGTGTTATGCCAGGAGCAGGGCCAGTGACTACACTAGCCCTGGACAGGGTCCCAGGCTTGAGTGTCACCGCCTCCTTTCTTACCACGGTCGTCAGCCTGCAGCCACATGCATCAAGCCTTCATTCATTCAGCGAGCAGGCACTGGGCCCCTGCTCCAGCTCCTGCCCATGCGAAACCCTGGGGGGGACCCAAATGGCTGAGGCCCAGCCCAGCCCAAAAGGGCCTTCTGTGCTTCACCAGGCAAGACTCAAACTGTTGTGCCACATTTTCCAAAACAGAAAGGCAGAGCAGACGCTTCAGCGCATGAGATGGCGCGGGGAGAACCGAAAGCAGGGCGCCGAGGCAATCCGGCGCCTCTGGGGCCAGCGTCCCAGCTCCAGGGGCTGGGGGAGGGACCAGGACTTCCTCTTCTGCACAGGCGACTCCTGGTCAGACACTCGTAAGTGGGACACAACCCCAGGAACGACCCATCCGCGTGGCAAAGTGAAACCCCGGCGCAAGGGGGACCGATGTTCCCTTCTCCTCTCCTTGGGGATAAAGGCCCCCTTGTCCTGAGACAGTGGACACCCAACACAGAGGCTGCTCAGTGGGCCTGGAGGGAGCTCAGGCCACAGTTCACGGCCACACTGCCGCATGATTCCGATCATCAGGCGGGGAAGTTAGGATAACAAAAATATCGGTCGGCAAATCCATGGACACACCATTAAGATGCCATTAAGATACCATTAAAACATGTAAGCTCAGTGTAAAACTATTTCATTGCAAATTATGCTGCTATAAAATAAACAAAGGAAATGGATTCCAAAAGCATTAGAGTAACATTAAAGCAAACAGAACCCCTCTCTCAAGCGCAGAAGTCTAAGCAAGAAAGGCACGCAGTCCATCCAGCTGAGCCCAGACTCGGCAAGAAGCCCTGCGTTCCAGCCAAGCCTCAGTCTCCAACTCGCTGTGTGACCTTCCACGAGCGTTTCACCTCTCTGAGCCCCAAGATCCCGTATGGAAAACATGCTGCGCTAATGAGAGGGTTAAAAAGGATGAGAAGAGAGACAGAAAGTTACACGCTCAGACACTCCACATCTCAAGCTCACGTGGCCGGCCAGGAGAAGAGCTGGGAAGTGTGACACCCAAGTCTGGGCTCTGAGCATCTGCACTGAGCGTCTGAGAAGAGCTCGCCCTGGGGCTGGTGGTACAGAGAAGCCACCTGAAGCCCAGGAAGACGCAAGATCTGTGCACCGTGAGCTCCATCCACAGCCTTAGTCCCCCTCCTCCATGCCCTCGTTGGCTCACAGCCGTCTCCTACACTGTCTCTTGTTTCTCCCTGGAAGTCCAGCCACCAAATCTCACTCAAGAACCTCTCTGGGGTGACCCAGGGCCCCGTGTTCTTCCTTGAGGGGCTGGAAACACCCATCTGGACTGGACGCCTCTGGATGAGGTCTGGGCAACGCACTCCTGTTCAATGCATTAACCTCACTGCCCGGCCAGTGAGCAAATGGATCAGTGAATGCCCAGCTGCTCGTCCCATGTGGCGGGGGCAGGTGGGGTCACAAGAGTCACCCCTGGACCAAAGGCCCACTCCGGCTTAGAGAGCAACTCTTTCAGAAGCCTCCAAACTATTTTGATTACATATCACTATCGCTTTAATTTTAAAAAAAATTTTTTTTTAAGCAGACAACTTTGAGTACATAAATACTATCCTTCCCATACATTAGACACATTATAAAACATACACATACAAACAGAAACTTCAGAAGGATAATGTGAAAAATAGCTGTAAGTGGAACATTCCAGTTTCTCCTGGGTTACCTACCCCTCCCTGCTCCAGGATCTTTTTACACGGCACCCAGGGATATGGCTTCCTGGGTAGCTCAGTGGCAAACGATCTGCCTGCAGTGCAGGAGCCACGGAAGACACAGGTTCAGCCCTTGGGTTGGGAAGATCCCCTGGAGAAGGGAATGACTACCCATTCCAGTATTCCTACCTGGAGAATCCCATGGATACAGGAGCCTGGTGGGCTACAGACCACGGAGTCTCAAGAGTGGGGCACGACTGAGCAACTGAGCAGGCACCCTTGCTGTGAGACGGGGCGGGCCTGGGAAGAGGGCAGCCGGATACGGAAGTGGTGCTAGGGAGTGGGGAAATGCTTCTCTACACAGACCTTTTCTGTATAGATTCGACTTTTGTACACATGTTAGTGGTTTACACCGAAGGAAAGCGGGGAGGAAGGTAGGGAGAGAGAGGCGGGAAGGGGAGAAGGGAAAGTCGAACAGAAAGAATGAATGGTATTTCAAACAAACAACAAGATTACACTTGAAAGGGACAGCAGAAAGAACTTAGCTCAAGGAGCATTTAAATGTTTGGACAACATGCCCTCAGGCTACAGGCAAAAAAAAAAAAAAAAAAAGAACTCTAATAATGTATTCTAATTAGTAGGGGTTTTTTTGTTGTTGTTTTGTTTTTTTTACAGAGGTTAACAATTCTGAAATGGTGTTTTGACATTCCAGAAATAAGCAAGTAAATAAACATGCTGTGAAAATAGGAATCAAGTTTCACATTATTGGAGAAAGGAGATGCAAATATGGAAATGGGAAAGGGCAGAATGAACTTCACACTACTGGGTGGGATTTACAGAAATCCACGTGAAGTCGCGGGCTTAACAGTAGGAGGAGGTAGAGGTATATATGGATATATGCACGTGTAAATCTACTGATCTGTCTTCTGAGAAGCACTGACAGCCCAGCATTAGCAAGCACACTTAAAACCCAAATGTTGGCTCCTATACACCTTTCTCCAGTGAAAGAAGGCAGAGGTCCTTAGAGGTCCTTTGTAAACAGCTCCTTGGAGACAGGGCAAAGATAGAGGAAGATAGGCCTGGAATATGCTGCCGAGCCAGAAAATAAGCAGGTATTCAAAGAACGTTGGAGATGTCTCAAATGAACACGGGAGCCAGCTTGAAGGAGTTTCCACCAGTCAGATGGTAAAAACAGATTAGAATTTATTAAAGTAAGAGTCTGTGAATCCACACTGATATAAAATAAACAGACTTAGGGGGGAGGGGGGCATCTTTATAGTAGGAGAAAATGAAAGGATCAGAAATCACCATTTTCCAACCACCATCATAGAAATCGATAATCAGAGGAAACACCAGCTCAGTTCAGTTGCTCAGTCATGTCCGACTCTTTGCAACCCCACAGACTGCAGCACGCCAGGCTTCCCTGCCCATCACTACCTCCCAGAGCTTGCTCAAACTTATGTCCATCGAGCTGGTGATGCCATCCAACCATCTCATCCTCTGTCAGAGGAAACATCAATGGACATGAAAACTGGTGGGCAGAAGTTTGAGGAATAACAGGCTATTTGCGTAGTCTCAAAGTGTCTCTCTACACGATACTTCTGCATGACAAAAGGCAAAACCATAACTATACTGGAGAGACCGGGCAGACATCTCCCTAACCAAACCATCAAAGCCAGGGTCTCCAACAACAGGACTAACTGACAGCATGTGCCTCCCGACGTGGGGAACAAGAAGGACCCCTGGGACAGCAGCACCCCTGGGACATTCCTGCCACAAAGTCCACAGCCTGAATCCGACCATGAGGACGCACCGGACACACCCAAAACGCAGGACGGTCTACAAAGCACCTGGCCTGTACTCTCCAAATACGTGACTGTCGTGAAATACGGGAACTGTTCTAAACTACGGGAGACGGAAGGGACAGGACAAGGAAGGCGACACGTGAGCCTGAAGTTTCTTTTGCTGTAAAAGACATTGTTAGGACAACTTCCAAAAAAATCTCCACAAGGTATGTTATAGGAGATTAGATAGTAACATTGTTTCAATATAATTTCCTTGATTTTGATAAAATGCACTGCCGTTATGGAAGAGAATTTGTTGTTTTTAAGAAACCTACATTGGTGTATTTAAGGGGAAAGGACCATCAGACCGCAACTTACTCAAGTGGTTCAGGGAAAAAACGTACCTAAGGATGAGTGTAAGAACGCACACGCATGTTGCTGCTGTTGGTGTTTAGCTGCCAAGTCGTACCTGACTCTTTTTTGACCCCATGGATCGTAGTCTGCCAGGTTCCTCTGTCCACGGGATTTCCCAGGCAAGAAAACTGGAGTGGGTTGCCGTTTCCTTCTCCAGGGGCTCTTCCGGACCCAGAGATCGAAACCTCATCTCCTGCACTGGCAGGCGGATTCTTTACTGCTGAGCCAACAAGGACACCCACTATGCGTATGCATCTATATCTCAAGAGAGAGACTATAAAATGGCACTAGCAGCATTTGGGAATCTGGGTAAAGCGTACCTGGGAAACTTTTGTACTGCTCCCACAACTTTTCTGTAAGGCTGAAAGTATGTCAAAACTTTTTAAAAAGGAAGGAGAAAGGAGAAAATAATTTTTGTTTTTGCAGGCTGGTAAAATTTGGTGGCGTTATCTGCAAGGTCTCTTGGCAGGCTACGCTCGGGGGAGACTTTGGCGCTGTGACAGTACGCTTTCTGAAAATCACTAATGAGAGGGTCGACTCTCACAAGTGGGGTAATATCCACTTATACGTCTTCTTTACCACTGGTGTTTCTAAAGATACTTTCCTTTTCATTTCCTCCCTTTCTTTCCTTTCTTTTCAAATTGCTACCTCTGGCAGGCATCCTCACCTGTGAGATGAGAATAAAACACCTGAATTCTCAGCTCTCCCATTTCCAACACTGTCATAATTCACAACTCACGGATGCTGAAATTGAGGTGCGCGTGGGGTAACAGATCTACCGCACAGAATAAACTCAAAGAAGAGAAGCGCTCATCCTGGAGGGAGAGTCACAGAGGTTCTAAACAGAAATGTGCTTTCTCCGGGCCAAATAGCTCTCCAGCTGTCAGAGGCTCTCACATCATCCTCAAAATTAATTCAGCTCTTATGGATGTTTTTTTCCCCCAATACATAAAGAGGGAGACTTTAATAAATAATCCTTTAACTGCTTTCATCAAATGTGTATTACTTTTAATTCGTATTAAACAAAACCAAACGAAAAACCAATTTCTTTCAGTTAACTAGGGAATTGAAGTACCTTGCCAGGCAGTTATATGATTCCAAAGGAAAAAAAAAAAATCCTTTAGAAAATATAATTAAGTCTAAATGTTCTAAAGTCACTAGTCTTACCAAAAGTTGTTTTATTAACTGAAGCTCCAAGGATACAGATACCCAAATCAATTCCCATCAATATTTTAATGTCACGCATTAATTAGCCACGCTAATAAAAGAAGAATGCACCTCAGAAGGAATGGCAGGGGCCAAAGGGAGTAACAGGTCAACCAGCTGAGCGAAATGGCCTTGATTTAAGCCTGTGAGGCTGGTTAACATGTCCTTCCATCGACTCACTCACTCCGGAAACCCCAGCTATGGAGACCCAAAGCAGGCCAGAGGGAGGCCAACAGTTTGCTCCCGCAGACTGAGGCCTGGGGCACTTTGGAGCGGGCATCTCCTAGGCCCCTCCCCGCCTGCTAGAAAGGTGCCTGCCAGGTCGGAGGCCCAAGGAGCGAGCCCGATTCGTGCACCCACACAGCCTGGTCCTCCAGGACTGTCCTGAGCTCAGCAGGGCCCGGACCCCCTCCCTGGCTCCCCTACCCAGGTCACAGGTCCTCTCAGCTCCTCCGTGTCCTCACCCACCAGCGGGGACGGCAGCCCTCCAGGCCCGGCGGAAGCTGCCAGCGCAAGAAGTGGGTCCTAGGACCCTACAGCTCTTTCTCAATTGAGTCAACGTCCTTTCAGGGAGTAACTACCTGTGCCGGGCATGGTATATGCTGGCCATAAAACTGTCAAACTCCGTGCACTCCTGGAGCTAATTACTCAAAAATAAGGTATTATGATTAGCAAAGATACTAAGAATTTGGGTCTCACAGTATGTGGTCCCGTTAGCATCCTCCCCCAACCCTAGCCAAGCCTGGCAACTCCTCCACTTCTCCAAGAGGGTCAGGACGTCAGAGACTGGGGATCTGGAGGCGGCTCAGATGAAAGGGCGGAGGTGGCCCTGCCCTCCCGCCCCACACCTGACACTGGCCGATGGTCACGACGTGACCTCCTGCAAACACACACCACTCCCTGGGCCTCACAGGCTTCAGGATTTGGCGAGAGCCTTTGGGCCCAATTCCATCTCACCTAAGACTTTNTTCAACTAACTTTTCATAGATAACTGTCCCACACCTGACACTGGCCGATGGTCACGACGTGACCTCCTGCAAACACACACCACTCCCTGGGCCTCACAGGCTTCAGGATTTGGCGAGAGCCTTTGGGCCCAATTCCATCTCACCTAAGACTTTCCAGACTCAAATGCAATGAGGGCTCACTCAGCAGCCCCCACCACATGTCAGGCAATGTGCTAAGCCTGTGGTAGACTGAATTGCATCCCCCAGATTCATATGTTGAAGCCTCAACCCCCAGGGTGGCTGTATTTGGAGAAAGGGCTTCTAAGGAAGTCAATAAGATTAGATCGGGTTACGGATGTCCCTGGCAGTCCAGTGGTTAAAACTCTGAGGTCCCAATGCAGGGGGCACAGGTTCGAT
Source organism: Neotragus pygmaeus (assembly GCA_006410875.1). Taxonomy (NCBI): domain Eukaryota; kingdom Metazoa; phylum Chordata; class Mammalia; order Artiodactyla; family Bovidae; genus Neotragus; species Neotragus pygmaeus. Next base: position 27,253 of record SJYV01043119.1, on the reverse strand, counting down.
CCCTGGCAGGGGAATTAAGATCCTGCACACTGCATGGCATGGCCAAAAATAAAGGTTATGTGGGGTCCTAACAGTGGGGCTCCGACCTGATAGCATTTGTGTCCTCATAAGAGACACAAGACAGCTTGCTTGCGCGCTTTCAACGCAGCAGAAAGAGCCACGTGAGGATACAGCAGGAAGGCGGCTGTCCACGTCCCAAGGGAAAACCCTCCCCAGACACCGACCCTCAGCACCTTGATCTTGGACGTCTAGCTTCCAGAGCAGTGAGAAAACAAATTTCTGTTGTGTGAGCCACCCAGTCCGCGGTATTCTGTCACAGCAGCCCAAGCAGACTAAGACGTGGCATCTCACATACATCACTGGGTTGAATCCTTCATTTTCTCAGGCTCCGAGAAGCTGGATGTGTAGGACCGTGAAGGCCTCCCCCAGGCCACAGGGGCCTTGTTTATAAAAGGCATCTTGACAGACAAACAATGGACTTCTCCTGCAAGTGGACAGGCTTGTATCTGAACCCCTCGAGCTCCTGAGACCCCGGGGAATGGCTCCATCTCTTTCCGTCCACTCTGGGTCCCGCTCACGGGCTGGTAGGTCGGTCTCCTGTGAGCCCCAAGCAATGGGAGCAAGCAAGGCCCCCTTCCCTCTGCTGTGCTACCCTGCCCCCACACCTCCCTGGTCCCCAAGGAGAGCAGGAGCTGGTAACAAGCTGACGCTCAGAGTTCTAGAAGGTGGGCAGGCCATGTCTGGGAGAATAGCAGGGTGGTGGGGACAGCCCCGCTCTGCAGCCCAGATCAAAGCCTGGGGATAAAAAATACAAAGTGCCAAGTAGAAAAACAAAATGTCCTAAAGTTTCACAAATGAGTACCTGCGGCTTGGTAAGAAGTTTCCAGTGACAGCATCACTCACTGATTCAATAAGTGCAGGATCTGAAACGACTTAGGTGGAAGTGAAGCTGACACGCTCTGGAAAACTCTATTAGATGACTCAGAGTGGCCCGGGGGAGCGCGATGACTCGGGTGCCAGAGACGGGAGAGAAAGCTCGATAATACTTCTTCGTGAAAGGCGAGAAAAGAAACCAATATCATGAAATAAATACACATGAGATTTTAAATATAAATGTGCAGCTAAATGAAACTTACAAAGTAGAATAAAAACTAAGGTGCAGTACTTTTGAAAGGGGTGTCGGATTAAAAAAGAAAAAAATACACGCACACCCACTGGATTCAAGAGAAGTGAGGGGGCTACTCCTGGGGGCAGCTGCAGGCCCGGCGCCTCACAGGAAGCAGCCACGGGGAGGGGTCTGCCCCCCGGGAGGGGCGCAGGACCGAGGGCTCAGAGGGCAGGCACCCTCCTCGGTGAGGGGGTGGAGCCCAGAGGGGCCAGCGAGGACTGCACGCTGGCCACCCCCCACCACGCCGGAGCTGGTGGTCCCGGCCTCCTGGCCCTGGGCCCTGCAGCCCAGGCCACTCTTGCCGTCTGTCTGGGGGCGCCTAGCTGACATCCAGGGTCCCACAGCACAGCCTCCAATCTCATGGCAGGGGTACACATTAGGGGTTTCCTCAGGAGGGAGGCACTCCCCAGGGAGCCAGGCTGGGGAAGGAATGGGAGACGCCTCCCACCCAGGTCAGGGTGGGGGCAGGG
>SJYV01043117.1:504214-528293 GCA_006410875.1 Neotragus pygmaeus | reverse complement strand
GCAACAGTTAGAACTGGACATGGAACAACAGACTGGTTCCAAATTGGAAAAGGAGTACATCAAGGCTGTATATTGTCACCCTGCTTATTTAACTTCTATGCAGAGTATATCATGAGAAACTCTGGACTGGAAGAAACACAAGCTGGAATCAAGATTGCTGGGAGAAACATAAATAACCTCAGATATGCAGATGACACCACCCTTATGGCAGAAAGTGAAGAGGAGCTAAAAAGCCTCTTGATGAAAGTGAAAGAGAAGAGTGAAAAAGTTGGCTTAAAGTTCAACTTTCAGAAAACGAAGATCATGACATCTGGTCCCATCACTTCATGGGAAAAGACAGGGAAACAGTAGAAACAGTGTCAGACTTTATTTTTTTGGGCTCCAAAATCACTGTGGATGGTGACAGCCATGAAATTAGAAGATGCTTACTCCTTGGAAAAAAAGTTATGATCAACCTAAATAGTATATTCAAAAGCAGAGGCATTACTTTGCCGACTAAGGTCTATCTAGTCAAGGCTATGGTTTTTCCTGTGGTCATGTATGGATGTGAGAGTTGGACTGTGAAGAAGGCTGAGCACCGAAGAATTGATGCTTTTGAACTGTGGTGTTGGAGAAGACTCTTGAGAGTCCCTTGGACTGCAAGGAGATCCAACCAGCCCATTCTGAAGGAGATCAACCCTGGTATTTCTTTGGAAGGTATGATGCTGAAGCTGAAACTCCAGTATTTGGCCATCTCATGCGAAGAGTTGACTCATTGGAAAAGACTCTGATGCTGGGAGGGATTGGGGGCAGGAGGAAAAGGGGATGACAGAGGATGAGCTGGCTGGATGGCATCACTGACTCAATGGACGCGAGTCTGTGTGAACTCCAGGAGATGGTGATGAACAGGGAGGCCTGGCATGCTGCGATTCATGGGGTCGCAAGAGTCAGACATGACTGAGAGACTGAACTGAACTGAATGACTCATTCATATTAATGTTAATAAAAATTCATAAACTGAAGATAGAGTGAAAAGCAGATCATCCTCCTGAAGAAAAAAAAAATTCAGAACATTATATAACATTTCATTAATTCCTGTGGAAATTGATATATTATCATGCAAGTTAGGATATCAGTTTAATCACAGGTAACAGTTTTTCCACCTCCCAAGTTCCTACTAATAGATAAAATACATACTCTGATTTCTTTAGAATACTTGCCCTTACTCCTTACTCAGTAATTTCATAAGGAAGAATGACTCAACTAATCAGTAAGATTTGGAAAACAAATGACCCTGTTGATCTAGTCCTTTCTGATCTCTAATTTTTCTAGATACTTTGCTGGGAGGCAGAAATATTCTCCTCTTTTTTAAGCTCATAGATCAACTGGTTTATTGGTAAATAGTCAACCTGCCAATGTCGGAGATGCAGGTTTGATCCGTGGTTAGGGAGATCCCCTGGAAAAGAAAGCAGCAATCCACTCCAGTATTTTTGCTTGGCAAATGTATGCACACTGGAGCCTGACAGGCTAGACTCCATGTGGTCAAAAAAGTGTCAGACATAAATTAGTGACTAAACAACAGCAAAAAGATTAGGTTCTGTTTTTTGTTAACTGGAGTATAATTGCTTTACAATATTGTGTTAGTTCTGCTGTATAATGAAGTGAATTGCTGTATGTATACATATATCCCCTCCCTCTTGCATTCCTATCCTACCCATCTAGGTCATCACAAAGGACCATGTTGAGCTCCCTGTGCTATACAGAGATTCCTGCTAGCTATCTATGTTACACATGGTAGTGTAATTCTGACTTTCAGCACTGGGAGGGAAAACAAGGCAATCTATTTAGTGGGGTTTTAGCTTCACAAAGGGGGCTCTAAGGAAGACTCTGAATTCTAGAAAACTTTGAAGTGATGACAGACTCAAGCAATATTTTCCTACTTGGTTTACCAGCAGTAGTGGTAATATTTTGATCTTCCTTTGATCTCTATGCCTATTTTTCAAGTGAGTCAGAATGTGAATATCAATTCAGAGAGATCTTCATATTGCTTCAAGTAAACTTGTTGGCAAAATTAAGATTTAACTGTCTCCAGAACATAATTCAATGATGTTTACATCAGTTAAAATATGACAGGGTGAAAAAAAAATCCACCTTTGACCTTCTTTCATTTTATTTTTATGTGTTTCATATAGTTTATTTTAACATGCTTATTTCTTTTGGCATGTTTCTGACAGTTTTCTTCTGCTTTATGCTTACGGGGGAGTTTTCTTTAGTTGACGCGTATTGAGTTTTGTTTTTTGATCACTCTCTTAGCCTTTTCCTGATTTTTTTCCCTTATGACGTGTGGAGAGTCTGTCAAAATTCTTGATTCTCTCCTCTAAATATGCAGAAAAATCAAGGTAATTACTTTCATGGATTTTGTTTGTTTGTTCCTATGGTGAATGGAAAAGTTATAGTTCTCGACTATTCAGTTCTATTTTGCTTTTCAGGACAATACATTTTCTTATGTTGTTTTTCTTTTCCCTTAACCACTCAATCACTAAAGCTAAGCTAAGGTAAGCTAAGTCACTTCAGTCGTGTCCGACTCTGTGCAACCCCATAGAAGGCAGCCCACCAGGCTCCCCCGTCCCTGGGATTCTCCAGGCAAGAACACTGGAGTGGGTTGCCATTTCCTTCTCCATGAAAATGTTTCAGAAATGAATTTAAGAAACCCTTAAACATTCCACAAAATTTCCTAAGAACCTGTGAGAGTATAATACCTGGCAATCCTCTCTAAAACAGAAATTCACCTATCTGCTACATTACTGCTGATGATCTGAAATCTACATGATCTGTAAAAAATAACAGTACTGAATAAAACGGAAAGGATCATCCAAGTTCCTACATAATACCAAAGTATTTATCCAGGATTACTGAATAAATCATAGCGATTTGGTATCCTTTTCAGAAAAAATATCTCAGAACTTATAAACATGTGGCATTTCACACTGTACCAACTGAGTAACAGTAAATGAAGGTATAACCACTACAACTTCTTCACCAACTTTTGTGTCCTGAAATATGATGTCTGCCCCTGGCAGCTACCATTCCAATTCCACAGCGTATTTTCCAGTCAGACAAGATGTGTANCAGTTTTCTTCTGCTTTATGCTTACGGGGGAGTTTTCTTTAGTTGACGCGTATTGAGTTTTGTTTTTTGATCACTCTCTTAGCCTTTTCCTGATTTTTTTCCCTTATGACGTGTGGAGAGTCTGTCAAAATTCTTGATTCTCTCCTCTAAATATGCAGAAAAATCAAGGTAATTACTTTCATGGATTTTGTTTGTTTGTTCCTATGGTGAATGGAAAAGTTATAGTTCTCGACTATTCAGTTCTATTTTGCTTTTCAGGACAATACATTTTCTTATGTTGTTTTTCTTTTCCCTTAACCACTCAATCACTAAAGCTAAGCTAAGGTAAGCTAAGTCACTTCAGTCGTGTCCGACTCTGTGCAACCCCATAGAAGGCAGCCCACCAGGCTCCCCCGTCCCTGGGATTCTCCAGGCAAGAACACTGGAGTGGGTTGCCATTTCCTTCTCCATGAAAATGTTTCAGAAATGAATTTAAGAAACCCTTAAACATTCCACAAAATTTCCTAAGAACCTGTGAGAGTATAATACCTGGCAATCCTCTCTAAAACAGAAATTCACCTATCTGCTACATTACTGCTGATGATCTGAAATCTACATGATCTGTAAAAAATAACAGTACTGAATAAAACGGAAAGGATCATCCAAGTTCCTACATAATACCAAAGTATTTATCCAGGATTACTGAATAAATCATAGCGATTTGGTATCCTTTTCAGAAAAAATATCTCAGAACTTATAAACATGTGGCATTTCACACTGTACCAACTGAGTAACAGTAAATGAAGGTATAACCACTACAACTTCTTCACCAACTTTTGTGTCCTGAAATATGATGTCTGCCCCTGGCAGCTACCATTCCAATTCCACAGCGTATTTTCCAGTCAGACAAGCTGTACAACAATCATTCTTTTCAAAATATTCCAGACCATTCTCATTTTCTTGAATCATAATATCTTCCTTTGTACAATGACCATTGTTTTCAAAATATTCCAGACCATTCCCATTTTCTTGAACCATAATGTCTTGCTTTTTTGCTCTCTGTTTTTCAGTGTTATTCCTGCTTGTACAGATGATGCTTCTAATTTCCCTTTTCCACTCTTTTTTTTCCTGTTCAAGAAGCTACAAAATGTTAAGATTGCATATACTATTAATTGCCTTTCCTATTATGTGTCACATCTTCCCTGACATTTGTTTTCCTATTTTTATACTTTGGATGAATTAGTCTTCCTGACAGTAGGTTTATATCAAACATATGTCCTGTTGCCTACTTCCTTCTTCTTTACTCCCTGCATTTTTCTCATTCTGTCTTTGCTTACCTCAAAGACTGGTATTGGGTGGGAGCTTTAGAGAAAACACTCCAGAAGTTAGCATTTTCCCTATTTTTACTTTGAGATAATGTGGTGTTTGAGCATGCTTTGTCTTGAAGTTATACTGAGTTTTTTTGGTAGTGTTATATTTTTCCCTCCTGTTCTCTGTTTTTGGAGAAAATAGTTTGATGCAGGGGGCTAGGCAGTCAGCATGGTCTTCAGCTATTTGGAAGAATTTATATGATAACAGTTCATATATGAATGCTTAAAAATAAAAATTTATTAAGGAAAAGGAGTTAAGAAACTTAAGATTAGTTAAAAAGAGGTCAAAATTATACCTATTGAACAATACAAGGCAGTGCTCTTCTTAGAATTTTTATATAGCTTCTATTTTTCATTAGTGTTAGACTGTCTCAAAAGTTTTCCAAATACAAAAAAATTACAAAAGCCTTAAAATACTAATGAAGTGTCTTTATGTTTGAAGATGTTTAAGATAAATAGCTGGAGGAAACTCTATCAAGTCTAATATCTTTATTAAGAAGCAACCACAATAGACCAAGTGTATTAGATTGCCCCCAAAATGAACATTTAATTTCCTATAACCAAATCCCTGACTAATAAATTAGCTACAAATTGCAAATTGTATGAGCTAAAACTGGGTGAGACAGCTATCTCAATTCTGGGGGAGAAAAAAGAAAAAGACCACAAAATATCAACGGTCATTTAGAAGCACCATTACCCATTTGCCTACTCAAAAGATCTCAATTCCAATGAGAGAAATGATACTTTTTTATGGTATTCATTACATTATTCAGATAGAGAACATTTACCCCCATTCCAAGATCATGGCATTTTATATAGTTTGAAAAACACCAGGGAAAGAGAAAAGGGAAAAATGAAAATTAGATGCTCAATAGAAACAAAGCTTGATGGATAATTTACTCTGAAAAGATTCAGACACTTGATAATCATTTGTAGCTTATGGTTACAAACACACTGTTGCTTTCTTTGTAAAAGTACAGGAACTTCTTTCAAAATGACAGATTTGAATCATTTAAAACAATTAATATTTAAATAAGTCCTTCATTATGCAGATATATAAAAGTGAGGTCCAAAGGTGATTTCAATTACATATTATCCAGCTTTTTTTCAGAAAAAAAATTGAAGTGGTAGGCCATGTTTTTGCCTTCAGGAGTCCATAATGTATGGACACAGAATTGTAACAAGGTAAAATGAGACAAATATAGTGACAGAGACAAATATGTTATAGAAACACAAGTGAGAGATACAATAATATCAGGTAGTGAGATGGCCTTTATACAAGTGTTTTGAGACAGACACTTAACAATGCATTAATTTTAAAAAGTAGAAGCATGTCTAAAGTAAGCTTAGAAAAAAGGGGTAGCGTGAACAAATTTAAATAAGCAGAAAATTTTCAAGTAATAATGATTAGCTTGAAATGGATAAGTATAGAAGAGCTTCAGTAGATTGAAAAAAATTTTCTATGCATTCTTGTAGGGGCTTAGTTGACAGGTAAAGGTACTTGTATTATGATTTAGGCAATATGATTAGTGTTAAGTTTTGTCAGAGTTTTGCTTGGAGAATTTACTCCATTTTTCCCTTTATAAATATTTATTCACTCATTGTTTCAATTAATGCATAATGAGTATCTCTTATGTGTTAAACTTCGTTTTATATGATGGGCAGCAAATCTGGAAAACTCAGCACTGGCCACAACAGTGGAAAAAGTCAGTTTTCATTCCAATCCCAAAGAAGGGCAGTGCCAAACATGTTCAAACTACCACAAATTGCACTCATTTCACATGTTAGCAAGGTAATGTTCAAAGTTCCCCAAGCTAGATTTCAACAGTATGTGAACAGAGGACTCCTAAATCTTCAAGTTGGATTTAGGAAAGGCAGAGAAATCAGAGATCAAATTGCCAACATCCATTGGCTCATAGAAAAAGCAAGATAATTCCAGAAAAACAGCTACTTCTGTTTCACTGACTATGTGAAAGTTTGACTGTGTGGATCACAACAAACTGTGGAAAATTCTTAAAGAGATAAGAATACCAGACGACACTACCTGCCTCCTGAGAAATCTGTATGCAGGTCAAGAAGAAAGAGTTAGAACCAGACATGGAACAAAGACTGATTCCAAATTGGGAAAGGAGTATGTCAGTGCTGAATGTTGTCACCCTGCTTATTTAACTTATATGCAGAGTACATTATGTGAAATTCTGGGTTGAATGAATCCCAAGCTGGAATCAAGATTCCTGGGAGAAATATCAATAACCTCAGGTACATGATACCACACTTATGGCAGAAAACCAACATACCACATATGGCAGGCTTCTTGATGAAAGTGAAAGAGGAGAGTGAAAGAGCTGGCTTAAAACTCAACATTCAAAAAATGAAGACCATGGGACCTGGTAATATCACCTCATGGAAAATAGATGGGGAAACAGTGGAAACAGTGATTATTTTCTTGGGCTCCAAAATCACTGCAGATTGTGACTGCATCTGTAAAATTAAAAGACACTTGCTCCTTGGAAGAGAAGCTATGACAACCCTAGACAGTGTATTAAAAAGCAGAAACATTACTTTGCCGACAAAAGTCCATATAGTCAAAGCTATGATTTTACCAGCAGCAGTGTATGGATGTGAGAGTTGGACTGTAAAGAAGACAGAGAGCTGAAAAATGGGTTTTTTCCAACTGTGGTGTTGGAGAAGACTCTTGAAAATCCATTGGACTGCAAGGAGATCAAACCAGTCAGGCCGAAAGGAAATCAGTCCTGAATATTCACTGGAAGGACTGATGCTGAATCTGAAGCACCAATACTCTGGCCACCTGATGCAAAGAACCAGTTTATTAGAAGAGACTCTGATGCTGGGAAAAATTGAAAGCAGGAGGAGAAGAGGATGACAGAGGATAAGATGGTTGCATGGCATCACAGACTCACTGGACATGAGTTTGAGCAAGCTCTGGGAGATGGTTAAGAACAGGGACGCCAGGTGTTCTGCAGTTCATGGGGTTGCAAAGAGCTTGGCATGACTGAGTGACTGAACAACAACAACAGGATGGACATAGAGTAATAAGCAAAATAGTCGATGCTGTTTTTTAGCCAGGTTTGCCTTTGAGTTGAAGAAGTATTTTAATAGTAAATACATAATTTAAGAAAGTGGGGTAAGGGTAATAATGCTTCCCTGGTTTCTCAGTGGTAAAGAGCCCTACCCCCCACCACCTGAGAGATGGGGATTGGATCCCTGAGTCAGGAAGGTCCCCTGGAAAAGGAAATGACAACTCCTTCCAGTATTCTTTCCTAGAAAAGTTTCACAGACAGAAAGACTGGCAGGCTACAGTCCCTGGGGTCATAAAAGAGTTGGACAAGACTTAGCAACTGAACAAAAACAAAAAGCAGTAACAAAAAACAAAACCTGACAGTTAAAAAGCAGTTGCCTGATTGGATGGCTTAACTCTATTCACATGGCAGATGCTCTTCATGGCCTGCCCTGGTCCCCTCTGCTGCTTATCGGGTGATAGAGCCCTTGCATGCTTTTAAAATCCCATATGATCCACAGGACTGAATAACAACACTTTCACTGTCACTAGTCCACTTGCCCATCTCTCTGTTTGCTCTCCTAAGAGCATCCTTGTTATTTAGTTGCTTAGTTACTATGTCATGTCTGACTCTTTGTGACCCCATGACCCCATATAGCCTGCCAGGCTCCCCTGTCCATGGAATTTCCCAGGTAAAAATACTAGAGTGGGTTGACATTTCCTTCTCCAAAGCACCCTTAAATACTATCAAACTCTATTGAACCTATGTGCAGGAAAGCCAGAAGTACAATGAAAGGAGAGAAGTTCACTTCCCTAAGATAAGTGACAAGATTAATGGATCAATGCCACAATCCCCTTTGTCTGTACTGAAATAATTCTGAGGCAGAGTCTAGATGTTTCCTTGGAGCAGAAGGATCAAAGCAGATCTAAATATATTTCCAACAGTGATCATCAACACAATAACCTACTTTCAACTGGCTTCTCTCCCTTCCATTTCTCACTTTATTTGCTCCATCATTCTTTCTCCTTGGGATCACTTTCCATACATGACCTGCATCAAAGATATTTAGATAGAATGATTATAGAGGGAAGTCTCTCTGAAAAACTTAAGTAATCATGCAAAGATTCAGTGAAAAACAATTGACAGGGAGAAAATAGAAATGTAAAAGCCCTGAGGCAGGGATGAAGAAGAAAGGAAAGGTAAAAATGATGATAGTTGAGTTAATAATTGTGAATAAGTTATTAATTACTATAAAAGTACATGCCATCATCTTGTGTTGTGTAATTTATCATAATTAATAATTTTTGTGAGCAATCATGTTTAGTGTTCAGAATTCTAAAGCTCTTTAAACCACAAATTTTTCAGAATTATTTTCTCTTGTCACAGGCTTAAGGAGAGGGTGGGATGATTTGGGAGAATGACATTGAAGCATGTATACTATCATGTAAGAAATGAGGCGCCGGTCTATGTTCGATGCAGGATGCAGGATGTTTAGGGCTGGTGCACGGAGATGATCCAGAGAGACATTGTGGGCTGGGAGGTGGGAGGGGGTTCAGGATCGGGAGCTAGTATACACCTGTGGTGGATTCATGTCGATGTATGGCAAAGCCAATAGAGTATTGTAAAGTAAAATAAAGTAAAAAAAAAAAAAAAAAAAAAGACTTCCCAGAGCAAAAGTCATTGTGGGTGTGAGAAATTTAAAAACTTGAGTTAAAGTGGTACCTATGATGGCACCTATGATCATGAACCCTATGTTTTACTGCACATTTTAGTTATGGTTTCCTAGTCTCTCTGGAAAGGAGATCTTTATTGTCTCTTAGGCAATACTTATCTCCAATATTTATGCCTTTCTTGTTCCCAAGGCATAATTATTTCAAGCTCACATACTCCAAGTTCCAGCCTCAAATTCCATCATCTCAGGGAAAGGCATTTGGTAGTATTTATAAAAATGGAAATGTAATTGATGTTTATGGAAATACTAAGCTAATATTAATTAACATTTTTCTAAAATTATTTTAACTCTAGAAAAAGATCTAGAGAAGTGGGACATAGAATGGACGGATTTAATGGAATTTGTAAGAGTAGAGATAAAAGGCCTTTGTGTGTGAGGAGGAAGCTGATGAAGACGGCAGCGGGCAGTGGGTGCAAAAAGCAAAGTGCCCACAGAGAAGTAAAGCACCATCTTAAGTAGAAATCATGGCTCTGAACGGCAGGACAGGAAAACCATATGAGTGACAGGTCAGATTTAAAAATGTAGTCCCCACATCATTTTACCTGGAGTGATTGCAGAGTTTGATCAAATCACAAAATGCATTCATGGATCAGACTATGACCTCTAATGTCTCTCCATCGCTAAGATTTTCCGAATTTCTTTGTTGCTTGGCTTATTGCATTCAAGAAAATCTTTCAGCAGAAATATTTGGGATTGATAACTAACACAGGATAAAGAGAGGATTAGGTTAGCAGTCACTTTAAGAAAGTTAGTATAATTCCATTTTACTCAAAAATAAAAGGATAAATTATCACACTAAGAGAACTTCTGATGAAATTCTAAGCTTTAAAAAAAATTAATTTATTTACAATACTGTATTTGTTTTGCCATACATCAACATGAATCCGCCTCGGAGGTACACGTGTTTTCAATCCTGAATCCCCCTCCCACCTCCTTCCCCATACCATCCCTCTGGGTCATCCCAGTGCACCAGCCCCAAGCATCCTGTATCCTGCATCGAACCTAGACTGGCGATTCGTTTCTTATATGATATTATACATGTTTCAGTGCCATTCTGCCAAATCATCCCACCCTCTCCCTCTCCCACAGAGTCCAAAAGACTGTTTTGTACATCTGTGTCTTTTTTGCTGTTTCGCATACAGGGTTATTGTTATCCTCTTTCTAAATTCCATATATATGTGTTAGTATAAGCTTTTTTTTACTTTAGTAATGGTATATCCGNTGTATCCTGCATCGAACCTAGACTGGCGATTCGTTTCTTATATGATATTATACATGTTTCAGTGCCATTCTGCCAAATCATCCCACCCTCTCCCTCTCCCACAGAGTCCAAAAGACTGTTTTGTACATCTGTGTCTTTTTTGCTGTTTCGCATACAGGGTTATTGTTATCCTCTTTCTAAATTCCATATATATGTGTTAGTATAAGCTTTTTTTTACTTTAGTAATGGTATATCCGATATAATGTCAGTACCCTTTTTCATTCTTTACATAAGGATTTCAGAATATTTCATAATTTCAATGAAATACCTGTAAATTCATTTTTGTTGAAGATAATATATACACTAATAGAAAAAGCAAGGGAGTTCCAGAAAAACATCGATTTCTGCTTTATTAACTATGCCAAAGCCTTTGATTGTGTGTATCACAATAAACTGTGGAGAATTCTGAAAGAGATGGGAATACCAGACCACCTGACCTACCTCTTGAGAAACCTATATACAGGTCGGGAAGCAACAGTTAGAACTGGACATGGAACAACACACTGGTTCCAAATAGGAAAAGGGGTACATCAAGGNACCCTGTATGTGAGACAGCAAAAGAGACACAGATGTATAGAACAGTCTTTTGCACTCTGTGGGAGAGGGAGAGGGTGGGATGATTTGCGAGAATGGCATTGAAACATGTATAATATCATATAAGAAATGAATTGCCAGTCCAGGTTCGATGCAGGATACAGGATGCTTGATGCTGGTGCACTGGGATGACCCAGAGGGATGGTATGGGGAGGGAGGTGGAGGGGGGTTCAGGATTGGGAACATGTGTACACCTGTGGTAGGTTCATGTTGATGTATGGCAAAACCTATACAATATTGTAAATTAATTAGCCTCCAATTAAAAAAATAAATTTAAATTAAAAAAATTAAAAGCAAAAGCCAAAAAAAAAAAACCTTCACTGAGCATTTCTTTATAATGTATCAAAAATAAGCATAGTCACAAGTGACTTCATTTAAAAGTGATTTTCTATAGAGATATACATTTTTAATATGTTAGTTTAAGCCTCATTAAATTCAGATTGGAATTTCAGTGAAGACTGGAAATGACCAATATGTTTATACTAAAGATAAATAAAATGGAAAGAAATTCTATGCAAAACTGTTGTGTAGACTTAATATACATATGATTGTGTGCGGCTGTTGCTGTTGCTGCTGCTGCTGCTAAGTCGCATGAGTCGTGTCTGACTCCGTGCGACCCCGTAGACAGCAGCCCAACAGGCTCCTCTGTGCCTGGGATTCTCCAGGCAAGAATACTGGAGTGGGTTGCCATTTCCTTCTCCAATGCATGAAAGTGAAAATCGAAAGTGAAGTCGCTCAGTCGTGTCCGGCTCTTAGTGACCCCATGGACTGTAGCCTACCAAGTTCCTTCTTCCATGGGATTCTTCTGGCAAGAGTACTGGAGTGGGTTGCCATTGTCTTCTCCAATATGATTGTGTAGACTTTATAGATATATGATTATACATACAAACACACACACCCATTAAATAAAAATTCAGAGGATGAAAGTTAATCATGTGCAAAACCAATTAGAGAGATGCCTACTTATCTTCAATATTATTCCTTGAATAGACAGTAAAGCCATCTACATGGTGAAATTAATACATTAATGAGCTTGTCATATGAGTGATCTTGACTAGGATTGATAGGCTTCATGAAACTTAGTAACTAAAAAATTTCAAAAGTGTCTAGGGTGTTGTCTTTTGTTTCTAAGGCCATCTTCAGTGTCTAGATACATACGACTGTAATAGTAAACCTTGGTTGCTAAATGCAGAAGTGATAGAAAATACTCTAGGGTTTTGACATCCTTCATCAAACAGGATTAAAAGACTTGAAATTCTGTCTGCTGAACTCATATCTTTGAATCTCATGCATGCGTATTCAGTCACTCAGTCATGTCCGACTCTTTGTGACCCTTTGGACTGTCGTCCACCACAGTCCTCTGTCCTCGAGATTTTTCAGGCAAGAATACTGGAGTGGCTTTCCATTTTCTCCTCCTGGGGATCTTTCAGACCCAGGGATCGAACCCAGGCCTCCTGCATCTCCAGCTTTGCAGGCTGATTCTTTTACTGCTGAGCTGTGAGGGAAGCCCTATCTTTGAGTCTCATAGGCCCCTAAAGATTTAGATGTAAGTTTTCTTGCTCTTTCCAGATATGCTTCACTTTCAGTGGGAAAGACTTCCTGCCCAGCTAGTACTCTAAGCAGTCAGGCCAGCTATACTCTTCATAATCTTTAACACAGGGGATTTCAGTTTCCTTGCCAGCCCACTGAATCAACTCATCCTCCTGTCATTACAAGCTCTGCATCACAGTTTCTGTTGTCTCACTCTGCTCTTAATGGTTCTGCCTGAGGGCCTTCTTCTGTTGGGCTGAGTAAATATGACTAATAAACTCCCACCAGTCTCATCTGTCCAGTATCAGGTGTCATGAGTTTAGCTATGTACTACTATTTAGGGTAGGGAGTCCCTCCTTAACCAGTGGAGTGAATAAGATAACCAGAATATAAGCAACCAGTTTGTCAAACAATAGACTATCTCCTTAGTTCATCCATCATATAACCACATAGACAATTTTTTTCTAAAATATGTTTCAAATTATTTTTCATATATTAGACTAAATGAGAAATTATAAATTATTTATTCATATTGATTGCATACTTTTTTTACTTATAACTTCTATTTCAAAGAGTATTTGTCGTTGCTTGTCCAGTGCTGTACAAGATATGTAAATAAATAACAATCATCTCTCAAAATTAAAGGGAGAAATTAGATCATTAAAGGGGTATAATCTCTGCCAATATAGCAAACAAACTATTTTAAAAAATCCTAGAAAAGAGCACCTGCAGGTTATAGATAAAGAAGAAAAACATGTTATATTGAGATGAGGGAAAAGTAAGAAAATTCCTTACAGAAAGAAAATTACAAGAAAGCACAAATCTAGAGAGGCAAGCAAGAACTGAAGCTGGTATCCACCCATAGAAACCCTGAATTTGTTTTTTACTGGGTATTTATACAGCATGGTACAAAGCTTGACACAAGCATAGTGAAAGGCAGCACCAAAGACTCTGACACCTATGGTCTTAAAAGATAACACTGAACATGGGCCGTAGGGTAAATTCTATTTGTTTAGGAGGGATATTAACAGATGCTTTTTTTTTTTTCCTGCTCAGCCTCGGCTCTTGGTAGAAAAACAACACATATACATCACACACACATACACCACCCACACTTACACCACAGACACACAGACATTCATTAAAACAAAAATTCTAGGATGACTTAAGAAGTACAACCGTGCCCTTATATAGATTTGAAGTTATAATTTACACTAATTCTTGACATTAAAACACAAAATACATAATTGAGCTGGTGTTAATCCCAGATAGATGGTGGCTTCCCTGGTGGCTCACAGGCTAAAGCGTCTGACTCCAATGCGAGAGACCTGGATTCGATCCCTGGGTCGGGAAGATCCCCTAGAGAAGGAAATGGCAATTCACTCCAGTATTCTTGCCTGGAGAATCCCATGGATGGAGAAGCATAGTAGGTTACAGTCCATGGGGTCACAAAGAGTCAGACACTACTAAGTGACTTCACCTCACCACCTCACCTTACCTGTGACTTGGGAGACGAAAAGGCAAATATTCTCTGGAAAAACACAATATGACATAAACTTCAATCTTCACCCTTAAAGACATGAACTCAAAAACACCACACAACACAATTCATCCTGAGCAAAACCAAGAAGAAACAACAAGCTACAGAAGAAGATTCTTAAAGATAAATAATGAAACTATTAGATGTAAAGTATAGTGTGTTTCAAGTGTTTTAATAAATAAAAAGAAAATTTCTATGTTATCACATTGTAAGGAGCTGCAATAAACAGCCATAACTTTTGAAGAAGGAATATGTAAAACTTTTAGAAACTAAGAATGTAAGAATTAGCATTAGAAATGGACTGAAATTGGACTAGATGCTTCAAGTTTAAGACAGGTAATCTGAGAGTTACAAAAAGCAATAATTTTGAACACTTTGCACTTTCATTCATTTTTTCTTCTGAAAATATGCTTTTTACTCTGGTAAAAAGTAAACATGTATGCTGTAACATTTTTGCTATTAAATATAAATTTCAGTAGCATTAGTTATATTACATTGTTGTACAACTATCACTATCGTCATCTATAGAAAAATCTCCATTTTTTCAAACCAAAACTCTATTACCTATTAAATGTAACTCCCTATTCCCTCCTCCTCTTTACTCCAGACAACCATTATTTTATTTTCTATCTCTAGGAATTCAACCACTCAAGCTACCTCTGGCTGATTCCACTTAGCATAATGCCTTTGAGGTCTTTCCATGCTGTAGTCATGGAAGGAGTCAGTATGTCACTTCTTTTATAAGGCCAAATAACATTCAATTTATGTATGTCCCACATTTAGATTATGCATTCATCCTTTGATGTATATTTGCATAGTTTCCACATATGGCTATTGTGAATCATTCTGCTATGAATAGTGATGTACAACTATCTGAGTCGTGTTTTTAATTATTTTGATTACATACCTAAGAGTGGAATTGCTGGATAGTATTATTATTATTAGACAAGAGATTTCACACCTTTTACCAACTGAGATTAACTAAAATCTAACAACTTCCTTCTTTTCCTGTAACCTCACTTAGATAAAAATTGCTAGTATATTTATACCATTTGTAAGGTTATCAAAGTCATTTGGATGATTCTAATCATTCTGTAGTATAAACTGACATCATCATTATTATTCTAGAATTCTGTGTTTAACTTTTTGTATAATCACCATAAAGAAAAAGTGATTTTAAAAACAAAATTTTCAATAGCAGTGATGCTATAATTCAAATAAATGTGCAGAAATTTATATGGAAAAGTTACACCTTTTATTGAAAGACCTTAGAGATAGTATAAGTAAATAAATAAATAAATGGATATCCTATATTTTCAGATAGGAAGACTTGAAATTAAAAATACTATTTTTTGTCAAGATAAACGTGTTAATAGCTTGCAGGATCTTAGTTCCCTCACCAAATATCAAAACCAGGCCATCAGGGAAAGCACTGAGTCCTAACCACTGGATCACCAGAGAATCCCAAAAATTATATGACTAATTTTTAGAAACTTGAAAAGTTAATTTCAAAAAATTATATCCCAAGCATGAAAAGCAAAGTATAAATAAGATATTCCTAAAGAAGATGATTAACAATTGGGTGAGATTTCCTCACCCCAAATCATGGTTTTTATAATGCTATACTAATTGTGCACTGTACATTTTTAAACTTCAATTTTTCTGCTGCCTCAATATCCTCACAAACAGGCTGTGATCATCCTGCTAGCAACCAGATGCATCAAATGTAATAAGACTGGTCCCTGCCACAAGCTCTCCTTCTTGCCCTCACCTGACTGGCCCAATGACATGCAAACAAATCAGTGGAATTCCCTCATGTCTTTTACTGGGTCTTCTACCCAATCTCCGATAAGGGAACTTAACCATGGGCACTTGCTCTCTCTTCTTCCCTAGCTACTTGATTGAGACTGCTTCTTTAATGTTTTCGCCTGTATGAGACCCACTCTTGGAGTGCAGTGACTCTGCTTGGCTAGGACCTTTGACTATGATTTTTTTTTTTCTTCTCCTGTGCTTCTTCACTTTTCCCCTTGTAAGTGTACCTGATTGACCATCACCTCAAAGAAGAGAAAAAAGAAACTTGTGCTAGTGAAGTAGGAATATAAGACTATGTGATGAAACTAAATAAAAAGTTAGGAAATGAAACTGTGCCTACATGGAGATTTTATATATTATCGGTCACCATTGCCAAACAGTAGTAAAAACTTAAAATACATAATACTGAGAGATTTAATTATACATATCATAACAAATGATGATTCCTACTTTAAATCATAAACAGCAGTGATTCAATACAGATCAAAGAATCATATATGAAAAGCAAAAGACAAACTTGTACTGGAAAATATAAAGCATTTTTTTTTGAAGAGGAATAAGCCATGAAATTAAAAGACACTTACTCCTTGGAAGAAAAGTTATGACCAACCTAGACAGTATATTCAAANAATAGGAAAAAGAGAATGTCAAGGCTGTATATTGCCATCCTGCTTATTTAACTTATATGCACGGTACCTCATGAGAAACTCCAGGCTGGAAGAAGCACAAGCTGGAATCAAGATTGCCAGGAGAAATATCAATAACCTCAGATATGCAGATGACACCACCCTTATGGCAGAAAGTGAAGAAGAACTAAAGAGCCTCTTGATGAAAGTGAAAGAGGAAAGTGAAAATGTTGGTTTAAAACTCAACATTTAGAAAACTAAGAGCATGGCATCTGGTCCCATCACTTCATGGCAAATAGATGGGGAAACAGTGGAAACAGTGGCTGACTTTATTTTTCTGAGCTCCAAAATCACTGTGGATGGTGATTGCAGCCATGAAATTAAAAGATGCTTGATCCTTGGAAGAAAAGTTATGCCCAACCTAGACAGCATATTAAAAAGAGGAGACATAACTTTGCCAACAAAGGTCCATCTAGTCAAGGCTATGGTTTTTCCTGTGGTCATGTATGGATGTGAGAATTGGACTATAAAGAAAGCTGATCACTGAAGAATTGATGCTTTTGAACTGTGGTGTTGTAGAATACCCTTGAGAGTCCCTTGGACTGCAAGGAGATCCAACCAGTCCATCCTAAATGAAATCAGTCTTGATGTTCTGATGTTGAAGCTGAAACTCCAATACTTTGGCCACCTGATGTGGAGAGCTGACTCATTTGAAAAGACTCTGATGCTGGGAAAGATTGAAGTCAGGAGGAAAAGGGGATGACAGAGGATGAGATGGTTAGATGGCATCACCAACACAATGGACATGGGTTTGGGTGGACTCTGGGAGTTGGTGATGGACAGGGAGGCCTGGCGTGCTGTGGTTCATGGGGTCGCAAAGAGTTGGACACAACTGAGCAAATGAACTGAACTGAACTGAACTGATTCCATTTTCTGACTGAGTAGTATTCCATTGTGGTGTGCATGCATTTATATTACATATATTCTTCATTCAATCTCAATGAACACATAATTTGCTTCCATATCTTAGAAGTATACATAGTGCTTCAATGAACACAGAAGTTCATATACATTTTCAAAGGAGAGATTTTTTTCCTTTAAATAAAAATCTGGAAGTTAAATTGCTGGATCTGATGGCTGTTCTATGTTAGCTTTATGAGGGTACTCCCCAAAAATAAAAATCCAGTTATATATGACTTTGCATGTGAATTCTACAAAATATTTATATGAATTAATACCTATCGTTCTCAAGCTGTTCAAAAACTGAAGAGGGAAAACCACTTCCAAATTCATTTTATGAGTGTAGCATTACCCCAATATCAAGATCAGACAGACACCACAAAAAAAGAAATTACTAGCCAATAATCCTGATGGACACAGATGTAAAAATCTTCTAACAAAATGTAACAAACCAAATTTAAAAGTGTATTAAAAGGATCATGTCCTATAGTCAATTGCATTCATACTAGGGATGCAGGGATTTTTTTTAATATCTGTAAATCAATCAACATGACACATCTTATTAACAAAAGACAGGATAATAATCATATGATTATCTCAGTAGATATTGAAAAAAATTTGGTAAAATTCAACATCTGTTTATGATAAAAACTCTGAACCAAATAGGTATAGAGGGAACACGATATGTCCGACTCTTTGCGAACCATTAGAGCTCAGTGGACTCCATGTGGGCTATAGTCCATGAGTCACAAAGAGTCCAACTCGACTTTATGACTAAACAACAATGGACTGTAGCCTGCCAGGCTCTTTCTGTCCATGGGATTTCCCAGGCAAGAATAATGTAGTGGGTTGCCATTTCCTTCTCCAGGGGATATTTCCAGCTTCACCCCTTCTCCAGGGGTGAACTCTCATCTGCTGCTTTGGCAGGTGGGCTCTTTACCACTAAGCCACCAGGGAAGTACAGCTAACATCATACATAATGTTAACAAGCTGATAGCTTTTCCTCTAAGACTAGGTACAAGACAAGGATGCTCACTTTTGCCACTTTCATTCAAAATGGTGTTGTAAGATTTATCCATAGCCATTAGGCAAGAAAAGTAATAAAAGGCATCCAAATTAGAAAGAAGTAAAACTGTCACTATTTGTACATAAGATGATATCATATATAGATAACCCCAAAGACTCCACCATAAAACTACTGGAACTAATAAACTAATTCAATAAAGTGGCAAGGTACAAAATTAAGGTACAGAAATCTGTTGCATTTCTAAATACTCATAATAAACTATCAGAAATATTTTTTTAATTACTAACACTTGCATAAGAAAAAATAAAATATCTAGGAATAAATTTAACCAAGGAGGTATAAGACATGCATTCTGAAAACTATAGGACACTAAAGGAAAAACTGAAGATTGTAAGGTAAGCGAGTTAGAAAAGGTGAGGTTCAGAATCAGAACAAGACTGGCACTTTACAGGAAGAGATCACCTTTAATGAGGCAAGAAGGGGCAGCAGTCAGATTAGTGAGTTGCTGCACTTACCCAAGAAAAGAGCAAGTATATATAGACATGTATGTGGAAAGTTACTGTCTTAAGGGGGCCTGTTTTCTTTAAGGTTGTTTGGAGTAGTTATCTCTTAAATGGCTAGGGCAATAAATTTTAGAGATCGGCCAGAGGCTGGACCGCTTGGGAGCTGGGCATAATCAACCTTAATGTTCATTTTTGTTCTTCGGGTGAGAGAGTTCTTTGTTTCGCATAGAATGGTGGGGAGGACCTGGAAAGAAGTTTTAACTCCAGGCTATTTTGAGCCATGTAACTTTCCTTCAGAGATGATACAAAAATGGAAAGCTATACTGCTGCTTACCTATTGAAAATAATTGATATTGTTAGAATGTCTATTGTACCCAAATCAATCGACAGATTCAATGCAATCCCTATTAAAGAACCAATGGCATTTTCCCCCCCATAGGATTATATCAAATAATCCCAATGTTTGTATGAGAACCACAAAACACCTGGAATAGCTAAAGCAATCACTAGAAAGAAGAATAATGCCACAAATATCATGATCCCTGATTTCTAAGGCTGTTACAGGGCTATAGTAATCAAAACAGGTTGGTACTGACACAGGAGGACATACATAACTCAGTGGGAAAGATTGGTGAGGCCAGAAATAAATATCCACTTATATGGTTAATTAAACAATGTCAAAAGAGGTAAAAATATAAAATGGTGAAACGTCAGTCTTTTCAAAAAATTCAGTTCAGTTCAGTAGCTCATTCATGTCCAACTCTTTGCGACCCCATGTACTACAGCACTCCAGGCCTCCCTGTCATCCACCAACTCCCGGAGTTTACTCAAACTCATGTGATTGAGTCGGTGATGACATCTCATCCTCCTCCTGCCTTCAGTCTTTCCCAGCATCAGGGTCTTTTCAAATGAGTCAGCTGTCTGCATCAGGTGGCCAAAGTATTGGAGTTTCAGCTTCAACATCAATCCTTCCAGTGAACACTCAGGACTGATTTCCTTTAGGATGGATTGGTTGGATCTCCTTGAAGGCCAAGGGACTCTCAAGAGTCTTCTCCAATATGACAGTTCAAAAGCATCAATTCTTCAGCGCTCAGCTTTCTTTATGGTCCAACTCTCACATTCATACCTGACTACTGGAAAAACCATAGCTTTGACTAGATGTACCTTTGTTGGCTAAGTAATATCTCTGCTTTTGAATATGCTATCTAGGTTGGTCATAACTTTCCTTCCAAGGAGTAAACATCTTTTAATTTCATGGCTGCAGTCACCATCTGCAAGTGATTTTGGAGCCCAGAAAAATAAAGTCAGCCACTTTTTCCACTGTTTCTCTATCTGCCATGAAGTGGTGGAACCAGATGCCATGATCTTAGTTTTCTGAATGTTGAGTTCTAAGCCAACTTTTTCACTCTCCTCTTTCACTTTCATCAAGAGGCTGTTTAGTTATTCTTTGTTTTCTGCCATAACAGTGGTGTCATCTGCATATCTGAGGTTCCTGATATTTCTCCCGATAATCTTGATTCCAGCTTGTACTTCTTCCAGTCCAGAGTTTTTCATGATGTACTCTGCTGCTGCTAAATTGCTTCAGTTGTGTCCGACACTACAACCCCATAGACAACAGCCCACCAGGCTCCTCTGTCCTTGGGATTCTCCAAGCAAGAATACTGGAGTGGGTTGCCATTTCCTTCTCCAATGCATGAAAGTAAAAAGTGAAAGTCAAGTCGTTCAGTCGTATCTCACTCTTAGCAACCCCATGGATTGTAGCCTACCAGGTTCCTCCATCCATGGGATTTTCCAAGCAAGAGTACTGGAGTGAGTTGCCACTGCCTTCTCCTGATGTACTCTACATATAAGTTAACTAGGCAGGATGACAGTATACAGCCTTGGCATACTCCTTTTCCTATTTGGAACCAGTCTGTTGTTCCAAGTCCAATTCTAACTGTTGCTTCTTGATCATCATAAAGATTTCTCAAGAGACAGGTCAGGTGATCTGGTATCCCCATCTCTTTCAGAATTTTCCACAGTTAATTGTGATGCACACAGTCAAAGGCTTTGGCATAGTCAATAAGCAGAAATAAATGTTTTTTTCTGAAACTCTCTTGCTTTTTCAATGACTCAGCAGATATTGAAAATTTGACTTCTGATTCCTCTGCCTTTTCTAAAACCAGCTTGAATATCTGGAAGTTCACGGTTCATGTATTGTTGAAGCCTGACTTGGAGAATTTTGAGTATTACTTTACTAGCATGTGAGATGAGTGCAATCGTGTGGTAGTTTGAGCATTCTTTGGCATTGCCTTTCTTTGGGATTGGAATGAAAACTGACCTTTTCCAGTCCTGGTGAGTTTTCCAAATTTGCTGGCATATTGAGTGCAGCACTTTCACAGCATCATTATTTAGGATATGAAATAGCTCAACTGGATTTCCATCACCTCCACTAGCTTTGTTCATAGTGATGCTTCCTAAGCCCCACTTGACTTCATATTCCAGGATGTCTAGCTCTTGGTGAGTGTGAGTGATCACACCATCGTAATTATCTGGGTTGTGAAGATCTTTTTTGTACAGTTATTCTGTGTATTCTTGCCACTTCTTGATATCTTCTGCTTCTGTTAGGTCCATACCATTTCTGTTCTTTATTGAGCCCATCTTTGCATGAAATGTTCCCTTGGTATCTCTAATTTTTTTGAAGAGATCTCTAGTCAATCCCATTCTGTTGTTTTGCTCTATTTCTTTGCGCTGATCACTGAGGAGGGCTTTCTTATTTCTCCTTGCTATTCTTTCAATAAATAGTTTTTGAAAAACTGGACAGGTACATGCAAAAGAATGAAACTGGAGAACTTTCTTATACCACATACAAAAATAAATTAAAATCTGAATCCATAAAACTTTTAGGAGAAAACATAAGTAGTAAGCTGTTTGACATTATTCTTAACAATACTTTTCTACATCTGTCTCCTTTGACAAGAACATCAAAAGCAAAAACAAGCAAATGAGATTGAATCAAACTAAAAAGCTTTTTCACAGTCACTAACAAACAAAAATTTATCCTATTGAGTGGGAGAATGCATTTCCATTAAAGAGTTAATATCCAAAATATATAAAGAACTCATTCAACTCAAAATCAAAACAAACTATCTGCTTTAAAACATTATTTTCTACAGAATACACATCAATGGCCAGCAGACATGTGAAAAAAGAACAAATGCTCAGACATTAAATATCAGAGAAACACAAATCAAAACCACTTTGAAACATCACCTATACCTGTCAAGTGGATATGATCAATAAGTTCACAAATAACAGGTGATGGTGAGAATGTAAAAGAAAGGAAACCTTCTGCACTCTTAGTGGGATTGTAAATTGTACAGTCACTATGGAAAACAGTATTGAGTTTCCTCCAAAAATTCCAAATAAAAATACCATATGATTCAGCAATTCCACTTCTGGGTATTTTTTCAAGGAAAGTAAAAATACTAATTTGAAAATATACATGCATCTCAGCATTCATTGTGGCATTATTGACATAGTAAATTATGGAAGCAATTATACATCTACTGACAGATGAATGAATAAAGCAGATGTATATGTATACAACAGAATACTTCTCTGTAAAAATAATAAAATCATGACATTTGAGACAACATGTATAGACCAAGATTACATGTGAAATGAGTCATTCCGAGAAAAACAAATACTTTGTGATATAACTTATGTGAAAAAATCTAAAATAAAAAAAATGCAACTAGACAAAGAAAATAGAAACGGTCATAGAAAAAAAAGAACAAACTTGTGGTTGCCAGAGAGGAGATAAGGGGAAAGGCAAATAGATGAAGTTAATTAAGAGGTACAAACTTCCAGTTACAAAATAAAATCATAGAAATATTAATACAGTAGAGTAAATATAGTCAATAATATTGCTGTAATTTTGTATTGTGAGAGATAATAATTTGACTTATTATGGTGGCTATTTTTAGATGTATATAAATATTGAATTACCATAATACACCTGAAACCAACATGAAATTGTAAGTCAATTAGGCTTCACTAAAAACAAAGGGAGAAATTTTGGATAAACATAGATTTTATTATTTTGAATTCCTACATCAAGAACATTCATTGTAGTTACATGACTACAAACAGTATAATTACCATTTTCAATGTATTGGTTGAATGTGTAATTTTGGAGATATTTAAGAGCTTGTGCTTTCCTCTCTTGGTTAAATTTGTGTATTATTATTTTTGTTCTTCATAATTTCAATACTTTGCATTAATGCCAGTGTTACTGTATTTACTACACATATATCATTTTATAATAGTGTTTATTTCTTACAACATCATTTTTATTTTCCTTGTCTGACAATCACATTTCTTTCATCATCTGTTGACATATCTTTCTTTCCTTATCTTTACTTCTTGAATTTTATTAATTGTACAAAGATGCTCTTTGAGGTTATTTTTTAATTCCTTGCCATAAAGTAATTTTAAAAATATTACTTTTTGCCTGTTGACATATTTTTTCTTTGTGTTGAGACATCTTTTCATGAAACTTGCCAAGAAATTTACTCTTTGCTCATGTGTCCTTGTATCATGTATCCTTGTCTACTTTTTTTTTTTTTTTACTTTATTTTACTTTACAATACTCTATTGGCTTTGCCATACATTGACATGAACCCACCACAGGTGTACATGAGCTCCCAATCCTGAATCCCCCTCCCACCTCCCACACCACAACTACTATTTTATTTTACTTAGGTTTACTATTTTCCTAAGAAAGTTGATGAATTCTTATTGAATCTACTTAAAAATATTTTTTACTGTTTAGAAAACTGTTTATTGATGCAATGATATGGTAGCCGATTGATAGAGAGGTGGTAACTAATCTAAAATGAAAACTTTATGTCGTCATAGTTAATTATTGTACTTAGCAGAATCTTTTACCCAGAAATTAGTTACCACATGGCTGAGATACATTCCTGATGCAAAAAGAACTTTCATTTACATATATATATATATATATATATAT
>SJYV01043117.1:432765-482966 GCA_006410875.1 Neotragus pygmaeus | reverse complement strand
TTTTTTTTTTTTTTTTTACCAACTTGAGCTATCAGGGAAGCCTTGGGGGACATTACACTCTCTGCCTCTCCCCACTGGTAAACTCTAGTTTGTTCTCTACATTTGTGAGTCTGCTTCTTTTTTGTTATGTTCACTAGTTTGCTATAGATGTTAGTAGTAAAGCAATAATTGTGTAACCACCAGATAATAAAATGGCAATATAAGCCACCTTCCCGAGATGACTGAGCAGAAAGTTTGACGGTATTGATCACATTCTCAAAAAATATACCAGCTTCAAATCAAATATTTTTTAGTTCTCTTTAGATGAGAAAAAAAATAAAACTGATTTAGATAAGTGCATGAGTTTGATATACTCTTACACTCAGGTTTATTTCCAGCTAATGTTGAAACTAATGGAGAATGAAAGTGCTGTCTTATTTATTTATTAAGTACAGTTGTCATCAGTTGTCCCCTCTACCTCCTTACCTAGGCTGTCTCTTAAGATAGTTTAGCCCACAACAAGTCATGCATCAAATCCCTTTGGTAAACCAGGAAAAGATTTCACAGAGTGAGTCCCCTGCATGTTCAAGGCATAGTTAGACTTATCTCAATATAATCCCTTTGAGAAAAGATTGATAAAAGCATAATAAAATTTTTATAATTTATAACAGGAATAGTCCTCTATCCCTTTTTTAAGAGTCTGAAATAATGTCTTCTGTTCTCATCTGTTCTCCTATTAAAACTTAAATCTGGCTATAATTCAGCTAAACCAACATAGCATAGCTATTTTTAGGTATAGATGAATTTCTTTTATGTGATTTTTCTTTTTTTTCTACAATGAACATATGTCTGAAGAAAGTAATTTTCCAGAAGTTTCATAAAGATTTTTTTCTTAACTTAAGGGAAAAAAATGGCAGCCATTCATATATATTGCACATTTCCCAACAAAATTACATATGATCAGACACATCGTCTCTTGCCTATTAGTTATCCATATTCAAATCTAGTTAAAAATACCTTACCCACTTAATTCTTTATTTTTATTGTCATCCAGAGAATAATTAATGTCCTATACATCATAAAGAAAGACTGTTGTCCTATATTTTTTTGAAGGAAAGAAAGCTGAAAACAGGGTATGAAATGATTTGTTTACCTTGTTCGAGGTAAAATTGCTTTAATTTTTCCAGCTGCATTGCTGTAGTAATTTAAAAGCCTGAGCATGTCTCCTGGTATTATTAAAACAAAACTGAAATTAAGACACAGCCCACTCAATCCATATCATAAAGCAGTCAAAGAAATGCTGATGGTGGTTTAACTATTGATAGTTGGTTGAGTTTATGAACTAATGGACTATATATCATCAACAGTTATGCTGAATATGGATTGACGATGTTATGCTTAAACAAAGAAAAGGTCTTGCCTAAAAGATTTTCTCTTTGAGAATTGACTTTATTTTGCTTCATGTCTAAAGCAGGGATTTGGGTGAGGGAAAAAGTACCCATGAAAGGAGATATTATTATATTTGCAATTTAAGGGTGAACTGTGTCAGACAGAAAATATCTGGGTTCCACAAAAGTATAGTAAGAACAGTCCATTTTCTTGTGGTGACATGTTTATGTAAAGTGCTGTGGTGTGTTTAGTCTCTCAGTCGTGTCTGACTGTGCAATTTCATGGACTGTAGCCCTCCAGGCTCCTCTGTCTATGGGGATTCTCCAGGCAAGAATACTGCCATGCCCTTCTCCAGGGGATCTTCCCAATCCAGGGATCAAACCCAGGTTTTTCACATTGCAGACAGATTCTTTACAGTCTGAACCACGAGGGAAGCCCATGAATACTGGAGTGGGTAGCCTATCCCTTCTCCAAGGGATCTTCCTGACCCAGGAATCAAATCGGGGTCACCTGCATAGCTGACAGATTCTAACCAGCAGAGCTACCAAGGAAGTCCTTATGTGAAGTACTTAGCACTAAAGAGAGATCTCCATCCCTGCAAGAGTATCTGTTTTGAAAACTGTGGGTAGCTTAGTACTGTTTAGTACTTCCTCTTTAAGTGATACGGGGTGTGTGTATGTGTGTATTGGAGAGGGGGTGGGGAAGTTATTGAGGAATAGCCAGTCAACTAATGACTGTCCTCAGGAATATCAATAGGGTTGCTATTGAAGGACTCAGTGGAAGCAAAATTCAAAGGAGCAGCTGTGGTGGGTAAAATAAACGCACATCTTACCTGCAACTCAGCGATTCCAATTCTAGATAGATAACTAGGGATACTCTCGCATAGGTGCATAATAGATGTGTATAAGAATTTTTGTAATATCACAAAAATGGAATCAATCTAAATGTCACTAATATTAGGCTGAACAAATTATTATATATTTTATTAGTGAATCACATGCACAGTGAAGTGAATCAATAAGCCATATGTGTCAGGTATGATGAATTCTAAAAATATAATACTAAGAAAAGTAGGCAAGTTAGATTTGAAACTTTAGTTCAAAAGCACTACTAAACAATATAACTTAAAAGAATAATTAGCATGAATTTAATTTAAGGAGAGCAATTTTAAAGTGTACAGTGAAAGATGGCTAGAAACATTTTCCAAAAGATAGTAAATACTCCATTTTTAAACTTGGTTTGGTAGAAGCAGGAATGCTTGCTATGCACAAAAAGTAAACTATGTACAAAATGTAAACTATGTACAAAATGTAAACCATTTTTATTGGTTCTCTCTTCTTGAATATTGTCTCAGGGAATTTTCACAACTTATTTTCACAAAGTATCATATATTACTAATATCCTACTTTATATAAAGGCGAACTTAAGCACTTATGCTGCTGCTGCTGCTAAGTTGCTTCGGTCGTGTCCAACTCTGTGCGACCCCATAGACGGCAGCCCACCAGGCTCCCCCATCCCTGGGATTCTCCAGGCAAGAACACTGGAGTGGGTTGCCATTTCCTTCTCCAATGCATGAAAGTGAAAAGTGAAAGTGAAGTCGCTCAGTCGTGTCCAACACTTAGCGACCCCATGGACTGCAGCCTACCAGACTCCTCCACCCATGGGATTTTCCAGGCAAGAGTATTGGAGTAGGGTGCCATTGCCTTCTCCCAAGCACTTATGAACTTGGTCAAAATTTCACAGAGTGAATGATTCAAGATAATACACAGCTAGCAAGATTCAAAACTGAGATCCAAGTTTTGATCATTTGTAGAGTAAATGCTCTTAACTACACGATTATAGACTCCCTGTGCCCAGGGCATTATCTTAGCACATGCATGATTTTAATATACTTGCAATCATAATATATATTCCATGTATATTATATATATACATATAAAATATTATAATCAGGGAAGTAGTCTGTGTCATTATTGCCTTTGAAAATATACATATTAAAGGTTGCATAGTATTTTATCCTGTCTGTGCAATATTCATTAGAAAATAATTTTTGCAACAAAATGCCATAAGTAGGCACAATTTTTCCTTCTCTTCATATCTTTAAAATCTAAGTTCTCATTACAGCTAAACGTATATGTTATTGTTATGTGTAAAATGAGGCTGTAACTTTTTCCAAAATTATTTCTCAAATTTCTAGCAATGCTTGAATATTTACCCTTTATAATTAATTTGAGAATTTCAAAATTATGCAGGTATATTATGTATACAATGGGGCTTTCCAGGTGGAACTAATGGTAAAGAACCCACTTGACGATGCAGAAGACGTAAGAGACAAGGGTTTGATCCCTGGGTTCAGGAAGGTCTCCTGGAGGAGGGCATGGCAACCCACTCCAGTATTCTTGCCTGGAGAATCCCAGTTGACAGAGAAGCCTGGCAGGTTATAGTCCATATTGTCAAAAAGACTTGGACATGATTGAAAGGACTTATCATTATATATACAATGGTCAACATCTGGGCTGTCATTCTTTTCCATTATTTTGTCTATCAATTCTTGCCCTACTGATTTCTAAATCACTGACTTATCTGTAAATTTTTGTACCAGTACCATATATTAAAAATATATAGGTAAGAAAAATCTACATTGTACTTTCTCTTTTAGAAAATTCTAGATTTCTAGATTATTCTCTACACTTACAAATGTAGTAGCATCATCAATTTCTTGGAAGATGACAGTAACATCTTCACTGATTTATTTACTTTATCACTGCCCTCCATCATCAATTCACCACATAGCAGTCAAAGTAAACCTCAAGTCAGTCATGTCATTTCTGTTTAAATGTATTTCTCAATTTAAATACTCTGCTAAGTCACTTCAGTCATGTCAGACTCTGTGCGACCCAATGGACGGCAGTAGCTGGAGAGGATGTAGAGAAAA
Source organism: Neotragus pygmaeus (assembly GCA_006410875.1). Lineage (NCBI taxonomy): Eukaryota > Metazoa > Chordata > Mammalia > Artiodactyla > Bovidae > Neotragus > Neotragus pygmaeus. Next base: position 478,663 of record SJYV01043117.1, on the reverse strand, counting down.
GGGAACCCTCTTACACTGTTGGTGGGAATGCAAACTAGTACAGCCGCTATGGAGAACAGTGTGGAGATTCCTTTAAAAATTGCAAATAGAACTGCCTTATGACCCAGCAATCCCACTGCTGGGCATACACACCAAGGAAAACAGAATTGAAAGAGACACATGTACCTCAATGTTCATTGCAGCACTGTTTATAATAGCCAGGACATGGAAACAACCTAGATGTCCATCAGCAGAGGAATGGATAAGAAACTGTGGTACATATACACAATGGAGTATTACTCAGCCATTCAAAAGAATACATTTGAATCAGTTCTAATGAGATGGATGAAACTGGAGCCTATTATACAGAGTGAAGTAAGCCAGAAAGAAAAACACCAATACAGTATANCTGTGGTACATATACACAATGGAGTATTACTCAGCCATTCAAAAGAATACATTTGAATCAGTTCTAATGAGATGGATGAAACTGGAGCCTATTATACAGAGTGAAGTAAGCCAGAAAGAAAAACACCAATACAGTATACTGACACATATATATGGAATTTAGAAAGATAGTAATGATGACCCTGTATGTGAGACAACCAGAGCCACAGACATGTAGAATGGACTTTTGGCCTCTGAGGGAGATGGAGAGGGTGGGATGATTTGGGAGAATGGCATTGAAGCATGTATACTATCATGTAAGAACGAGGAGCCAGTCTATGTTCGATGCAGGATGCAGGATGCTTGGGGCTGGTGCATGGGGATGATCCAGAGAGACGATGTGGGGTGGGAGGTGGGAGGTGGATTCAGGATTGGGAGCTCATATACACCTGTGGTGGATTCATGTCGATGTATGGCAAAACCAATACAGTATTGTAAAGTAGAATAAAGTAAAAATTTAAAAAAAATTCATCTTAAAATGTTCCTCCATCCATCTAGTAGGTGCCCTAGATTATAGAGGAATGGAGAAAGAAAAAAAAATATGTATATATATAAGAAAAATCCATATTGTACTTTCTCTTTTAGAAAATTCTAGATTTCTGGATTATTCTCTACACTTACAAATATAGTAGCATCATCAATTTCTTGGAAGATGACAGTGACATCTTCACTGGTTTATTTACTTTATCACTGCCCTCCATCATCAATTCACCACATAGCAGTCACGTCATTTTTGTTTAAAAGTATTTCTCAATTTAAATACTCTGCTAAATCGCTTCAGTTGTGTCCGACTCTGTGTGACCCCATAGACGGCAGCCCACCAGGCTCCTCCATCCCTGGGATTCTCCAGGCAAGAATACTGGAGTGGGTTGCCATTTCCTTCTCCGTTAAGGGCACAGTGTGCAAAAGTAAAAGTAATTGACTAGTCCAATAACCTTCCTGTGTTCTTAGTTTATTTTTCATATGAATCTTTAAGAAGGGGAAAATATTATCAGGCTTTACTTACAGATAAAAAGGTTAACAAACAGATTTTCTATTCATCAAGTACCTTTATACTGGGGATAAATTTTCCCAAGCAAAAAACTCAGTTTTCAAGGAACATTGTCTGTTTTTTTTTTTTTTTTCCCTTTTGTTTAACTGAAATTAATTTGTAATTTAAACCTTTTTTCCACTAAAAGAAAATAACTTAGTCTAAGTTAATTGTGTTATTTTATGTGTACAACAAGATCCACTTTCATCTGCTCTTCTAGGGATTGGATCTGATTTCCTGGTGGGAGTGGCATACAAATCAGGCATTTTATTTATTATCATTATCCATGGTGATATGAGATGGGTATCCAGGTTCCCATTCATTCTCACAATTCCTAGGCTTAACACAGCTATAATCTTTTAACTTAACACAGCATGGCCACTTGAGAGCCTCCACTTTTCAGTTGTTTTTTTAGAGGTGTGGAGAAATGATTTCATGCCCTCCAGCAGATTTCTGGGCTATAGAGAAACTCTCCTAAAATTACCAGCTCCTGGGGAAAGAATAGGCTCTTCAGTAAATGGAGTTGGGAAAATTGGACAGTCACATGTAAAAGGATAATATTGGCTAGCTTATAAAATACACAATAACTAACTCAAAATGGATTAGATTTGAACTCAAGACCTAAAATCATGACTCCTAGGAGAAAATATAGGCAGTAAACTCTTCACATTAGTCTTGGTGATGATTTTTTGATTCTGACAAAAAGTAACAAAAGCAAAATAAGTAAATGGGACTACATTATCAGTTCAGTTACGTTCAGTTGCTCAGTCGTGTCCAACTCTTTGTAAACTCATGGATTGCAGCACACCGGGCCTCCCTGTCCATCATCAACTCCAGGACTTTACTCAAACTCATGTCCATTGAGTTGGTGATGCCATCCAACTATCTCATCCTCTGTCATCCCCCTCTCCTCTGGCCTTCAATCTTTCCCAGCATCAGAGTCTTTTCCAATGAGTCAGTTCTTCACATCAGGTGGCCAAAGTATTGGAGTTTCAGCTTCAGCATCAGTCCTTTCAATGAATATTCAGGACTGATTTCCTTTAGAATGGACTGGTTGGATCTCCTTGCTGTCCAAAGGACTCTCAAGAGTCTTCTCCAACACCACAGTTCAGAAGCATCAATTCTTTGGCACTCAGCTTTCTTCACAGTCCAAATCTCACATTCATATATGACTACTGGAAAAAACATAACTTTGACTAGACAGGCTTTTGCTGGCAAAATTTAATATGCTGTCTAATTTGATCCTAACTTTTCTTCCAAAGAGCAAACATCTTTTAATTTCATGGCTACAGTCACCATTTGCAGTGATTTTGGAGCACAAAAAAGTAGTCTGTCACTGTTTCCACTGTTTCCCCGTCTATTTGTCATGAAGTGATGGGACCTGATGCCTTGACCTTAGTTTTGTAAATGTTGAGTTTTAAGCCAACTTTTTCATTCTCCTCTTTCACTTTCATCAAAAGGCTTTTTAGTTCTTTGCTTTCTGCCATAGAGGTGGTATCATCTGCATATCTGAGGTTATTGATATTTCTCCCAGCAACATTTATTCTAGCCTGTGCTTCATCCAGCCAGGCATTTCTCATGATGTACTTCTCATATAAGTTAAATAAGCAGGGTGACAATATACAGCCTTGTCCTTTCCCTATTTGGAATCAGTCTGTTGTTCCATGTCTAATTCTAACCGTTGCTTCCTGACCTGCATATAGATTTCTCAAGAGAACTACATTATACAAAAACAAAAACAAAAACTTCTGAAAAGCAAAGGAACACATCAACAAGATAAAAAGGAAAATTAGTGAATGGGAGAAATATTTGCAATCTTACATCCAAAACGCAGCTAAATTTTAAAAAACATTCAATATATCAACACAGTAACAAACTGTTAAAAAATTGGCAAGTGATCTAAAAAGATTTTTTTTTTACAAACAAGACATACAAATGGCCAACATGCACATGAAAAGTTGATCAACATCATTAATCTTCAGGAAAATGCAAATCAAAATTACAAGATATCACTTCCTATCTATTAGAATGGCTACTATCTAAAAGATAGGAAATAACAGGTTTGGATGAGAATGTGAAAAAAAAAATCCTTTTACACTTCTGGTGGAAATGTAAATTAGTGCAGGCACTATGGAAAACAGTATGGGGCTTCATAAAAAAGAATTTAAAAATAGAACTACCATATTATGAAACAATTCCAGTTCTGGGCATTTATTTGAAGAAAATGAAGGCACTATCTTGAAAGATATATGCATCTCCAGCACTGCATTACTTGTAATAATCAATATCTGGAAATGACCCAGATGTTCATCAGTGGGTGAGTGGATAAAGAAATTGTGAGATATATATTTATATATAATATTATTCAGCCATAAAAAGAATGAAATTGTTCCTGTTTGCAGCAAGATGTATGGACTTCAAGAGTGTTATGTTAAGTAGAATCAGTCAGAGAAAGACAAGTACTGCATGATCATGTATATGTGGATGTGGATTCTAAGAAGGAACAGGAAAGGATTCTGTATATGTGGATTCTAAAGGAATGACAACAACAAAAAACTCATGTATACAGAGTTGGGTGTTGCCAGAGGTAGGGGTGGGGGTGGGAGAAATGGGTAAATGCAGTTAAAAGTTAAACAACAGCAAAAGTAAATATGGTGCAATGTTATGGAACAGCAGAAAAGAAAAGAAAATTTTGAATTCAGAATGTCAGTTTCATTGTAAATAGGTAAAAGAAGAGAAATAAGAAAGGGAAGAAAAGGAGAAAAATATTCCTTGTCCTATTTGAAGATGATGATATAGATTCTGATTAAACTCTCAAAGTGCTTATATAAATATAGTTCTAAATATTTGTATTAAAATTTTAATGGTAGAGAACTTGCTAAGAAACAATCAAATTATAGCAAAATATTTTTTAAATGTATATATCCCCTAAAAGTGGAGAGTTATAAAGAAAACAATAAGAAAATAAAGATGGCTAAGTGGTAAACTACACAGTAAACCCCAGAAAGCAGAATCTTAGAGATTAAGTTGGAAAGTTAGAAAGGAAAACAGAAAAGGAGCATTCAGTGCAAGAAATGAGCTTTTGGAAGTTAAAAATTTGACAGTAGAAATCAAGAATTGGAAACTAAAGTGAAGGAAATAGACCCAGAAAAAACTAGACAAAAAGAATGTAGAAGAGAAAGAGAAAATAGATCAATCAAGGAGGTCCACTGGTCAAATAACTGGTCAAGAAAGAGCAAGTGGAAAAGAGACAATTATTCACAAAACAATTTCATTTAAAACAGTTTTTCAGAATTTTTTATATAATGTGCAGCACTGCTTTGAAAAGCGTGACAAAACATGGTCCACTGGAGAAGGGAATGGCAAACCCCTTCAGTATTCTGGCCTTGAGAACCCCATGAACAATATGATTCAAGGGATTAGATCTGATAGACAGAGTGCCTGAAGAACTATGGACTGAGGTTCATGACATTGTACAGGAGGCAGTGATCAAGACCATCCCCAAGAAGAAGAAATGCAAAAAGCCAAATGGTTGTCTGAGGAGGCTATACAAACAGCTATGAAAAGAAGAGAAGTGAAAGGCAAAAGAGAAAATATAACCATTAAATACAGAGTTCCAAAGAATAGCAAGGAAAAATAAGAAAGTTTTCCTCAGTGATCAATGCAAAGAAATAGAGGAAAATAAAATGAGGAAGACTAGAGATCTCTTCAGAAAATTAGAAATACCAAGGGAATTATTTTTTTGCAGATGGGCACAATAAAGGACAGAAATGGTATGGACCTAATAGAAGCAGAAGATGTTAAGAAGAGATGGCAAGAATATACAGAACTATACAAAAAAAGATCTTCATGACCCAGATAATCACTATGATGTGATCACTCACCTAGAGCCAGACATCCTGGAACGTGAAGTCGAGTAGGCCTTAGGAAGCATCGCTATGAATAAAGCTAGTGGGATTCCGATTGAGCTGTTTCAAATCCTAAAAGATGATGCTGTCAAAGTGCTGGATTCAATATCCCAGCAAAATTGGAAAACTCAGCAGTGGCCATTGCTGAGTTGGAATGGAAAAAAAAGGTCAGTTTTCATTTCAATCCCAAAGAAAAGTAATGCCAAAGAATGCTCAAACTACCACACAATTGCACTCATCTCACACGCTAGCAAAGTAATGCTCAAAATTCTCAAACCCAGGATTCAACAATACGTGAACCATGAAATTCCAGATGTTCAAGCTGGATTTAGAAAAGGCAGAGGAACCAGAGATCAAATTGCCAACATCTACTGGATGATCAAAAAATCAAGAAAGTTCCAAAAAAAATCTACTTCTGCTTTATTGACTATGCCAAAGTCTTTGATTTTGTGGATCATGACAAACTGTGGAAAATTCTTAGAGATATGAATACCAGACCACCTAACCTACCTCCTGAGAAATGTGTATGCAAGTCAAGAAGCAACAATTAGAACTGGACACGGAACAACAGACAGGTTCCAAGTCAGGAAAGGAGTACGACAAGGCTGTATATTGTCAACCTGCTTACTTAACTTATATGCAGAGTACATCATGAGAAATGATGGACTGGATGAAGCACAAGCTAGAATCAAGATTTCTGGGAGAAATATCAGTAATTTCAGATAAGCAGATGACACCACCCTTATGTCAGAAAGCGAAGAAGAAACTAAAGAGCCTCTTGATGAAAGTGAAAGAGGATAGTGAAAAAGTTGGCTTAAAACTCAACAACAGAAAACTAAGATCATGGCATCCAGTCCCATTACTTCATGACAAATAGATGGGGAAACAGTGACAGACTATTTTTTTGTGCACCAAAATCACTGCAGATGGTGACTGTGGCCATGAAATTAAAAGGCAGTTGTTCCTTAGGATAAAATTTATGACCAACCTAAACAGTTTATTAAAAATCAGAGACATTACTTTGCCAACAAAGGTCAGTCTAGTCAAAGCTATGGCTTTTCCAGAGTCATGTATGGATGTGAGAGTTAGATTATAAAGAAAGCTGAGCACTGAAGAATTGATGTTTTTGAACTGTGGTGATGCAGAAGACTCTTGACAGTCCCTTGAACTGCAAGGAGATCTAACCAGTCAATTCTAAAGGAAATCAGTCCTGAATATTCATTGGAAGGACTAATGCTGAAGCTGAAACTTCAATACTTTGGCCACCTGATGCGAAGAACTGATTCATTTGAAAAGACCCTGATGCTGGGAAAGATTGAAGGTGGGGGGAAAAGGTGACAGCAGAGGATGAGATGGTTGGATGACATCACCAACTAAATGGACATGAGTTTGAGTAAACCCCAGGAGTTGTTAATGGACAGGGATGCCTGGCATACTGCAGTCCGTGGGGTTGCAAGTCAGACATGACTGAGTGACTGAATTGAATTGCTGTGAAAACTTATATTGTGAAGAACACATCACTTTTTTTACCCTGTCCATATTCTCTCCTTTTATGCACTTTGATTTGCTTATGGATCCATTTATGGATGTATTTATTTGTATAATGAATTCCCATAAACCCACTACCCAACTAGCCAATAACCAACTATGGGATTTTTGCTTTTGAATAAAAAATAAATAAATAAATGATTATGAATTCCTTTGTTTTAATCCCTTATATTGTCATTTTTGCTGTTCTGTTCCCAGAGAGCTAAGGGCTTTTTTCTTTGAAAATCCACTTTGGGAACTAGTCACAAGCCTCATATTCATCAATTCCTATAACTTCTTAGAAAGCTCTTCTTTAGCTCATGCATCTTTACCCCAGGAATCAATCCTCGTGGAGCAAGTCAGAAATCTTTTTTCCTCAAGAAAATATACAGATGATTAACTCCTTTCTTGCCTTCATACTTTTTTTCTGGCCTATCTCCAAGTAAGGGATAAAACTGACTACTATGAAGGAAGCATTCTTCTATACCGATATTAGTTTATAATGTGCATTTATGTCTAGTTACACCGGGCTGTGGGTCTTGTGATACAAAATTAATTTTCCTTGAGAAGTTTTTCTTTCCTGGTGATTTTTAAAATCCTATTCTTAAACTTAAAAGCCAATACTTGATGAGTTTTGTTCTTTGTGGTTTTATGTGGTAGTTTTTACTATGTGGGCCAACTAATCATTTTGACTGAAGAGAAAAGGGCAAAAGACTGAAAAAATAGTCAGAATTAAAAATAAATGTATCAGTATATAAGAATAGTCTCATTTTAGAATGAAACTACTCAAGAAAATAAAAGCAAATGTGAAAGCTACTGTTTTCCAATTTCTAGAATGTTGCATTGAATACAACTGGCTTCAATGTAGTATGGGTGATCAAATGTTAACTGAATCCTAGTCCTGCTTGAGATCTTTTGAATTCTATCTGTCTAATCTCTATCCAGTATCATCTAAGAATATGCAGATAAATAAGAAATACAGATATAAAATTCACACCCGTGAATCAAAACTCAGCTGTAGTGGAACATCACAAAAAAAACATTCAAAACTGAAATACTGTCTGAAACATCCTAATTTCCCTCAGTATCAAATATATTTCTTAATTTTGTGCTTACTACTTTTGCTTTTCACAATCATTTTAATGCAAGTAGATGTGTTTTTAACGAAACTATTATACTTTTAAGTTTAAATTTATATTAATAAGAGTATATGAAATGGATTATTGCCATTTTTTTCTTTTTTAACTCAACATTGTTATTTAATATTTAATGTTATTCACACAGATCTACTTGATGTTTTTAATGCTTCTAAGTGTTCCATTGGATGGATGTTTCATAAAATTTAAATTAATTTCAATGTGTTCTCTGTGATATCATTTTGGAAATTTTTTGAGATATACTTTCTGTCTTAGTGCAGAATAAATTTTCATAATTTTGTTCATGTGTAAGGATATCTTTCCTGGTGGCTCCTGCCTGTAATGCAGGAGACCAGGGTTTGATCCCTGGGTTGGGAGAGCCCCTGGAGAAGGGAAGGGCTACCCACTCCAGTATTCTTGCCTGGAGAATTCCATGGACAGAGGAGTCTGGCAGGCTATGGTCCACGGGGTCGCAAAGAGTCAGACACAACTGAGTGACTAACACTTTCACTTCAAGGATATACTTGGGTTGAAATGATTGCATGTGACAATCGCAGATTTCTTGCATTAAATGCAACCTACCTTTTTCTTCTCTCCAATTTCATGCTCTGAAAGCAGATCTGTGCATTTTTTTTCCTCTCTGGATGTGACTATGGGGGAATATCAGTCCTGCTGCAATGAGTATTCCAACCTGTTTGATAGTGTTGTTTGACTCCTTGCAGTCAACAAATTGTACTTGTAATTTGCATGACAGTCTCATGAATTTATGATTTTGGGCCAATGTAAGCTTACTTCAGAAAGATCAAATCCATTTCCTAGGATGGTAAACTTGAGGATGAAAACCCTTTAGTCTTAAGCAATTTTGTTTCCCTAGAAAACCATTCATCTTTCTTATCATGCCACACAGTTGCTCAGAGAATTCCTTTTCTGAAAACTATAGGATCAATGATGCTAGCCCTACCCACAGTAGCTCTATTGCTTATTCTCAGACAAATGTATATTAATGAAGTGGCGTATATGACCCAAACAAAGAAACACAAGTCCTTCTGATATAATACAAAATTGTTCAGTCTTTATTCTTGTAAGATATTAGCTTCAATATGTATTAACACACAATGGAAAAATATTCTCCTATTTTTTTGTTTTCCTTTTATTGTTTTTTAATTTTCCTCATTCATTTATTCTTAATTTAATTGGCTTTCCTTGTTGATAATTAAGAAAAGTTATTAATGTTTGAGAAGGGGTATTGAAGGAAGAGCAGTGGAAAATAATCATGTGTCATTTAAAAAATTATAATGTATCATGTTAATTCATGTGATAAAGAAAGATAGAAATCTGTTGAAACTTGAGATATAATTAGTGTCCTTTAAAAAGTTAATTAGTAGGAGCCAAGATAATTTCTAATTAATAAATGACAGTTTAATAGAAGTAAAGCAAAAAGTATGAACTAATTTTGAAATAAGATTGTATTTCTAAAGAAGCATATTTTGACTTTCAAAGCCTAATTCTCTCAGATTTTTTTCTCTTTGAGTCAACCAACAATTGACTTTTCTTGTAGACTTAAGGAAAATTGTTATTTAAATATGAGGCTAGTTCTTGATGAATCTAATCTTCAAATTCCTTGCTCTATTCTAATTGTCTTGTGCTTGTCTAAGGATTTTATTTGTATGTTATCACTGTTGTCTTCTTTATTCTGATATTCATACGCAGTCTATTTATTCATAAATATTAATGCTATGAATCAAATAAACTTTGTCATTGCTATAGGCAAAACTGTATAAAAAATAAAATCTCAAAGGGGGCTTTCTCAGATTGTATTAGTATTACTCTGTGTCTGTCTCAGCCTCACTTGTCTGTAAATATTAAAAATGTAACTTTCAAGGTAATTCCTCTCCTCACAGAATTATTTTCCCCACAATTCTAAAATCATATGTTATAGAAATTAAAATGTTCTAATTTTTCATTTGGGGGGGCTAATTTCTCCATATTTGCATTATTTCCTTTGTGAAATACTACACACAAAATGTGATTTTCATTGAGTATGCCAAGACTAAAGTTTTAGTGATTACTCCAAGTCATTTCATGTTTATTAAGTACTAATTGTTTAGGCTTATAGATGAGAAAGTCAGTATTGTTTAATTGTTGCCCGGACCAACTCTATAATGTGTTATATTCATTATTGCATGTTCACATAAACATAAAATTAAAAAGTCATATTTAGGTGATGTTTAAATTTTGAAGACTAATTTTTCCTGAGCTCTAAGCATGTAGTCAACAATCTTGTTAACTGAGATGAACTAAGCATGATGATTACAAACTTAAGTGTTTTTTACATGTGATCACACTCCAGAACTAATATTGTCAGATTGATTATTGATGTAACAATGCATCATCTACATATGTATATAGTAGATATAGAAAGAGATATATAGATAAATATTCTCATTATTTGCTAATCTCATATTCATACCCTTTTCTACTTGAGAAAATTTATTTCTGATTTTGCAGTACTTTTGGAATCACTCATGAACATGTGCAGAGAGGTAAAAAATTCAAGTCACCCAGATACATGCTCCCACCCAGCTGAGGTCAAACAAGATCATGCATTTAGTTTTATAGCTATAAACACATGTGTGTTTATTTTTCACAGTCTGTTTAGTGCCACGCTGTTCACATTTCTGTGCTTTATGTTGGTTGATCTTACTGCTTAAAGTGATCCACAAGCATAGTGCTAAAGTGCTCTCCATTGTTCTAAGCACAAGAAGCTGTGATGTGCCTTATGGAGAAATACATGTGTTAGATAAGCTTACTTAAGGTATGAGGAATAGAGCCAGGTGGCTGTGAGTTCAACATTGATCAAATATGTATACTAATATTTGTGTTCTTATATTACTTATATTTATATTAAGTGAAATGTCCAGATAGCAACACATATAAAACAAGACTACTTATAAATCACTTGAGGAAAATGTGGTACCAGAGGCTCTAACCTTTATGGGACTCTAACACTTCATGGGAAATAGATGGGGAAACAGTGGAAACAGTGTCAGACTTTATTTTGGGGGGCNATTACTTTGCCAAAAACGGTCCATCTAGTCAAGGCTATGGCTTTTCCAGTGGTTATGTATGGATGTGAGAGTTGGACTGTGAAGAAAACTGAGTGCCAAAGAACTGATGCTTTTGGACTGTGGTGTTGGAGCAGACTCTTGAGAGTCCCTTGGACTGCAAGGAGATCCAACCAGTCCATTCTGAAGGAGATCAGCCCTGGGTGTTCTTTGAAAGGAAAGACGGTAAAGCTGAAACTCCAGTACTTTGGCCACCTCATGTGAAGAGTTGACTCATTGGAACAGACTCTGATGCTGGGAGGCATTAGGGGCAGGAGGAGAAGGGGACGACAGAGGATGAGATGGCTGGATGGCATCACCAACTCGATGGGCATGAGTTTGAGTGAACTCCTGGAGTTGGTAATGGATTTGGAGGCCTGGTGTGCTGCAATCCATGGGGTCGCAAAGAGTTGGACAAGACTGAGTGACTGAACTGAATTGAAACTTTATTTTAGGGCAATGGTTCAGATTTTATTAATTCAGGCTCTGCAGAGCCTGTAGATTATAATTACCATTAATAATGAGAATTGACTGTAAATAAATGATAGATAATTAACATACAGACAAGTATATCTATATATATATATATATGCATGCATAAATTAGTGAAAATATAGGTGTTTTAATAACTCTTCTACAATGAATTCTGATATACCTCTCACAGACATGCAAGATTTTGCCTAACTCAAAAGACAGAATATTTTTTGACAGTATTTGTTGTGTAAACATATGAATGTTGCACAAAAATATTTTTTAAACTTACCTGTGTTCCTGAATTTCTGTTTTGGCACAGATAAGTTACAATTTCTGTTTTAGTATAGACATGTGGTTTTCAAAGTGTCTTCATGAACTAGCAGCATTAGGATGTCCGTGTTCCAGTTTCTCCATAATTTGGTCAACACATTTTTTTTTTCCTTTGGTACACTAGCAATTTTAATGGATCCAATTTAAGATTCCATGTTGGCTTAATTTGTATTTCCCTAAATAATGATATTGAGTATCTTTCCATGTTCTTGTCAATGACTTGTAAATCTTCTTAGGAGAAAAGTTTATTTATACTGTTCATCTATTTTAGTTTGAATAAGATAGTAGATTTATATCATCTACTCATTATTTGGCTTCTCTACTTGACTACACTATAAATAAAAATGATGACACTTTCAGAAAATGATGTTAACGTTAATTCAATATATTATTCCAAAATCAATTTCTTTTGTTGAAGCTAGAACTCTTAGGTGGAGAAGCAAATGGCAACCCTTAGGAGATAATCTTCCATAAATATTTGTAGACAACTTTAGTCAGTCATATATAACATATCACGTGCACAATTAATGCAACATGTCACATGCACATATATAAACACACAACTAAGCACACATACATTATTTATTCACGCTATTTAATGGTAGGCATTACCAATGACAAGTAATTTCAAGAATATTTATTTGTGCTTATTTGCTATAATAAAAATACAAAAGATAATTTTTCAAACTACTTATCTTAAGAAAAAACATAAGCACATTAATATAGCATTCTTCACTTTCTGGGGATCTTTGTATAGGATGTAAATTATAGTTCAATTATATTCTATAAATGGAATTTTGAATAAGAAAATTAGATTAACTCTTAAAAACCCAGAAAAGAAATTCAGATGCTCAAAGATAACTATACAGTATCTTCAGCAATAGAAAACAAATATACATCTGGGAGATTTTAATAAGAATATAATCCTAATATCTTGGCATTTTCCTAAAAGAGTGCTGATTTCAGAATGAAACACTGCAGAATCTGTTTAGGTTCATCCACACCAGTGCATAGCTTATTTAAATTTTTTTCACAAATTCCACCATACCAAAGGCAAGTTATATGACAAAGCCAAACCTTACTAACTTCTAGGACTAAAATCACTATATCAAGTATCTCTTATGACTTTAACTGGGTTTTACAAATATCTTGTGCAACATCATTAGCTTTGAGTCTAGACATCTCTAAATGACTTCTGGAAAAGTCTTCACACAGACCTAAAGGTACAAAGAAGACCTGAAGTAAATGGAAGATACAGTACTATAGTTAGATCAGTAAAGTATAAATTTGCAGCAAATATAAGGATAAACTTGTTTTCTATCTTTTTTTTATTTTGGAAGATAATTTACTTTCCTCTCATGGTGTGGGTTTATAGTCAGGGAAATAAATACTAGTTTGTAAGTAATAACTATTTCTCAAAGGGTTTAATGCAGCCAAAAATTAAGAACTGGAGAAAGCGTAGCTACATGCTGTGTTTACAGAATAAGAAGTTGTATTTTGACCAAATTTTAATTTTTCCAGTTTGAAAAAGAATAATTGAAAATTTGCTGCTCACAAATGTAATGAGTTTCACTGTGTTGAGATGTGTCAGCTTTTTAACTTTTAAGTGAACCACTTTGAGCCACTTTATGGCACAGTCTTCTGTAATTTTATAGAATCTTTATCATCATGGTTTGTCCAGAGCTTGAGATATGCTTAGAACATTTCTAGGCCTGTATCCCAAACAATCATAATTTATACATATACATAATTCATATAATTTCCCAAGAGCTATTTTGCCATGTAAATCTATTCTGAACTTTGTTTTGTATGTAAAGGCTGCACTCACGATGTGAGTAGAAAACAAAATTATTATCTTCACAAGATGAGCAAAAACGTATTTTATTTAAAGAAAACTCCTCACTGAGCTTCCCTGGTGGCCCAGCAGTAAAAAATCCACCTGCGAATGCAAGGGGTGTGGGTCAATCCCTTTATCGGGAAGATGCCCTGGAGAAGGAAATGGCAGCCCACTCCGTTATTCTTGCTGGGATATCTCAAGAACAGAGGAGTGTGGTGGGCTGCAGTCCATAGTGTTGCAAAGGAGTGAGACATGCTGCTGCTGCTGCTGCTAAGTGGCTTCAGTCGTTTCTGACTCTTTGCGACCCCATGGACGGCATCCCACCGCGCTCCCCCATCCCTGGGGTTCTCCAGGTAAGAACATTGGAGTGGGTAGCCATTTCCTTCTCCAATGCATGAAAGTGAAAAGCGAAAGTGAGACTTAGTAGCTAAACAACAGCAACCTCACTGGAGTAGAACTAAGAACAAGTGAAACAAGCAAAATTGCCTATTTGCTTGGGCATGATGCACTATTTCAGACCACGAGGACACCTCTAAGTAAATTCCTATTCTGAAAAACTCCGGTGCTGGAATAATATAGCTATGCTAATTAGAATGTTCCAGTAAATACATGGGCCTGAAATCTGGGAGTCTACTGGTAAATTTTACTCATTCAATACAACATGAAGTGATACTGCCTTCTGGGGTATTACTGAAAGTCAAATTGAAAGTGAAGTCGTGCAGTCGTGCCCTACTCTTTTTGACCCTATGGAGAGTAGCCTGCACCAAGCTCCTCCGTCCATGGGATTTTCAAGGCAAGAGTACTGGAGTGGGTTGCCATTTCCTTCTCCAGGGAATTTTCCCAACCCAGGAATCGAACCCACGTCTCTCACTTTGTAGACAGATGCTTTACCGTCTGAACCACCAGGGAACTCCAGGGTATTACTAACATAATCAAATTGCCACCTTAAGGCAATGTGACAGCAAGTAAGAATTGAGGAGGAGGCAACAAGATAAGATGATATCTTCAAAAATAAACATATTTCATTTAAATTCCTTTCTAGAGTTCCTGATATATTAGAGAATACCTTAATGAGATTGACTAAGCAGAAAAAAAGGCTTAATTTACTTATAATTTTTGATCTGTAAGTGTCCCTCCTGTTTGCATCATTGTTTTTTCTTCTCTAAGAATATGAGTTGTTCTGGTCAATTGCCTGCTTTGTGTGTGTGTGTGTGTGTGTGTGTGTGTGTGTGTGGTGTTTTGAAGTAAAATGCAGTTTAAAAATTTACCATTTGTTATATTTAGTATATTCACAATGTTGTGCAACAAATACCACTATCGAGACTATTGAGTTTGAAAACATTTTAATCATCCCGAAAGGAAATTTCACACCTGTTATGCAGTCACTCTCCTTTCCTCCCACTATCTCTTGGTATCCGCTAATTTGCTTTGTGTCTCCATAGTCTATTTTGGATATTTCATAGAGATGAAATAATTTAATACTTGACCTTTCTGAGTCTCATTTCTTTCACTTAGCATATTTTCAAGGTTCATCCTAGTATCAATAGTAGCATGTCTGAGTATTTCATTTGTATTGCCAAATAATATTCCACAGTATATATAATTTCATCAGTTAACGAACATTTAGGTTGTGTCCACTTTTGGCCTTTGGAAACAGTGATTCTATGAAGGCTTGTGTAAAAATATTTTTTTGAGAACCTGTTTACTATTCTTTTAGGCATTTAGCCAGGAGTGGAATCATATGGCTATATGGTTATTCTATGTTTAACTTTTCAGGAACTGCTAAACTATTTTTCATAGTGCTTGTGACATTTTGCATCCCATCAGCAATGTCCAAGTGCCCCAGTTTCTCCATTATTTGGTCAATGCTAATTTTTGGTACACTAGCAATTCTAATGTGTGTAATTTTAGATCACATTGTGGCTTGATTTGTATTTCCCTAAATAATAAGATTGAGTATCTTTTCACATGCTTGTTTGTGACATGAAAATCTTCTTAGGAGAAAAGTTTATTTCTATACTTCATCCATTTTTAAAAAATTGGGCTGCTTTTCTCTTTGTTATTGAGTCATAATTGCTTTTTGTATTCTGGATACTAATTTGTTATCATATATATGTTTCATAAATATATTATCCCATTCTGTGGGTTGCCTTTCACTCTGTTTATAGTGTCATTTGGTGCATGGAATTTTTACCTTTAATAAAGCCAAATTTCTTCTTTTTTTTTTTTTTTTTGTCTATGTTTTTGATGTCATGCTTAAATAGCCATTACCAATTTCAAGGTTTTGAATATTTACCCCTAATATCTTCTTCTAAAAGGTTTAGGGTTTTAGCTATTGTATTCACGATTCTGATCCATTTTGAGTTAATTCTTGCATATGGTTTGAAGTAAGGATGCAACCTCATTTCCTGAACATTCCCAATGCAAGTTATTTAAAAGATGGTCTTTCCTCATTGAATGAACTTCACACTCTTGCCAGAAGTTACTTGATCAAAGTGTATGGGTTTATTTCTGTACAGTCACTACTCTTCTATTCACCTATATGCATATCCTTATGTAATATCAAACTTTTATAGTTATTGTAGCTTTATAGGAACTTTGAAAATTGGAAAGTGTGAGTCCCTTAACATTGTCCTTTTTCAAGATTGTTTTGGCTATTTAGGAACCTATGCAAATCTGTACACATTTTAGAGTAGAATTTTCCATTTCTGCAAAACAGCTGTTGAGATTTTGATGGATAATGCATTGAAAGCATAGACAGTTTTGAGCAATGCTGTGCTGTGCTAAGTCACTGCAGTTGTGCCTGACTCTGTGACCTGATGGACTGTAGCCCGCCAGGCTCCTCAGTCCATGGGATTTTCCAGGCAGGAATATTGAGGTGGGTCACCATTTCCTCCTCCAGGTTGTCCTACCAACCAAGGGATCAAACCCACATCTCTTATGTCTCCTGCATTGGCAGGCAGGTTCTTTACTACTAACACCACCTGAGCAGTAGCAGTATTTTAAGAATTTGATATCTACCAATTCATACATCCAAATGTCTTTCCACTTATTTTCATTACTTCAAGAATATTTTGTAGTTTTCATTGTACATATTTGTAGCTCTATCAATAAATTTATTCTAAGTATCATCATTCTGTTTGATGTTATTATAAATGAAACTTTCATCCTGTATAGAACTGAATTTTTCATATTAATCGTGTACTCAGCATTTTGATGACTTCTTCTACTAGCTATAGTAGTTTTTGGTTGGATTCCAGAAGATTTTCAATAGATAAAGGTATGTCTTTTACAAATAGAAAAAAATTACTCTGTCCTTTCCAGCTTGGATGTTGCTCTTTTTCCTAGACTAATTTCCCTCACTAGACTCACAGTAGATCATTGAACAATGTGAAAATGTGGTGCCTGACTTGGTCCTGATCTTCAGGGTATAACTTTCAGTCTTTTACCATTCAATAGTATGTTTAACTATGGATTATTCATCAATATTTTTATTATGTTGAGCAAATTCCTATATATTCTAACTTCCCTCTTTTTTATTGTAAAAGGATGTTGAATTTTTGTCTAGGCTCTTTTCTGTCAATTGAAAACATTATGTCAGTTTTCCCTTCATAATGAAAATGTGGTATATTATATTTACTGATTTTCATATCTTGAACCACCTTACATTCTTGAGATAAATCCCATTTGGCCATGGAGAAAAATCATTTTAATATGTTGCATTTGCTATACTACTATTTAATTGAGAATTTTCACATCTCTTTTTCTATATGATCTGCTTTCTTTTCTTGTGGTATCATTTTCTAGCTTGGTACCAGAAAAGTTTTGACCTTATAGAATGGCTTAGGGAATATTTCTTCCTTTTGTATATTTGTTTGAAGAAATTTGAGAGGTATTGAAGTTAAATCTTTTAAAAATGTTTGATAGAATTCACCTGTGAAGTGACCTAGTCCTAGTCATTTCTTTTTTGGGGAGGTTTTGATTAATAACTTTCTTTATCAGTCTGTTATGATTCACTATTTATTCTTAAGTAAATTTTAGTAATGTGTATGCTTCTAAGAGGGCTTCCCTTGTGGCTCAGCTGGTAAAAAATCTGCCTGCAAGGCGGGAGACCTGGTTTCAATAGCTGGGTTGGGAAGATCACCTGGAGAAGGGAAAGGCTGCCCACTCCAGCATTCTGGCCTGGAAAATTCCATGGACTGTATGGTCCATGGGGTCGCAAAAAGTCAGACACAACTGAGTGACTTTCACTTTCATGCCTATAGGAAATATTCCATTTCATCTAGTTTTCTCTAATTTGTTAGCAGAAACATTTATGGTATTCTTTNCTTCAATGCCATTCTCCCAAATCATCCCACCCTCTCCTTCTCCCTCAGAGGCCAAAAGTCCGTTCTATATATATTTTCAATTTCAGTTATTTCTATCTTCCTTCTTTTTGTAATAGTCAATCAACTCTAATGTTTGTTATTTCTACTGTTTTTCTATTTTATTTCATTTATCTTCATTCTAATCTCTATTATATATTCTTCCTTTTGTTTGTTTTGGGTTTTGTTATTTTTCTAGTGTTTTAATATATAAAGTTAGGTTATTGATTTGCCATCTTTCTTCTCTTGTAGTATAGGCATTTATAGTTATAGATCTCCCTCTGAGCACTCCTCAGAGGTGTGAAAGAGTGGTAGAAGGAAAGTATTCTATGGTCTTATGATTAAATCTCAGTTTTTAACTGGGCTTCTTTCTAAGACCTGTGACCTTCACAAGTTTCTCTTACCTTTTTCTCCCTCTTCTCACCCTATGTCAGACAGGAAGGTTAGAGCTAGGTGATTTTGACAACTGTCATCTCTGTGAATTTGAGTCCACATTGTGTTGTTTTTACTTATCCTCACAGACTAGCTTATAGCTTTCTTGAAACTGACTCTTGGCTTACTCCTTGTTTCAGTCTGACTGCTCTGAATCTCAACTGATGCATGTCGGGCAGACAGAAAAAGATCCAGAGAATGGCTATGCCCAGTGAATTTAAAAAAAGAGAATTTTGGAAAATAGGAAATATGAGCATTGACAAATGTAATGGGAATACAAAGAAAATCATGTTTGAGAAGCTTGATGGATACACAGATGGTATCATTGCTATTTACTCTGATTTAATAGATGTCTTTTTTTTTAACGTTTTTGGACTTGAATTAGATTTTTACCTTTAGAATATGTGTATATCCCTAAAATTCACTAATTTATCTTTTATTTGTTCAAAAAATGTCTCAACAAAGAAAAATAAAAAATAAGGAGTGGACAAATATTCTATCATAAATGTCAGAGTAAATGACTATTATTGCTTTCATTTTTAAAAGTTTCATAGAAATATCTTGTGAAAGATGGTATCTTTGATGGAAAAGTGACTTTAATTTTTTTTTTGAAAAGCATCAGTTCAACTGAAAGATGCTATGCACACTCCTAAGAACACAGAATGCATTTATAGAGATTTTATTCAAATATCAACATTTGAAAAACATTAAATTACACTTCTCATTAAAGTTGGCACATTCCTAAACCTTTACAGGTTCCCATAAATGTAATCTTACATGTATGCTTTTTAATATCACTCATTGAAAATTTAGATTTAAGAAAAATTTTAGGAAACATCACGATCTTTTATAAATCTTAATTTGTACAGCCCTCTTTTAACATTTGTGCTCATATAATGACTGGTTTCAAACTCTCATAACAATGAAATCACTCAATTCTGGGACATAAAAAGAAGCAAAGTTCTCTAGCTATTCTTATAAGGATGCTAGGGTGACAGTTAAAATAAGTTGTAATTGACACTAATTGGTGTTCCAGATTGCTATAGCATTATCTTCTTTATAATAATGTGGGCAGAATAGCTTGATACTTTAAAGTATTAAAAACATGTCTTGTATGAAATAAACCCACTGACATCTATAACTGAATAACAAACAGCAGCAAATAGAGGTGACATTTTGAAAAATTTATTATTGTTTTACAAAAATATTCAGAAGTAGGGCTGCAGATTACATATAACTTTTTTCCATTTAAAGTGAATTTTTATTGTGATATTAATTAAAATTAAACTTAAATATTAAAAACTATCCTATCTGAAGTATAATTATTCAATCACAACTATTCTCTACAGTATGTGTATTCCTTCAAATTATCTTTTTGTAGACAATTGAAATATTATACATGATTTAATGTTGCTTTTTTTCTCGTATCTTCAACTAATAAATATTTTCCAGTGCTTTCCAAAAGTATTACCTATTAACATTTTCAATAGCTGCATATAATTTTATTAAGTTAACTAATCACCATATACTTAGCCTATCCCTTATGTTTAGAAATGTATACTATTCCAAATTGCAAAGTTATTAAAATATTACATTTAATACCTTTTTCCTTATCAGTGTTTACAATTCATATTTATTTCTAGAATGAACAACTATAAAACTTCTTGGATAGACACAGAAACATTTGAAACGTGTTGGTATAAGAATATATTTCCAAACTCTTTTATAGAAAGATAAATCCACTTGCCAGTCTAAAAGATCTTATGAAAACTTGCCAGTCTAGGTAATTATTTTTTCGAATTTTTTTTAAACTTTTGGACTCTGTGGGAGATGGCGAGGGTGGGATGTTTTGGGAGAATGGCATTGAAACATGAATAATATCATATGTGAAACGAATCANCACTTGCCAGTCTAAAAGATCTTATGAAAACTTGCCAGTCTAGGTAATTATTTTTTCGAATTTTTTTTAAACTTTTGGACTCTGTGGGAGATGGCGAGGGTGGGATGTTTTGGGAGAATGGCATTGAAACATGAATAATATCATATGTGAAACGAATCACCAGTCCAGGTTCGATGCATGACACAGGATGCTCGGGGCTGGTGCACTGGGATGACCCAGAGGGATGGGTTGGGGAGGGAAATGGGAGGGGGGTTCAGGATGGGGAACACGTACACACCCGTGGCGGATTCATGTCGATGTATGGCAAAACCAATACAATATTGTAAAGTAATTGGCCTCCAATTAAAATAAATAAATTTAAACAAATTTTAAAAAAGGATTAGTAATCAAAACTAATTCAGTGAATATTTCTTCACCATTGTCCTCCAAGATTTATAAATATTGCTGCTAATCCATGTAATTCAGCATTTCTTATTTATTAAATGTTGCTTTCAGTCCCTGCAAATATTTCAACTTGTAGGAATTATGAGAATTTAACTTCATCTTCCCCCCATGATTTCAGTACTCACAATGCTGGACATGAGGAACAATTAAACACTGGGATGAAGTACTGAATGTTATAGACAACATTAATGAGCTAAAAGCGAAGTTCACAGTACAAGGCTTACTTTTCCTGTCATAAGATTGGAAGCTTGTGCACACCTGTGGTGGATTCATGTCAATGTATGGCAAAGCCAATAGAGTATTATAAAGTAAAATTTAAAAAANTTAATGAGCTAAAAGCGAAGTTCACAGTACAAGGCTTACTTTTCCTGTCATAAGATTGGAAGCTTGTGCACACCTGTGGTGGATTCATGTCAATGTATGGCAAAGCCAATAGAGTATTATAAAGTAAAATTTAAAAAATAAATAAACTAATTAAAAAAAAAAGAGGGCTATGTATTTCCTGACATTTTGGCACTCACAGGAGGTAAGTGGACTATAATTTTGCAAGGTGAGGAAAGATTGTTTATGCTTTCTCTATAATCACTATTAAGAATATCAGCTTCTAAGTGAACTGGAAGAAGTTCTTCCTGGAGTTGCATTAGAATATATATTCCAGGATGCATCTGGGCTTGCTGTCACTTCAGTTGTGTCTGACTCTTTGCAACCCTATGGACTGTAGGCCACCAACGCTCCTCTGTCAGTGAAAATTTCCAGGCAAGAATACTGCAATAGGTTGACATGCCCTCCACCAAGGGATCTTCCTGACCCAGGGATCAAACCATGTCTCTTATATCTCTTGCATTGGCAGGCAGAATCTTTACCACTAACACCATCTGGGAAGTCCATATTTCAGAATTCTTCACAAAGTGGATTTGAGTTCTACATAATTCTTAGATCCTTCAAAGGTAGCCTTGGTAGTGGGAATATTATCTTTATAATATTTATTTGTACTTTTTTATAAGAGATATAATTCATGCATTCTCCTATATTAAAAATTTAGAAGGGCAATTGTTTTCTTTTTTGTGTATTTAATTATGGTCCACTTGATTTCGCATAAGATATGAGAACTGTTGAATGAATTAAAGTAATTCAGGAGGAAAATTGCATAAAAATAGGCCAAGGAAAAAGATAAAAAGAAGAAATGATCAAAAGTGAGGAGCAGACAAACTTTAAGTAGATATAGGTATAGATGTATAGATACATACATATAAAGCCAAATTTCTACAGAATTGAACTGCAAATCCAGCTCAAATAAAACAGACTTTATTTACATGACACATTTTGTTTATCAGACACACACACACTGATTCCTCAAAGGAAAAGTATCATTTCCCTGGCTTTTGTTAAAGAAGAAATTCTAGACATGTGTCTTATCATGCAGCAAAATTGACGATATGAACAACCTTGGTAGTTATAGTCCTTTAATAATGGAATAACAGAGGCTGTATAGATTGTTTGTTACAGCAGTCTTCAATACTGGTCAATGTGATGGTGTTAAAGTATAGGTCTATTATCACCTTTTTATGGTGGGGAGCAGAACAGAGTGACCAAAGCACCAGCTTTCTGATCATTTGGCTTGATTCAAGAAAATAACAAGAAGATATTGAGTAGATGAGCTGTGAATTGCAAGCTGCCTTATAAGTATGTCAATTCTTTCAATCTGACCTTTAACAAAAGTTAAAAATCAAGTGCTTTGAAATCACAATCTATGGCCTGGTTCTGTGTTGTTCATTAAAGAGAATTTATATACTTTGCAATTACATAGGTAAATAACAATGTCTATTATCCTCTTGCGGAACTGAATAGATAGTAGCTGCTGAGTTAGTGTTTAGTCATTCTACCCCTAAAGAGGGTTTTTCATAACTCTGAACTTGTTCACTCCACTGATTACAATTATATTTGACCTTGTGTATTGGAACTCCACTCTGCTTATATTTTAATTGATTGTGTCTAAAATTTACAACATGTCTTTTTTTAAAATATTGTCTAATTGGAACGATATCTTCAGTTCAGTTCAGTTCAGTCACTCAGTTGTGTCTGACTCTTTGTGACCTCATTGACTGCAGTACGCCACGCTTCCCTGTCCATCACCAACTCCTGGAGCTTGCTCGAACTCATGACCATCAAGTCAGTGATGCCATCCAACCATCTCATCCTCTGTCATCCCTTTCTCCTGCTTTCAATGTTTCCCAGCATCAAGGTGTTTTCCAATGAGTCAGTTCTTTGTATCAGGTGGCCAAAGTATTGGAGCTTCGGCTTCAGCATCAGTCCTTCCAATGAATATTCAGGACTAATTTCCTTTAGGATGATGATCTAATATCAATACATGACTATTGGAATCCCATTATTAAATTACCAGTGGGCATTTTGTTTTCCTCTTATTAATTTTCTGAAAATGTTACCTGAACAGTTTGTGACTTACCTGAAAATCTTATCTATAACCACATTTCAGTAACTTACTATTCAAATCTTTACTTAAATGTCATTTCCTGACACAAAATTTCATGAATTCCTTTGTTCAATGTATCTACCCATGCTTTCTCTATCCTCCCACTGGCTGTTATATTCTTCATAGCACTTACTGTAGTATCTCTCCCGCTAAGTAGAATGTGGTGGGTTCATGTTGATGTATGGCAAAGCCAATAGAGTATTGTAAAGTAAAATAAAGTAAAAAAATAAATAAATAATTTAAAAAAATAAAATAAAACCTGTGAGAGCAACAATCTTTAGAACCTAATACAGACTCTGACACATAGCAGTGCATCAGTGAATATTTGTAAGATCTAAATTTTAGAAAGCTGAATGAATACATGAATAAAATTGTTAATGTAAATAATGTGTGCTGACTTCTTAAATATAATAGATAGAGAAGCCTCTCAGTCATGTCTGACTCTTTCTGACCCCATGGACAGTATACAACCAAGGTCCTCCATCCATGGGATTTTCCAGGCAAGAATACTGGAGTGGGTTGCCATTTCCTTCTCCAGGGGATCTTCCCGACCCAGGGATCAAACCCTGGTCTCCCGCATTGTAGGCAGACACTTTACCATTTGAGCCACCAGGGAAGGCCATTATTAATTATAATAATGAATGGTAATTGCAAGTAAACATATTTTAGCACACCAAAATATTTACCTCTGTTTCCTCTAATAATTGTAAGATATGAGCATTGGATTTTACCAGAATTTTAAGCATAAATAAATGCATTAATTATTTTATCTGACCTTTCAAAATCATATACTTTACTACTATATAGCCCAATTCTCCTTATGTATTTGGATAAACCCTGAGGGTCACCTTTAAACATACTCTTCACTTCGATATGCTGTTATTTCATCAAGGGTGCTCACAACTACACTTCACAGTTTTTAATTTGTTTATATTAAACATATATAGATTATAATTGCATACTTTTCAAAAATATTAAATTTTTTCTTTCTTGACTATTTTTTCTTTTACTTTGGGTATGAGCTATAAAATGGTCCATGAAATGGGTGATCTATTATATTTAGGCAATCAAAATGTTATCTGTTGTATTAGACAATTTGATTGACATCATAGTTAATATAGGTGATATATATAAAACATTTTTGAAATATCTGTTTTAGGTAAATATTTTAATTTATAGAGAAAAGTTTAAATCTAATGGAAATTAGCTTTTTAACTGAAGAAATAAATATTGCCCATGTTATTTGAAGAGAGTGTATGTATATGTGTCTATTACATTACTTACCTTTCAATGTATTCAAGTAAATTTTGAGATATCTTTAACTACAGGAAAATTAAAATAATATATACTGAGATACAACTAGCACAACTATCTAATCTATAATTATAACATTATACATAGATTCCTCAACCTGGAATACACATTTCTTTGTACTAGATGTAGTGTTATTTCTTCACATTTGCCTTAATATGAAGAGAGCCTTAAGGACAAATGACATTTAAGTTATGCACCAAAAGAAAACAGCCACTCTACTTTTGTACTGGAGGATGACATGGCCCTTAGGTTTTAATATAAATATCTTATTTTGATATGTTCAATAGGATCTATTTTATCTTTCCAACATGCCAATTTTTTGTATTGTCTTAATGCCAATAAGTTACACTAAATATGACAAAATGTCTGGCATACTTGACTGGGATGATAAAAATTTCCTCAGTTAAAAAAAAAGTCTTCTCATTAAGGTTCAATAGATAGCCAGAGATATATACATATATGTCTTGTACTTATTGATGTGCTGTAAATGAAAAGAAAAACTCTTTTTGAATATTGTAATTTGGAAATAATCTTTTATTACACACTGACTTGCCATATGAGTTTAAAGTGCAATTGAGAAAATTTTAAATGGCAGATATTCCTCTCCCAACCACTGAGCCTATTAATACACATATGGAAGCACGGAGAATTAAAATGAGGCAGAAAATACTGGATATTTGTCTGCTTGCTGCTACTTTTGTATATTGCATTGGAAAAAAAGAATTTAATCTCTTTGCTTCCACTTCATTTTTCACATATTGTAGTGATAGAAGGAATTAGCTGTTATTTGTAAACAACTTCGAAGCTGAAAACTTGTGTGAAACAAGAGACAGTGCTTCAGTTAGATTTCGGATGATGTAAACACAGCCCAGTGTAAATTATCTCCTTAAACACCCGCTCTCTATTTCCAAATTAATGTGTTGGACAAGAGGACATGAGCTCATCTGAATTCCTTTAAAAATATAAGTTTCATATAACTATTTTTATTTTTTAATTTATTTATTTTAATCTATTTTTAGAGTTCTGTTCTATTAAAGAAATTTACTCACGTCTCATATATGTATGTTTTGTAATGATTGAACTTTCCTTTCTTTTATAATTCGTCTCTCCACTCAAAGAATAAATAGCTAAAAAAATAGACTATGAAACAACTGACAAAGCTAAGAAAGGGCAAAAAAAATGGAAGTATTGGTTAGCCCTAACTACATTGCCTTCTACACATGAAAATATCTAATAAATATTAACTTGCATAGTATAATCTTTGAACTCTGAAATAATCACTAAATGTAAGTATAAACACAGCATTTACTGATTATACTGTGTAGCACAGGAAATTATATTTAATATCTTATAATAACCTATAGTGGAATCTGAAAAAGAATATATATGTATATATGTGTGTGTGTGTGTGTGTGTGTGTCTGTGTGTAACTAAAGCACTTTGCTGTATACTTGAAACATTGTAAATCAACATATTTCAATTTTTTTAATTTATAACTTAAAAAACTGAAAAAAACATTTACTGATTAAAATTCTCAAAAATCAATATTTCACATTTTTATTTATGAAGTACATTAACTCCCTGGCATTATCAAGTTTTCAATTTTAAAGTACAAAAGTAACTTCAAGTTTATGGGATGTTTGTTGTATTCTATGGTAACTTGATCTTGCCCATTTTAAGTTTTGTGAACAAATTGAAAAAGATTTTTTTCTGCATTTGGAAAAACAGTACATGTTTACCACTGTTTATTGTGCTCATAACAGCTTCTATTTTTAATGGAAAAGTAGCACAATCATGAGGCTTCCCTCAGCTCAGTTGGTAAAGAATCTGCCTGCAATGCAGGAAACCCAGTTCAATTCCTGGGTTGGGAAAATCTGCTGGAGAAGGGATAGGCAACCCCCTCAAATACTCTTGGGCTTCTCTTGTGGCTCAGCTGGTAAAGAATCCATCTGCAATGTGGGAGACCTGGGTTCAACTCCTTGGTTTGGAAGATCCCCTGGAGAAGGGAAAGTCTACTCATTCTAGTATTCTGGCCTGGAGAATTTACGGAGTGTATAGACCACAGGGTTACAAAGAGTCGGACATGTCTGAGTGGCTTTCACTCACTTACTCATGTTGAATCTATGGTTCAATTTAATGAATGCTGCAATCTTAATAGGGTTTTCTCAGGTGGTATTAGTGATAAAGAACCTGCCTGTCAATGGAGGAGATGTAAGAGGTCCAGTTTGAACCCTGGGTGGGCAAGATTTCCCCCTCAGTTAGAAATGGCAACCTATTCTAGCTTTCTTGCCTGGAAAATTCCATGGACAGAGGAGTCTGGAAGGCTACAACCCATGAGTCTGCAAAGAGTTGGACATGACTGAGTGATTAGGCACATATACACACATGCCATCTTAAAAATATTAAATATTTCAGTTCATAAATGTAGGAGGTGTTTCAATTTGGTTGTTCTTCAATTTATTTCAACAATATTTATGGTTTTCACAGTACAAATTTTATACTTCTTCTGTTATATTTGTTCTAAATATTTTATTCTTTTTGGTATTATTGGAAATTGAAATGCTGTTTTTAAATTTCATTTTTAGACTCCTACAGCTAGTGTGTAGATATACAATTATTCATTTTTGTACATTAATCTTGTACCCTGCAACTTTATGGAGTTCATTTTTTTCTAATAGTTTTTAGTAGACTCCTCAGGATTTTCTATATGCAACATAATATTATCTGTAAGTAGGACTTGCTATGCTTCTTCCTATGCAATGTATTGGAGAAGGCAATGGCACTCCAGTACTCTTGCCTGGAAAATCCCATGGATTGAGGATCCTAGTAGACTGCAGTCCATGGGGTCGCTAAGAGTCGGACATGATTGAGCGACTTCACTTTCAATTTTCAGTTTCATGCATTGGAGGAGGAAATGGCAACCCACTCCAATGTTCTTGCTTGGAGAATCCCAGGGATGGGGGAGCCTGGTGAGCTGCCATCTATGGGGTCGCAGAGTCGGACATGACTGAAGTGACTTAGCAGCAGCATGTCATGTATATGTCTTTTATTTGCTTTTCTTGCCAAATTAGTCTGACTGGAAACTCCAGTATAATATTAAGAAAAAAAAAAAGGTGAGCATAAGTGGCAAAAATAGAAATCTTTGTCTTCTTTTTGATTGCAGAAGGAAACTATATGGGCTTTCACCATTAAGTATAGTGTTAGCTGTGTATGTTCATAAATGACCTTTATCATGTTGATGCCCTCTCTCAGTTATACATACTTCCAATTTCTAATTTATTCATTTTTCACCATGAAAGAGTGTTAGCTTGTTTTTTGTTTTCTTTCCTCTATCCTTAGTTGAGGAAATGGCAACCCATTCCAGTATTCTTGCATGGAAAATCCCATGGATAGAGGATCCTGGCAGGCTATAGTCCATAGGGTCACAAAAAGTTGTATATAACTGAAGCAACTGAACATGAGCACAAGCATTGAGTTGATCATGCAGTTTTTGTACTTGAATCCTCTGATGTCATATATAACATTCATTGTTTTCCTCTCTTAAAATAACTTTACATTCTTGGGATAAATCCTGTTTGCTCACCGTGTCTGATCTTTTTAATATGTTGCTGGATTTGGTATTTAGCTTTAGGATTTTGTCCGTATGTTTTTGAGATGTTGATAATTTTTTTCCCCTGTGATGTATTTGTTATTGATATCGAGAATGAATTGATAAGTGTTTCCTCTTCTTTTATCTGGGGAGAATATGTAAAAAGAATGGGATAAGTTCTCATTTAAATATCTTGAAGATTTCCCCAGTGAAGCCATTCAGTATTGTTCTTTTGGAACTTTACTTTGTGGGAAGCATTTTCATTACTAACTCAGTGTCCTTATTTGTTAAAGGTCCATTCAGATTTTCACTTCCCTTTTGAGTCAGTTTCAGTAACTTATGTCTTAGTAGAAATTTCTCTATTTTACCTAATTATCTATTTTTTGACATCCAGTTGTTCGTAGTAGTCCATTATTATTTTTAGTGTCTGGAAGGTTAGTAGTAATGTCTTCTCTTTCATTCCCATTTTTAGTAATCTGAGCCTTTTTTCTCAAGGTCAGTCTAGATGAAAGTTTGTTAATTTGTTGATCTTTTCAAAGATCAAGGTTTTTGTTTCATTATTGTTTTCAAATGTTTTCGACTCTAGTTTTCACTCCAATGTTATTACCTCATTCTTCTTTCATATTTAGTTTACTCTTCCGCACTCAATGTATCAAGATGAAAGGACAGGTGAGTGATTTGGGTCTTCTTAGTAAATACAGATATTTATAATTACAAACTCTTTCCCAAGCACCACATTAGCTACACACAATATGTTGGTTAAGTTTATCTTTTATTTTCATTCATCTCAATGTATTTTTAAGGTGTTTTGTAATTTCTTCTTTGACTTATTTGGAAATATCTTGATTGTTTTCCACATCTTTGCAAATTTCCTAAAGTTCCTTCTGTTACTGATCTCTAGTTTCATTCCAGGGTGGTCAGAGGACATACTTGACATGATATCAATCTTTTTAAATGTAATCACCTTTATGGTCTTGTGTACAGTCTATCTTGGAAAATGTCCCTTATGCACTTGCAAATAATGTATATTAGGCTGTTGCTTTATTTAGTGTTGTATAAAAATTTGTTAGGTCTAGTTGGTTTATAATGCTGTTCAAGTATTTCATTTATTTCTATGTAGTTGTTCTATCCATTTGAGAGTAGGTTACTGAAATCTTGAGCCATTATTTGAATTATATATGTCTCAATGTGATTGTGTTAATTTGCTTAAATATTTTAAGTCTCTGTTATAGCAGCTTGATTAGAATTATATTAATAATTATTCAGTTCAATTCAATTCAATCTCTCAGTCATGTCCGACACTTTACAACCACATGGACTGCAGCACACAGGCCTCCCTGTCCATCACCAACTCCTGGAGTTTAGTCAAACTCGTGTCCATTGAGTCAGTGATGCCATCCAAACATCTCATCCTCTGTCATCCTCTTCTCCTCCTGCTTTCAATCTTTCCCAGCACCAAGGTCTTTTCAAATGAGACAGTTCTTTGCATCAGGTGCCAAAGTATTGGTGTTTCAGCTTTAACATCAGTCCTTCCAATGAGTATTCAGGAATGATTTCCTTTAGGATGGACTGGTTGGATCCCCTTCAAGAGTCGTCTCCAACAACACAGTTCAAAAGCATCAGTACTTCAGCACTCACCTTTCCTTATAGTTCAACTCTAACATCCATACATGACTACTGGAAAAACCATAGCTTTGACTAGACGGACCTTTGTTGACAAAGTAATATCTCTGCCTTTTAATACGCTGTCTAGGTTGATCATAACTTTCCTTCCAAGGAGTAAGTGTCTTTTACACTCATGGCTGCAGTCACAATCTGCAGTGGTTTTGGAGCCAAAAAATAAATTCTCCCACAGTCCACTGTTTCCCCATCTATTTCCCATAAAGTGATGGGACCATATGCCATGATTTTAGTTTTCTGAATGTTAAGTTTAAGCCAGATTTTTCACTCTCCTCTTTCACTTTCATCAAGAGATTCTTTAGTTCTTCACCTTCAGCCATGAGGGTGGTGTCATCTGCATATCTGAGGTTATTGATTTTTCTCCAGGCAGTCTTGATTCCAGGTATGCTTCATCTAGTTCAGTGTTTCTCATGATGTATTTTGCATATAGGTTAAATAAGCAGGGTGACAATATACAGCCTTGATGTACTTCTTTTCCTATTTGCAACCAGTCTGGTGTACCATGTCCAGTACTAACTGTTGCTTCCTGACCTGCATACAGATTTCTCAGGAGGCAGGTGAGATGGTCTGGTATTCCCATCTCTTTCAGAATTTTCCACAGTTTATTGTGACCCACACAGTCAAAGGCTTTGGCATAATCAATAAAGCAGAAGTAGATGTTTTTCAGGAACTCTCTTGCTTTTTTGATGATCCAATGGATGTTGTCAATTTTATCTCTGATTTGTCTGCCTTTTCTAAAACCAGCTTAAACATCTGGTAGTTCATAGTTTATGAAGACTGGCTTGGAGAATTTTGAACATTACTTTGCTAGTGTGTGAGAGGAGTGCAATTATGTGGTAGTTTGAGCATTTTTTGGCATTGCCTTTCTTTGGGATTTAAGAGAAAACTGACCTTTTCCATTCCAACTCCAAAACCGCTGAGTTTTCCACATCTGCTGGCAAATTTAGTGTGGCACGTTCACAGCATCATCTTCTAAGATTTGAAATAGCTCAACTGGAATTCCATCACCTCCAGAAGCTTTGCTTTTTGTGATGATTCCTAAGGCCTACTTGACTTCACATTCCAGGATGTCTGGCTCTATCTAGGTGAATGATCACACCATTGAGATTATCTGGGTCATGAAGATTTTTTTGTATAGTTCCTCTGTGTATTCTCGCCACCTCTTAGTATCTTCTGCTTCTGTTAGGTCCATACATTTCTGTCCTATTGAACCCATCTTTGCATGAAATGTTCTCTTGGTATTTCTAATTTTCTTGGAGAGATCTCTAGTCTTTTCCGTTCTGTTGTTTTCCTCTATTTCTTTGCACTGATCACTAAGGAAGGCTTTCTTATCTCTCCTTGCTATTCTTTGGAATTCTGCATTCAAATCTTTCCTTTTCTTCTTTGCTTTTTGCTTCTCTTCTTTTCACAGCTATTTGTAAGGCTTTCTCACACAGCACTTTGCTTTTTTTCTTTTTTTTTTTACCCTTGGGGATGGTCTTGATATTTGCTCCTGTACAATGTCAACCTACCTCCATCCATAGTTCATCAGGTACTCTATCAGATTTAGTCCATTAAATCTATTTCTCACTTCCAGTGTATAATCATAAGGGATTGGATTTAGGTCATACTGGAATGGTCTAGTGGTTTTACCTACTTTCTTCAATTTAACTCTGAATTTGGCAACAAGGAGCTCATGATCTGAGCCACAGTCAGCTCCTGGTCTTGTTTTTGCTGACTGTGTAGAGCTTCTGGATCTTTGACTGCAATGAATATAATCAATCTGATTTCAGTGTTACCATCTGGTGATGTCCATGTGTAGAGTCTTCTCTTGTGTTGTTGGAAGAGGGTGTTTGCTATGACCAGTGCATTCTCTTGGCAAAACTCTATTAGCCTTTGCCCTGCTTCATTCTGTACTCCAAGGCCAAATTTGCCTGTTAATCTAGATGTTTCTTGACCTCCTGCTTCTGCATTCCAGTCCCCTGTAATAAAAAATACATCTCTTTTGGGTGTTAGTTCTAGAAGGTCTTGTAGGTCTTTATAGAACCATTCAACTTCACCTTCTTCAGCATTAGTGGTCGGGTCATAGACTTGGATTACCATGATATTGAATGGTTTGCCTTGGAAACAAATAGATATCATTCTGTCATTTTTGTGATTGCATCCAGATACTGCATTTCAGACTCTTTTGTAGACTATGATGGCTACTCCACTTCTTCTAAGGGATTCCTGCCCACAGTAGTAGATATAGTTATCATCTGAGTTTATAATTGTTAATTATTTATATGTATAATTATAAATAGCACTATATATTTGTATTTGTCACATATTAACCTATTTTTTATTATTAAAATCGCTTTATAACTATAATATTTATTTGTTTTAAAGTCATTTTGGCTGGTATCAGCAATGCCTTTTCACCCATTATAGTTGCTGTTTTCATAGTATATTTTTATTTATCTTTTTATTTTCAACATACTTGTATCTTTGAATAACAAGTATGTCTCCTATAGACAGTATTTTGGACCTGTGTTGTGTATTTTGTTTTTTGATTCAATCAGAATTTCTTTGCTTTAGATTATTTAAACCATTCATTTGTTGAATTCCCATCTTCTCCTTTGTGTTTTAGCTATATTGTATTTATTTTTGTTCCTCTTTTATGTTGTCTTTTGTTTTCTTTTTCATCAATGGAGTATCTTTTAGTGTAATATTTTAATTTCTTAATGATTTATGCCATATTAATCTTTTTAGTAGTTGCTCTAAGCCTTACATTATTATTCTTAGCTTATTAGAACCTATTTCATATATGCATAACCTTTATTCTAATGAGATATAGAAGCACTATTAGTAAAGTTGTTACCTCATCCACATTTTTGTGCCATTATTGTTATTTACATGAAAAGTATTTATATTGCAACCCAACAATGCATATAATCATAATTACTGCTTTCTATAAAAGAAAAGACAGAAAGTATACATTTTAGGTGTTATTATATTTCCTTTGTAGTTAGAATTCTGACTTATTTTCACTTTCTATTTCAGATTTAATGTCCAGTCTTTGGATAGCACAGCTTTAATGCTGACTATAATCTCCCCACAATGACTTTCTTATGTTTTATTCTGTGGTGAAGAAGAGTAGCATAAGTATTTTTTAATGCACATGAATAAAAATATTAATGAGAATATATAATTTAGAGCACAATACATATTTTATTGATAAAGTACATTGATTTATCCTTTGACCAGAGACAATATATGTTTTATCAAGGTTCATCTTACAATGAATTCATGTTACTCTTCAATAATTCATTTTAGGAAATCCTATGTGTGAGATGTACACAGCATGTCATGTATAGAGTCTGAGTCATCTCATCAGAATTAATTTTTCACATTTCTGTTTGGATTGGGTGTGACTTGGATTTATTGTTTCTAACATATAGTCCCATCTGGACTTTTGATAATGCAACTACCCCTCTCAAACAAATGCAACATGGGAAAACATAGCTGGCAAAAGAATAGGGCAACTTTAATACTCCCAAACACAAGCAAAAAGATTATGTAATGCATGTTTATATTACACTAACATGTTACTAAACATATTAGGAACTTCAGCAAATCAAAGAAACCTGAAATTGCAGAATACCAGCTGGTTTGTCCGTTATGCTAGTGACATCCATTTCCTTCACTGCTCTAACCACATTTCTCCTGCAAAGAGGAAACAGTAGGATGCTGATTGCTTCTCATACTTTCTGGTCTTGTATCACACTTTCAAAGAAAACTGTCCTTTTAACTGTAATTTATAATGCACTATGTAATTTACTGCTACAGTGAGCATGCAGAAAGTATTTGTTTAATTTGGAATTGGGGGACTGCTGAGCTTTGACCAATTAGTGTGGCAAAGCAGAAACCTTTTACTTTTGTTGAAACTCCACATCCCACTCTCAATACTTGGGCAAATAGTTTCAGTATGCAATTTAACCATATGTTATTTCCTCCATAAGTTGAATCTATTAATCACAGTTTTGATTCCTATTTATGAAAACAAGCTCTTTATGACGACTCATATATATCTCAACTTGTGCTCCAAGTATTCCATAATAATTACTCATTTTCTTTTTTTACAAAAAATGAACAATTTAATGACATTGATCAATGGTTTTTGTTTTCCTACATGCTAAGCTAATAAATGATAATAGGGGTGCTATATATTTGTGTGTGTGTTTATCCAAGTATGTCTTTCTCTGTCTTTCTATAAGTATATGTGTGTGTGTGTATATATATGTGTATATGTATGATATATATGAAAATACTTGTATCAATATATTCATATAGTCTGTGAGTGATAATTCTATTTTAAGCTGACTGTACCTAAGGGATGTTTCTGAGGCTTTATTTTATTTGCTCCTGATTAACGTGTGAAGCCACAAAATTTAAATTACCAGTAATTTACAAAGGAGTGAAAAACATTATTTGAGCACCTACTAATAACCCAGAACTCAAATATCAATATCTAGTGAAGCAATACTGAAAACTTCAAGACTCAAAAGCATTAGTAGCAAATCAAGATTGCCATTAAGGATTGCTGCTTCCCAGTTTTCCTCCAGCAAGTCAGGGCCCCTGTATATATTTCAGATTTTGTGTACTACTCAGCATTATGGAGCTCTAGTCATTTCAGTCTGTGGACATCAATCACCTTCATTTAACCCCATTTGTGACCCTTTGCCCTCAGGAAAGCCAGCAAACCAGCTTTAGGCTGGGTTAATTCCATTTCTCTGATAGGATTTGTATTATGCAGAATAGACACACGCTCTTTCCTCCCTTTTTCTGCTTCTGTCTCCTCTTCTGATGATTTCCTGCTCTATCTCCATGTTCAGTATTTCCCAATCATCACTTTTCTCACCTGAGTTAGGTTTCTATTTTTTTTAATCACCATCTTATAATCAGACTTCCCTGGTGGCTCCGACAGTAAGTGTCTGCTTGCAATGCTGGAGACCCAGGTTCGTTCCCTGGGTCAGGGAGATCCCCTGGAGAAGGAAATGGCAACCCACTCCAGTACTCTTGCCTGGAAAATTCCATGGACTGGAGCCTGCTGTTCATGGGGTAGCAAAGTCTGACATGACTGGGCAACTTCACTTTCATTTTCACTTTATAATTGGTAGGGATATCAGAGATTTCTTAACCATGAAGTAAGGGGTGTTTCGTCTGTCTTCAACAGTTTTCTTTGAGATATTTGTCTAATTTAACCCTGGAGACTGTTCCCTACTGACTGGTGAAGATAAGTCTTTCCTGTTCCTGGTAAATTTTTCACTTTTTACCAGTGTTGTCTACCTTACTTTCACTTCTCTGAATGCTCATTTTTTTTTACTCAGACTGAGCAAAATATAGAAGCACATAACTTAAATATACCTTCTAAAACCCATGGGGGATGAATATTATTATACCAATTTTACAAATTTTATAATTCATTTATAGTGAGGCTATTAATAAATGATGGAAATCTAGCCTTATTCTATCTTATTTCAGTATCTAAACTCTTTTCTGCTAGTTAATTTCTCAAGATTTGATTTAGTGTTCTTAATTTTCCCCTTCCATCTCCCTAACTCACACTTTTGAATTTGTTGTCAATCTTTCATAGTAGTATCTAGATGTAATATATTTTTCTTTGAAGAATATGTGATATCATCAGTTTTCTTAAATTGTGTATATATACCATGTTTTGTTTTCTAGGAGAGTTGTATTATAAAAATTCAGGAGTCAGTAGCATCTAAAACATTATTTTTTAATTAGTAAGATTTACAACAGTACCACGATAGGTGAGCACAAAGGGTGATTTTATGATCCTGATTTTTATCAGGAGACATCATTTCAGGAAAAAAGTCTGATCGACTGACACATTTTGCTTGCATATCAATGTTGCTCTCCTTGATGAAAAATCCACTTTAAACCCTGAAGATTGCAGCTTCTTTCTTACGGTTAAGAGCTTTAAAGTTAGGGCATTTATAGAAATAAGAAATTTAAAATCTCCACAAATAAAATATACCTCAGATGACAAAGTCACTTATATGAAGATTGGAAGGCACCTCTACTTTAAGAGTTCATTTGTTTTCTGATGGCTCAGAGGGTAAAGGATCTGCCTACAATGCAGAAGACCCAGGAAGACACCCTGGAGGAGGGAATGGCAACCCACTCCCAGTATTCTTGCTTGGAGAATTCCAAGAACAGAGGAGCCTGGTGGGCTACAGTCCATGGGTCACAAAGAATCAGACATGACTGAGAGATTAACACTTTCACTCTCTTTATTCTGTTTGCTAGAAGAAAATGTTGAGGAAAATCAGAATCTTTGGAACAATAGCTGAGTTCATATCTCCTTTAGGAAGTGTATTGTCACTCCATGTTCATTGTAGCATTATTCACAAAGACCAAGATATTGAAACAGCCTAAATGTCCTTTGATGGATAAATGGACATATATCTAGCTATCTATCTAGTTATAAATATAAAAGACAATATCATTCAGCTGTATGAAACAAGGAAGTCCTGCCATTTGCAACAACATGATTGAAACTGGAGGGCATTATGCTAACTGGAATAAACCAAATACTGTATGATATCACTCTTATGTGAAACCTATTAAAAAACAAAAGAGGCAAATTTCATAGAATAGAGAATAGAATGATGGATGATGATTAGGGGGGAAAAGGGAGGGGGAATTTGTAGGTCTTAAAAAGCACAAGTTTTCAGTAATAAGTTATGAGGATCTAAGGCACTACATGCACTATAGTTAATGATATAGTATTATAAATTTGAAAGATGCTGAGACTAGAAATTAAGCATCCTCACCACAGACAAAAATATGTAAAGTTAACTATATGAGGTGGTAAATGTATTAATTATCTTAATTGCAGTCATTATTCCACAACATATATGTATATCAAATCAACACATTGTGTACCTTCAGTTCAGCTCAGTTCAGTTGCTCAGTCATGTCCGACTCTTTGTGACCCCATGAATCGCTGCACTCCAGGCCTCCATGTCCATCACCAACTCCTGGAATTGACTCAAACTCATGTCCAGCGAGTCAGTGATGCCATCCAGCCATCTCATCCTCTGTCGTCCCCTTCTCCTCCTGCCCCCCCATCCTTCCCAGCTTCAGAATCTTTTCGTGAGTCAACTCTTCGCATGAGGAGGCCAAAGTACTAGAGTTTCAGCTTTGGCATCAGTCCTTCCAAAGAACACCCAGGACCAATCTCCTTTAGAATGTACTGGTTGGATCTTCTTGCAGTCCAAGGGACTCTCAAGAGTCATCTCCAACACCACAGTTCAAAAGCATCAATTCTTCAGTGCTCAGCTTTCTTCACAGTCCAACTCTCACATCCATACATGACCACTGGAAAAACCATAGCCTTGACTAGATGGACCTTTGTTGGCAAAGTAATGNATGAAGAGACAGAGGAATATCCAGCAAGTAAAGGAACAGGAGAAATGCTCACTAAACCAAACAAAAGAGGAAGAGATAGGGAATCTACCTGAGAAAGATTTCCGAATATTGATAGTGAAAATGATCCAAAATCTTGAAACCAAAATGGAAGCACAGACAAATAGCCTGATATTCTTATAAAATTTTTCTGTTATACTTAAGCAAAGTCCATTTCTGATGATTGCAATAAAGAGCTTCTCTGGTGGCTCAATGGTAAAGAACCCACCTCCCAGTGTAGGAGATACAGGTTTAATCCCTGGGTCAGAAAGATCCCCTGGAGAAGGAAATGTCAACTTACTCCAGTATTCTTGCCTGGGAAATCCCATTGAGAGAGAAGCCTGGTGGTTTACAGCCCGTGGGGTCACAAAAGAGTTGGACACAACTTAGTAACTAAAATAACAATAACAACAAATCCAATTATACATTGATATCTACTTGATTGCCTATATCAGAGATAACACTCCAAAGGAGAATCTAATATTTTACTTTTTTTATTTAACATCAAGAGGAAAAAAAGAGCTTGTTATGCTATGAACATTAAAATTCATTTTTCTGGCTGCATACCAAGAAGAAACATATTACGAAAGTTCAACTCTTTTAGATGATGTTATATATGTCTCTTTTCTTAAATACCATATCACTTACAAGTCTTTTCAATCCTTCAAATTATTAATTTTAGTTTACAAAAGGAAAATGTCAACCTACATCAATGAAAACACACTTACTGGCCAAACACTGTAAGAATAATGTTTATCTTTGTCTAGGAAAAGATGATCTAAAATGACACTTTGAACCAAAGCATTTTTGCA
The DNA here is from genome assembly GCA_006410875.1 of Neotragus pygmaeus. Taxonomy (NCBI): domain Eukaryota; kingdom Metazoa; phylum Chordata; class Mammalia; order Artiodactyla; family Bovidae; genus Neotragus; species Neotragus pygmaeus. The sequence goes on along the minus strand of SJYV01043117.1, from coordinate 440,413 downwards.
GAATATTTGCTATGGTTTCTTTTATTGGACCAAGACATATGTCACAAAATATTAACGTTAGAATTACTTTTCAAATTTATCTCAGGAACCTATGAATACTGAGGTTTTACCCTGGGATTCGGTATGAATATGCAATCCAAGAAGAATGTATGAAGATTAATTTGTGGCTTGCCGAATTTCTTCAAAATCAAAGAAGTTTCATGGTATTGAAAACTAGTGCACTCTATATTTAAAATCTGAGTGTGATATTATTCTTTTAATCATTTAAAAATATTTGCTCTTTTCTTTCTTGGAGGTGCATGTATGGTTTAATCTTTACCATCAAGCAGTTCCTAATATACTAGGGTGGATCTGGCAGGAGCTAAAACTTATCAGAAAATAGTTTTATTGAATTGTTAGACTTGCATTAAATCTTAGTACATGATTTCAGAAGAAACACAGAAAAGATGAGGGTAAGAGTAAGACAACCGACAAAGGGATGACAATATAGAGGAACCAACCAGTTTCAGGAAATAGCAAATGATGTGACTGAAGATAATGTGGAATAGGAATAACAGGGAGAAATAAAGTATAAGACAGTGGTTTATTTATTTATTTATTTTGGATATTGGATTCCACTAATGATCTGAGAGAAATTATCTTAATCAGAAAAGACACAAATTCTATCTTGTGAAGAATTTTTCACCAGTATTCTGTCCATCCATGGACTCAAGAGCACTTACAGCTCTTTATACTATGCTATGATATTTATTTTTCATCTTATATGCACTTGAAGATGTGAGTGATTTAAATGAGACCACATACATTAATGGGACCAGAAACACTAGAATACATGAATAATTTAAATGGGAACAGGGATGAGTATTATGTCTTTCTGCATCTAATCACAGTAGCACAAGCATTCATCCATGTTACTTCTTAGGTGATAGCTTCTCATGAGATCAGGCAGTGATAATTGACATTATCTCATTACTGTATGTATTATTCATAACATCTGCCTTATTGCAATGCCTTGACTAAACTGTCTTCTGTTGTTAATCATCCCTAGTATTTCTTCTCTAGTCTTTGGGCAAAGGGTACTGCTCTTTCCTTTGAATTATTTCATCTCAGTTATGGACATAGACCCTTTTCTCTTTCCTGAGAGAAGAGCCAATGCCAGACTGTCATTTTAATCAACATTTAATGAAAGGATAAAGACAAGGAATGGGAATTATGGCGCATGAGTAGAGTAAAACTTCTGGCCAAGCCTTTGGTCTCTTTCAGTCAATCTCTTCCTAACAACTCTAGAATTGCTTCAGGGATCTAGAGGGCGTGGAATCTGGACTTACATTTATTTTATTGCAGAAAAAAAGCAGGTTCTCTCTTGCATTTGTTTAATGTTTCTTTTATGAAATTTATTCCCTATCCCAGTAGGTTGACTGACATAAGGAATACTAACTCATTTTAGGTGTGTAATAGCAGTCAAAGAAAGAACTCATTAATTCCTTTCTGGGTGTGGGGGAAAGGGAAGCTATTCATCAAAGAGTACAAACTTTCAATTGTGGGATGAGTAAGTTCTGGAAATCCAATGTACAGTATGGTGATTATAGTTAATAATATTGTATTATATACTTGAAATTTGCTAAGCGAGTAGACTTCATTTTAATACCACAACAATAAAAGAATACTGTGGATACTATGGATATGTTAATTCATTTGCTTGTTGTTATCATTTGCAGTTTACACATATGTTAAAATATCACATTGCTTTCCATTCGAAGTGACTTGGGAAAGTCACACCCTTTCAAATAACTACATTTGACAACATGGAAAATCATAAAAATAATTCTTAATTTGTACCATCCTTGCAAATTTGGGGGAGATAATGCCTTCTAAAATAGGCTAAAGTATTGTTGAATATTATTTGCTAACATCTTATTTACAATTTTTTAGTTCAATTTGGTAAATATAATTAGAACAAACTTTTTGTGGTGAGGAAAATAAATGTGAAGAACAACAACTTTTGTTCTTCTGAGTTGCTGCCTAGGCATTTTACAATATGATAAGCCTACTCACCCCTAGAGTCTGGACATTTAGATAAGAATTTGACTTTAGGATGTCCACCGTAAATTCTTGCTTTCTCTTTTCCTGGGCACTTTTGCAAATTGTATCCATTCATAGTTAAGCAAGAGAAAAGTTAGTGACCTTTACCCCTACCACCTTTGCCTCCTTCTCTGTTCTCTGTCTTCTGCTCGCTTCTGTCCCTGGAGGAAAACCTCAGCTCATGGAGGGGATCTTGTGACTTTTTCCTTCATGTGGATACACTGAAAATGTGACTTGCATCAAAATGATCCCTTGGGTTTCATTTCCCCACAGGGGAAGCTTGGAAATGGAATGAGCTACTTGCTCACCATGTGTGGGTGGCTTGTGCCTCCTAATCAGGCAAATCAGAGTCTGCATATTCTTAATGTAATACTCCATATGTGCATCCCCTAAAACAGTTTTTCTGGGGGCTAACATTAATCATTGTATTATCAACATATTTAAGTTTCATAAAATTAATTTGTAGTTTTCCAACTTTTTTCTCTAAGAGACAGAGTATATTAACTACTTGTTCCTTGAATATTAAAGCTAGATTTTTAATTGACATTTCAGTTAACTTGATTTTTTTATTTTTAGATTTCTTGGGTCAATAGCAATAAAATTTATTTCCCCAAAATGTCTATTTGACATTACATTGATATTCAAATTAATTGACATAAGCTCTGTGGGCTATTTTGTTTGGCTTTCAGTTACATTGGCATATGTCTGTTTTTTTTTTTTTTTTCTTCCTTTCCTCCCTTTTTTTCGCAACTTTATTGAGAAACAAAATGACAAATATAATTAAATATACTTAAGGTATACAATTGAATTAGACAAGGCTGTGGTCTATGTGATTAGATTGACTCGTTTTCTGTGATTATGTTTTGTGTGTCTGCCCTCTGATGCCTCTTGCAACACCTACCATCTTACTTGGATTTCTCTTACCTTGGATTGAGGTATCTCTTCATGGCTGCTCCAGCAAAGTGCAGCTACTACTCCTTACCTTGGACCAGGGGTATCTCCTCACAGCCACCCCTCCTGTTCTTGAACATGAAGTAGCTCCTCTCCGCCCTCCTGTGCCCACGCATCCACGGCTCCTTGGACGTGGGGTAGCTCCTCTCAGCCGCCACCCCTGACCTTGGGCAAGGGGTAGCTCCTCTCAGCCACGCTTCTGCGTGGTCCAGAAGCATGGCGTGGCAACTGGCATGCTTCTGCTGCACGGTCAGTATTTAACTTATATGTAGAGTACATCATGAGAAACGCTGGAGTGGAAGAAACACACGCTGAAATCAAGACTGCTGGGAGAAATATCAATAACCTCAGGTATGCAGATGACACCACCCTTATGGCAGAAAGTGAAGAGGAACTAAAAAACCTCTTGATGAAAGTGAAAGAGGAGAGTGAAAAAGTTGGCTTAAAGCTCAACATTCAGAAAACTAAGATCATGGCATCTGGTCCCATCACTGGATGGGAAATAGACGGGGAAACTGTGGAAACAGTGTCAGACTTTATTTTGGGGGGCTCCAAAATCACTGCAGATGGTAACTGCAGCCATGAATGTAAAAGACACTTATTCCTTGGAAGGAAAGTTATGACCAACCTAGACAGCATATTCAAAAGCAGAAACATTACTTTGCCAACAAAGGTCCATCTAGTCAAGGCTATGGTTTTTCCAATGGTCATGTATGAACGTAAAAGTTGGACTGTGAAGAAAGCTGAGCGCTGAAGAATTGATGCTTTTGAACTGTCATGTTGGAGAAGACTCTTGGACTCTTGAGAGTCCCTTGGACTGCAAGAAGATCCAACCAGTACATTCTAAAGGAGATTGGTCCTGGGTATTCTTTGGAAAGACTGATGCTAAAGCTGAATCTCTAATACTTTGGCCACCTCATGCGAAGAGTTGACTCACTCGAAAAGGCTCTGAANCTTGGACTGCAAGAAGATCCAACCAGTACATTCTAAAGGAGATTGGTCCTGGGTATTCTTTGGAAAGACTGATGCTAAAGCTGAATCTCTAATACTTTGGCCACCTCATGCGAAGAGTTGACTCACTCGAAAAGGCTCTGAAGCTGGGAGGGATTGGGAGCAGGAGGAGAAGGGGACGACAGAGGATGAGATGGCTGGATGGCATCACTGACTCGCTGGACATGAGTTTGAGTGAACTCCAGGAATTGGTGATGGACGTGGAGGCCTGGCGTGCTGCAATTCATGGGGTTGCAAAGAGTCAGATGTAACTGAGCAACTGAACTGAACTCAGTCTATATTTGGAAGAACTATTTAAACTTAGAAATAGCAGAAGAAGTTATAAACAGAGGTGTATGTGCTCAGTTGCTTCAGTCATGTCCAAATCTGTACAACCCTATGGACTGTAGCCTGCCAGACTCCTCTGTCCATGGGACTATCTAAGCAAGGATACTGGAGTGGATTACTGTGCCCTCCTCCAGAGGATCTTCCCAGCCCAAGGATCATCACAACCACCTGGGAAGCCCCATGAACAGAGGTATAGGCATATTAAATAAACAACACTTGAAACTGGTATATATCAAAGTAAACAGTAAATAATGTGTCACTTAAAATATTTTCAATAAATATGACTAAGGATTAATATTCTTAATATAACAAAATGCTTTCAAATTAATAGCCTTTTAATATGTCAATATATAGATGGGTAAAGGGAATAATAGTTAGAATCAAGAAAAAAGATGCTGAAATAGCTTGTACAAATAGAAACGTATGTACACATTCCCAAACATTTTTGTAATAAAATAAATGCAATTATAAGCATCATATTTCACTTGGAAAAACATGAAGTTTTTAAATGATATTGTGAATTGTTCAAAAAACCCAAAAGTAAAAGGATAATTTTTTCACTCTCCTAGAACCCTAAAGTATAACAAGCTTTTTGAAGAGCAATATGACTTTAGGTATCAAAGTAAAAACATGCATAAACTTGAACTAAATAATTTAAATTATAATGATTTAAGTTACAACAAAAAAAATGCTATTAATCTCTTAATTATCTCTCACCATTAGGAAAAATACCTAAATACTTAATAAGTAAAACAATTAAACTACTCCGATAAAATAGTTTAACCATTAAAAAATTTATGAGGCATTTTTAGCTCCAAAGAAACAGTCACTCCCATCATTACAACAGTAATTTAAAAATATCTCTTGGTCTCATCAGAGAACTGAGGTTGCAGCACATGTTATTTTCATGAAATCTGGAGACAGGTGAATCCAGGAAAATCACATCTAAGTATATAGATTGAAGTCATTGGAGCCATAAGATGGTAGAAGCACTGAATGGTAAGTTTGACTAATTGCTTTAGATTGAATACAGACTAGCATGAGAGGAAGAAACTCCTGGAAGCCACAGTGTTGGTGGAATGCAGGCAGCAAAATGTTCATGAGATTTACCTCTAGGAACTCTACTAGGTTCTTATGGCTGAAAAACTAAGAAAGGGCACCTTTTCATTCAATCAACTAGAAAGAAAGAAAAACCATTTGGAAATATTATAATGCAATCACATTCTATATAACAAAGGCCTATTCTCTGGGATAAACACTTTACCAAAATTGTGTTCCAGAGTCAGGACGGATGTTCCTCTCACTGCACCACCTTCTATCCTTCCCATTTTACCTAAGTTCAAGACTAGGGTGGGATACTTTATAAGAATAAATAGTTGTAAGGGTCACAGATATGAACACAATAAAAACCAGATTAACCTAGAATGCCTCCAACTCCCTCACTTTACCACTTTGCCACAATACTGAGAGTGCTCCAGTGTAATAGAGGATTACAGCTATTATCTCTGAGGAAGAGTATATAAGACCAAAGTCAAGACAGGAGACAAAAGCAAAAACAATAGAGGATTTTGAAATCTCTAGAAGGTACAGCTGAGCTTCCCAGGTGGCCCTAATGGTAAAGAACCTACCTGCCAATGCAGGAGACAAAAAAGTGGCAGGTTCAATCTCTAGATTAGGATGATCCCCTGGAGGAAGGCATGGCAACCCACTCCAGTATTCTTGCCTGGAGAACCCATGGACAGAGGGAACTGGTGAGCTACATTTCATAAGTTCACAGAGTCAGACATGACTGAAGTGACTTAGCATGCATGCAGGAGGTATGGCTACTGCAAACATTAAACATGGCACAACTCTTAGCCAGAATTTTAAAAGGCATATTGGAAAGAGACAAAGCAACATTAGAACCAGACTTAGGTATGACAGGTAATTTTACACACAGGAATGTTAAAACACTTATAATTAATATGGTAAGGGCTCTAATAGGAAGAATAGACTATATGCAGGAGCAGGCACTATTAGATAGATGAACATTCTAAGAAAGAATCAAAAGAAAATGCTAGAAATAAGAATTGCCTACTAAAAATGAAAGCAACCTTTGATAGGCTCATTAGTTGATTGAGTATGGTTAAAGAAAGAATCAGTAAACTTGAGATAAATCAATAGAACTTTTCCAGACTTAAATCCAAAAAAAAAAAAAAAAAAGAGAGAGAGAGAGACTGACAAATGCATAACTGGAATGCTAGAAAGAGAAGAGAGAACAAACAAAAAAAAATATTTATAGTAATATTAGCCAATGACTACACAAAATTAATGGCAGACACCAAACCACAGATCGAGAAAGCTCAGAAAACACTAAACAAGATAAATGCTGAAGTATAAGCATATAGTGATCTTATTTGCATTGTAGAAAATTAAAGACAAAGGAAAAAATATTGAAAGAAGCAAGAAATCAAGAATAAGGGTAAGAATTAAAGTGGATTTTTCATGAGAAACCATAATAGCTAGAAGAGTTGTGTGAAAGGTGCTAAAATAAAAAGCTGTACCAGAGAAGAATTCTATATCCAATAAAATTATTTTTCAAAAATAAAAAGCAGATATTTTCTTAGACAGACCAAAACTAAGGAAACTATTCACCAGATCTTTCCTGCAACAAATATTAAAAGAACATATTTGAAAAAAAAAAAAAAAAGATCTTAAGGGTTAGTCGCTCAGTTGTGCCCGATTTTTTGCGACCCCCCTGGAGCCCCTGCAGCCCACTAGGCTCCTCTGTTCATGGGATTTTCCAGGAAAGAATGCTGGAATGTGTTGCCATTTCCTTCCCCAGGGCATCTTCCTGACCCAGGGATCAAATCCAGGTCTCCTGCACTGCAGGCAGATTCTTTACTGACTGAGCTACAAGGGAAGCTACAGGGAAGAAAAGAAAAATGAAACTAAAATCTAAATAAAGGGAGAGCAGTAAAGAATAAATGAAGATAAACTCATTATTTTTCTTATTCATCAGTTCAGTTCAGTCGCTCAGTCATGTCCAACTCTATGCGACCCCATGAATCGCAGCACGCCAGGCCTCCCTGTCCATCACCATCGCCCGGAGTTCACTCAGATTCACGTTCATCAAGTCCGTGATGCCATCCAGCCATTGCAACCTCTGTCGTTCCCTTCTCCTCCTGCCCCCAATCCTTCCCAGCATCAGAGTCTTTTCCAATGAGTCAACTCTTCGCATGAGGTGGACAAAGTACTGGAGTTTCAGCTTTAGCATCATTCCTTCCAAAGAAACCCC
>SJYV01043117.1:374389-429922 GCA_006410875.1 Neotragus pygmaeus | reverse complement strand
TCCACACAGTCAAAGGCTTTGGCATAGTCAATAAAGCAGAAGTAGATGTTTTTCTGGAAATCTCTTGCTTTTTCCATGATCCAGCGGATGTTGGCAATTTGATCCCTGGTTCCTCTGCGTTTTCTAAAACCAGCTTGAACATCAGGGAGTTCACGGTTTATGTATTGCTGAAGCCTTACTTGGAGAATTTTGAGCATTACTTTACTAGCATGTGAGATGAGTGCAATTGTGCGGTAGTTTGAGCATTCTTTGGCATTGCCTTTCTTTGGGACTGGAATGAAAACTGATCTTTTCCAGTCCTGTGGCCACTGCTGAGTTTTCCAAATTTGCTGGCATATTGAGTATAGCACTTTCACAGCATCATCTTTCAGGATTTGAAACAACTCAACTGGAGTATAAAAGATAACTCCAGTATAAAAGATAACTGTCTAAATTTTAAAGTAACGATATTTTGTTCAGTGATTACAGCATATGATAAGTAAAAGGAATGATAGTGATGTCACAGGGAGAGAAGAGAATCACCAAAACTTCATGTAAAGTGGTACAGTGTTATTCCAAGGTGGACTTATATTAGTTACAATGTGCATTGGAAATCCTAGGGCAATTATTAAAGCATTTTTTAAAGTATAATCACTAATACTAAGAGAAGAAGTGAAAGGAATAAAATGCTTGATAAAAATACTCAGATAAAAGCAGAGAAAGAAGGAAAAAGAAAACAAAGAACAAAGGCAATGATTAAAAACCAGTCACGAAAAGGATACATATTAATCCTAGTATTTATGAATAATCACTTTTTCTATGATACCTGTATGAAACCACTTTATTCTGCAAGACCAATGCAAAATGTGTGTGCATTTCAAGGAGGTGGCATTCCATTAAGATTTGGAACAAAAGAGAGGCAGGAAGTCCGTTCTAAAGGAGATCAGCCCTGGAGGTTCTTTGGAAGGAATGATGCTAAAGCTGAAACTCCAGTACTTTGGCCACCTCACGCAAAGAGTTGACTCATTGGAAAAGACCCTGATGCTGGGAGGGATTGGGGGCAGGAGGAGAAGGGGACGACAGAGGATGGGTGGCATCACCGACTCGATGGACATAAGTTTGAGTGAACTCCGGGAGATGGTGATGGACAGGGAGGCCTGGCGTGCTGCGATTCATGGGGTTGCAAAGGGTTGGACACGACTGAGCAACTGAACTGAACTGAAGAGGCAGGAACGAAAACTTCCTAACTTCTATGAGGCCAATATTGCCCTAGTTATATGCCATTAAAACTAGATAAAACCATTACAAGAAAGGAAAACCACAGACAAATATCTCTAATGGACAGACAAAAAAATGATTCTTAATAATATATTGAAAAATGAACTCCAAAAATATATAAAAGGAATTATACTTCATATCTGACCACTTCTATAGTTTTAAGAGAAAAAAATCATATGATCATATACACTACTCCCTCAAGGAGCTGGAACATAAATCTCCACATCTTAAATGGTAGCTACATAAAGTGATTTTCTTCCTAAGAGTACAGTTTGGAAAGTGAGGGAAAGGGAGTAACTATATAATGGAAAATTTGATAAATACTACCTCAGTCAGGATTAACAACAACAGATATAAGTCACATTGACAGAAATGTTTTCACAGTTTTTGTGGAGATAATTATTATGCTTATTCAAACAAATATTTCTATTGATAAATAGCTTATTTTCAAAATTAAAACTAAGACCCTCTTTCATTAGTCTACTTAATACTAAACTGAATTAAACAAATGAAGCACTTTAACAATTGCTGAAGACTAGAAACCAAATCAATTTCTGCACTATACTTTAAAATGCAAACTTATTGAGCATTAAACTTTCCCTGGGAATGAGTTCAAAGACTGTAGAATTGAAGATGAACTAAGGTCATTTTTCCAAAATTCAGTGTTTAGAAGTTTTCTTATGAATAGAAACAAAATTAAGTTTGAGTAGTAGCTTACGTTTAACAACCATCATAAATCAATGATTTATTTGATTAAAATATGCCAAGCTTTGTCTTGGATTAAAACATGTCAAGCTGCCTCTAGGAGGCAGAACTGGGGATGTTTTCTATCTGAACTGAACAAGGGAAGGATAGAAAGAGGGCACCCAAGTAATGCAGAGTACAACATGTGAAATACTGAACTGAATGAATCAGAAGCTGGAATCAAGATTGCTGGCAGAAATATCAACAAACACAGATATGCAGATGATGCCACTATAATGAAAGAAAGCGAAGAGGAACTAAATAGCCTCTTGATGAGGGTGAAAGAGGAGAGTGAAAAGCTGGCTTAAAACTCAACATTCAGAATAGAAAATCATGGCACCTGGTCGCATCACTTCATGGCAAACAGATGGGAAACAGTAGGAACAGTGACAGATTTTATTTTCTTGGGCTCCAAAGTCACTGCGTACAATTTTGCAGCCCTGAAATTAACGTTATGGCAATCCTAGATGGTGCATTAAAAAGCAGAGACATCACTTTGCCAACAAAGGCCTGGATAGTTAAAGCTATGGTTTTTCCAGTAGTCGTGTACAGATGTGAGAGTTGGACCATAAAGAAGGCTGTGCACCAAAGAACTGATGCTTTTGAATTGTGATGCTGGAGAAGATTCTTTAGAGTCACTTGGACTTCAGGGATATCAAACCAATCAATCCTAAAGGCAACCAACCCTGAACATTCACTGGAAGAAATGATGTTAAAGCTGAAGCTCCAATACTTTGGCTACTTGATTCAAAGATCTGGCTCATTGGAAAAGACCCTGACACTGGAAAAGATTGAGGTCAGGAGGAGAAGGGAGTGACAGAAGATGAGATGGCTGAATGGCATTACTGATTCAATGGACATGAGTCTGAGCAAACTCTGTGAGATAATAAAGGACAGGGAAGCCTGGCATGTTGCAGTTCATGAGGTCACAAAGAGTTAGGCATGTTTAAATGACTGAACAACAAACAAGTCTGATATGATAACTTGTAAAGTGATAAATTGGCTGACCAGTTTCATATAGTTCTCTACAAATTTATATTGTACTAAATATCTGGGTGGGATAGGTGAGGATGACTTTAATATTAGGTAGAAAAGAGCCAGAACTTCCCAGGCGGCGCTAGTGGTAAAGAACCTGCCTGCCAAAGCAGGAGATGCGGAAGACGCAGGAGACGGGGGTTCAATCCCTAGGTGGTGAAGATCCCCTGTAGGAGGGCATGGCAACTCACTCTAGTATTCTGGCCTGGAGAATCCCATGGACAGAGGAGCCTGGCAGGCTACAGTCTATAGGGTCACACAGAGTCAGACAGACTGAAGTGACTTAGCATGCACACATGCAGACAAAAGCCAGTTAGCATTGTCTTCAGTTCTAAAAAGATCCCATCTTTTGGGACTGCATGTGACTTTCTTATGTACATTTGGTAGGACCATGGTTTTGATTTGTCCTTTCTGACTATGAGAATTTAAATACACTCAGAAACAACATAAACGTGTGTCTTAAATTAGAAAGAAAGGTGATAATAATGGGAACTCTATTCTCTTTGAATTTATAAAAAGTGAAAATGGCATTTGATAGTTTGTGAGAAAACTACTCAAAAGAAGTTCAAATGCTAAAGATGCTTGAACATATCATTTATATATGTGAAAGTCACTCAACTGTGTCCAACTCTTTGTGACCCCATGGACTATACAGTCCATGGAATTCTCCAAGCCAGGATACCAGAGTGGGTAGCCTTTCCCTTCTCCAGGGGATCTCCCCTACCCATGGATTGAACCCAGGTCTCCCACATTGCAGGCATATTCTTTACCAGCTGAACCACAAGGAAAGCCCAAGAATACTAGAGTGGGTAGCCTATCCCTTCTCCAGGGGATCTTCCTGATGCAGGAATCAAACTGGGATCTCCTGCATTGCAAGCAGATTCTTTACCAACTGAGCTATCACAGAAGCCCTTCATTTAGAGGAAAATAAGGGAAAAGCAATTTCACAAAAACTATATGAAAAATGTTTCAGGGTAGAAAAAGTTGAAATGATTTTGAAAGGCTGAGTCCGCTCTGGACCTTATTATTTTAGGTTAGATGAAAGTGGGGTTCAGCTGCTCTGTGAGACTGACCCTGTGGATATGACTTATGTGCCCAACCTGACTGGGTCCTCTAAGCCTTTTGTGTCTTACATTATTCATTTGTTTGCTTTACGTTATTTATCATTTTTTTATAATTCTCTTAATGACTTTAAGCTTGGAACCACAGAAAGTCACAGTGAAAGTTAAATGTTTCCACACTTAATCAAATGCTTTGTCTCTGACTGTATTTTTTTTTTTCATTTTTAACCTTTCCAACATGAAAGTAAATATTAAAGTGTGTATTTTATTTCACTAGAAACTCAGTGATGGTTTTATAATTAAGCCCATTTTAGAATCTGGAAGCATGAAGCTGTCTTTCTTCAGAAGTATTCAATTTTATATACTAGTAGTTTGATGCAGGAATGCAGGATGCTTGGGGCTGGTACACGGGAATGATCCAGAGAGATGTTGTGGAGTGGGAGGTGGGAGGGGGATTCAGGATTGGGAGCTCGTGTGCACCTGTGGTGGATTCATGTCGATGTATAGCAAAGCCAATAGAGTAATGTAAAGTAAAATAAAGCAAAATAAAATAAAAGCTAAATATATATATATATATATATATGTATATATATATATATATATACTAGTAGTTTAACATAAAGAACTTTAGGAACTTTCTAAAACCATGAGGTTTTTGCTTTCCAAAGTGGGTTGTGTTTTTTTTTTTTTTCTGTAGTTCACAAAATCAAGTTTAGTAAGATATAATTTATTTACAGTACTGTACAATCTTAAAAATACTAGTTTTGACACATTTATATTCTTAGGTAATCACCACTTTAATCAAGACACAGTATTTCCATCTATCCAAAATGTTAACTTGTGCTCTATCCCAGGCAATCACCTCCTTCCAACAGTGGTTCCAGGCAACCGCTGGTCAGTGGTCTATCTGCCTATAGTTTCAAGATACGTTTTCTAGAGTTTCATGTGAGTGGAATTATACAGTGCTTACTTTTTTGAACTCTCATTCTTTCTCTCATGACCATTTGTAATATTTATAATCCTTTTGTGTTCTTCAGTAGTTTTTTCATATTATTTCAAGAAGTAATCTGTTCTTTGTATATACCACAATTTGTTTATTCACATAATTGTTTGTGGGTTTGAGCTATTTACAGTTTGGAACTATAACTAAATCTTCTAGGAAGAATCATACGAAGTCTTTGTTAGCTTAATTTCTCAGAAACATAACTAGGAGTGAAGTTGCCGGGATATGTTTTGAGAGTAGGTTTAAATTAATAAGAAACTTCAAACTATTTTCCAAAGTGATTGTATCATTTTGCATTACTACCAGCAGTGTATAAGAATTAAAGTTGCTTATATCCTGTCCAAAAGATGGTATTACCAGTCCTTGTAACTTTAGCCCATCTATGTAGCATTATCTGGTTGTGGTTTAATTTGAATTTCCTTCATGTTTTGTCTACACAATCGTCTTTTGTGAAGTGTTTGGTTTAAACAGTTTGTCCATTTTTTAGTCTTATTATTGAACTGTTAGTGTTCTTTATTGGAGAAGGAAATGGCAACGCACTCCAGTATTCTTGCCAGGAAAATTCCATGGAGAGAGGAGTTTGGCAGGCTACAGTCCCTGGGGTCGCAAAATTGGACACAGTTGAGTGACTAAACAGTAACAGTGTTCTTTATGCATTCAGCATACAGGTTCTTTTTATCAAGTAAATATTAGTTTAATTTGTTCATTGGAATTGCATCTGAATATATGTATTAATATGTGATAAATATTTCTTTGAAGTCTATTATTTACTTTTTATTTTCATTACTGTATTTAAAAAATAGAACATTTTAATTTTTATAAAGTCAAATTATCAATTTTTCATATTATGTGTGTACTTTGTATGGTCTTCAAATTTGATGATATTATGTTCTCCAATGCTGCTATTTTATTTTTAAATTCTTTATTGGCCCTTTGCATTTTCATATAAATTTTAGAATTGTCTTGTCAAGTCCAACCAGATAAACATGCTGGGATTATGAGCAAGATTACAATAATTCATAGATTCAAATGGGGAAAATTAAAAAAATAATAATTGAGTCTTCTAGTCCAGAAACATGTATTATTTCCTCTTTTGTTATATATTCTTTGCTTTCTCTGAATGTTTTTTTTAGATTTTTCATTGAATGGGTCTTGAAATATTTGGCTTCAGTTTTCAATTGTTTATTGCTAGGCATTAGGAAACCAAATGCATTTTGTATATTGACTTTGCATCTGGGAAACTTATTAACCTCACTTTTTCTAATTTTTTTTTGCAAATTTTGTTATATTTTTATCATATGAGATTATGTTACCCATCAGAAAAGACAATTTTATTTCTTCGTGTCCAGTCTGTATGCCTGTTATTTCTTGTTTGTATTCACTGACTAGGACTAATAAGACATTGAATAGAAATGGGAAGAATTGGCTTCCTTTCACTTTACAAATGTTACCATGGAAGGTTTCATTAAATATTATATTAGTAGTCATGTTTTTATTGATGTCCATTTTCAGAGTGAAAAACAATCCCTTTCAAGCCAAATTTGCTGAATGTTTTTATTGTGAATGAATTTTTCAAACACTCAGATATTGATGGTGAAATTAATTGACCAGAATAACATATCACCTTACTTAAACTGGATATTAAAAAGCTAAATAAGTTGATAAGGTGGGTGAAAGATTAGGAAACAAGGAAGTTCCATATTCAGCCTAACATTGCATTTTCATTCTCGGATAAGTAAGATGAGAAGAAAATTTACCAGAAAAAGAGAGAGAAGTACAAGCATGAGAAAAAATTTTAACGTAGTAGAATTTAACAATGATATAAAATCCTTATATTTCTTTCCTTGATTTATATAAAAGCTGGGATGGTAATCATCCATTTGCTCCATCAGATCCAATTTATATTATACTTCATTTTATTCTTTGCTGTAACAAGGAGAGCCTTCATGGAATTATATCACAGATTTCCTTCACCACAAGCTTCTCTAGGTCTGAACTTCGAGAGGTACTAGCATGAGATTAGAAGACAAGACAGTTCAAGGTAGTTATTTTTCTTGATCCCTCTTTGCCAAGCCACAGCTCCTGCCAGGAAGTCCTTTCTATTGTATATAGCTATTATATATAGTTCCTGTCTACAGATTCAAATATTTGTTTCCTTTCTTTGTCCCTTAAGAAGTAGAGTAGTAGCAATTTCAGGTGTTACATTATTCCACCAAAGCTCACACCTTTATAAAACAACTCCTTATTAAATTGACACTAAACTTCTCAATTTGAGTGCACCATCTGTTTCCTGTAGGACCCATGCTAACATGCATGCACACACATACACAGTAATAGCCAGTGTGATTTCAAATTTCCTTCTGATATTAACCTTCCTCATGAGAATCAGTATTTCTCTTGAATTTGTTATACAAGTTCATATACTATTCATAATAAATGGAGGGTATGACCTTGAGTAAACAAACTGATCCTTATGTCCAATTTATTTTAATATCTAGAAATCATATTTTTAACCACTCCAAAATCACTGCAGATGGTGATTGCAGCCATGAAGTTAAAAGACGCTTACTCTTTAGAAGGAAAGTATAGACAGTATACTGAAAAGTATAGACAGTATATTGNAATTTTTCATATTATGTGTGTACTTTGTATGGTCTTCAAATTTGATGATATTATGTTCTCCAATGCTGCTATTTTATTTTTAAATTCTTTATTGGCCCTTTGCATTTTCATATAAATTTTAGAATTGTCTTGTCAAGTCCAACCAGATAAACATGCTGGGATTATGAGCAAGATTACAATAATTCATAGATTCAAATGGGGAAAATTAAAAAAATAATAATTGAGTCTTCTAGTCCAGAAACATGTATTATTTCCTCTTTTGTTATATATTCTTTGCTTTCTCTGAATGTTTTTTTTAGATTTTTCATTGAATGGGTCTTGAAATATTTGGCTTCAGTTTTCAATTGTTTATTGCTAGGCATTAGGAAACCAAATGCATTTTGTATATTGACTTTGCATCTGGGAAACTTATTAACCTCACTTTTTCTAATTTTTTTTTGCAAATTTTGTTATATTTTTATCATATGAGATTATGTTACCCATCAGAAAAGACAATTTTATTTCTTCGTGTCCAGTCTGTATGCCTGTTATTTCTTGTTTGTATTCACTGACTAGGACTAATAAGACATTGAATAGAAATGGGAAGAATTGGCTTCCTTTCACTTTACAAATGTTACCATGGAAGGTTTCATTAAATATTATATTAGTAGTCATGTTTTTATTGATGTCCATTTTCAGAGTGAAAAACAATCCCTTTCAAGCCAAATTTGCTGAATGTTTTTATTGTGAATGAATTTTTCAAACACTCAGATATTGATGGTGAAATTAATTGACCAGAATAACATATCACCTTACTTAAACTGGATATTAAAAAGCTAAATAAGTTGATAAGGTGGGTGAAAGATTAGGAAACAAGGAAGTTCCATATTCAGCCTAACATTGCATTTTCATTCTCGGATAAGTAAGATGAGAAGAAAATTTACCAGAAAAAGAGAGAGAAGTACAAGCATGAGAAAAAATTTTAACGTAGTAGAATTTAACAATGATATAAAATCCTTATATTTCTTTCCTTGATTTATATAAAAGCTGGGATGGTAATCATCCATTTGCTCCATCAGATCCAATTTATATTATACTTCATTTTATTCTTTGCTGTAACAAGGAGAGCCTTCATGGAATTATATCACAGATTTCCTTCACCACAAGCTTCTCTAGGTCTGAACTTCGAGAGGTACTAGCATGAGATTAGAAGACAAGACAGTTCAAGGTAGTTATTTTTCTTGATCCCTCTTTGCCAAGCCACAGCTCCTGCCAGGAAGTCCTTTCTATTGTATATAGCTATTATATATAGTTCCTGTCTACAGATTCAAATATTTGTTTCCTTTCTTTGTCCCTTAAGAAGTAGAGTAGTAGCAATTTCAGGTGTTACATTATTCCACCAAAGCTCACACCTTTATAAAACAACTCCTTATTAAATTGACACTAAACTTCTCAATTTGAGTGCACCATCTGTTTCCTGTAGGACCCATGCTAACATGCATGCACACACATACACAGTAATAGCCAGTGTGATTTCAAATTTCCTTCTGATATTAACCTTCCTCATGAGAATCAGTATTTCTCTTGAATTTGTTATACAAGTTCATATACTATTCATAATAAATGGAGGGTATGACCTTGAGTAAACAAACTGATCCTTATGTCCAATTTATTTTAATATCTAGAAATCATATTTTTAACCACTCCAAAATCACTGCAGATGGTGATTGCAGCCATGAAGTTAAAAGACGCTTACTCTTTAGAAGGAAAGTATAGACAGTATACTGAAAAGTATAGACAGTATATTGAAAAGCAGAGACATTACTTTGCCAACTAAGGTCCACCTAGTCAAGGCTATGGTTTTTCCAGTAGTCATGTATGGATGGGAGAGCTGGACTGTGAAGAAAGCTGAGTGCCAAAGAATTGATGCTTTTGAACTGTGGTGTTGGAGAAGACTCTTGAGAGTCACTTGGACTGCAAGGAGATCCAACCAGTCCATTCTAAAGGAGATCAGTCCTGGGTGTTCTTTGGAAGAAATGATGCTTAAGCTGAAACTCCAGTACTTTGGCCAACTCATGCGAATAGTTGACTCATTGTAAAAGGCTCTGATGCTGGGAAGGATTGGGGGCAGGAGGAGAAGGGGATGACATAGGATGAGATGGCTGGATAGCATCACTAACTCGATGGACGTGAGTCTGAGTGAACTCTGGGAGTTGGTGATGGACAGGGAGGCCTGGCGTGCTGCAGTTCATGGGGTTGCAAAGAGGACACGACTGAGCAACTGAACTGAACTGAACCTAATGTTCCCAGTTCTTAGCACAATGAAAATATTTTAATATCTGTTAATACATATTCCACTATGCCAATAGTTTTCAGAGTGTGATCCAAAAATCAGAAGTATCAGAATCAAATGGGAACTTGGTAAAAGTAAGGTTTCAGGCTGCACCCAGACTTTTTGAATCAGAAATGCTGGAGATGGGGCCCAGGAACCTGTAGTTTACCAAGTCTACTAGGTAAATCTGATACATGCACACTAAACCAACACTTTTTATCATATATTTGAGAAATTCTACCCCAGGTAATAGCAATAAAGAAACAAAGGCCAGCTGAGAAACAGTGTTACTCAATTTATGTATTTACTTCATTTTAATAATTGAAATTAAGACTCAGACAAATTTCTGTCCTAAAATTTGGATTGCAGAAAAACTGATATATTTACATTTTATTTATAACTAAAGACTTCTTTAGGTTTTCTTCTTAGCTGTCCTCTCTGCCACACACCTTTCTAACCTGCTCCATACAGTAGATAAACATGTTTTATTCATCATTATCCAGAAATAATATGAAAACTTTATGATCAAGAATCTGAAGGAAGAGTCCCAGGGCTCATACCTAGACTCTCCATAGCCTAAAAGAATACCCTAATTATCTGTGTAACTGAATAGAATCATAAATTCTAGTATGCCAGTTGTGCTATCACCACAGGCCTATTGATAATTGTCCATGGTTAACTACCTAGGCTTAAGGCATATGAATCATGGGTTAACTTTGATTGCATCTTTCTTTTCCTTTGTTCAGACTAGTTTCAGGGAATTTGAGGAGGTGGGTTTGAGCATGTACACTTAGGGTATATAAGGTTTTCACAAAAATCAGTCAGAGTCTTTGGCTAAGAGGAGACTCTGCCTTGGACCTGCCGTGTAATAAACTGCACTCCACCATCTGCATTGTCCTTCAGAATGAGTTTGTTTCCTGAATGTGTGGCTACAACAATAGGAATTTCATGTCATATTCAGAAGTAGCATGGAGTATGGAGAGAAAGCATAACTTTGAATTAGAGATGATAGCCCTTACAGAAGTGTTATTTATTTTTGTTTGCTTTAGCTGTGGAAAAATAGTTTTAACACTGAGGCTGGAAAAGCTAGGATTGTGAAAGAAGGAAACTAGAATTCTTATGCACCAAGGTGCAAATAGTCAGGAAGAGAGATAAAGTCCACCTTTTATATTAACGTGAAATTTTACATGTACATAGGTATAATAAGACTGAGCAATTCTTCCATGTATGCATATTAACTTGTCAAAGATGGGTATATGGCATGTTTCCTTGCATTTACTTTAATTAACATGGACCACTTTTTTCATTGTCCCAAAATCAGTATGATGAAATACACAGATTTTCAAGTTAGTTTTTAAGAGCATCTTGTTACCAATTTGTCACCACATTATAGATAAGAATGATACCAAGTAAAACTATCACTAACTGAAATCCGAATTTTTAGCCAGTTGAGGACTGTTGACTGAAATACTCATTCCCATTTTCTTAGTAAAATAAATGAGAGGAAGTGAAATTCAAATGCTTACTGGATTTTTTTTTTCTTTTTTTTCTGTATCTTTCTACTAGAAATTAGTCAACAAGCAAACTGTTTGTCACAGATTGCTTGGAGTAAATTTTGCTCTGAGGCAGAGAATTGTGTCCATGAGAGCCATTAGAATTCTTGACAGACATTGACTCTGTCTGGAGAAACATCTTTGAACATGGAAGTGGAAAATCTTATTTATAAATATAAATCGTTTTCATATTTTTGTAAATATATCTTTTCTGCTTTTCTATTTCCCTTTGTGTTTAGAAGGTACTTTGTGCACTGATTTAAAAACAATCACAGACCCCACTTAGGTTAATGAACAGGTGGAACCAAATATGTTAATGTCACAAAGACACTGATTGGCAGTGATTGTGCTGGCAAAACACTTTCTTCTCTAAATTCTTTATAATACCATTTGCTGTTCAATTAGTCACATAACTGTGTGAAGGAAAAACCTTCTCAGTTTCTAATTTCACTTGCTGTTTACTGTAAATTACTCTTATGAAAATATTCCCATGCATTTGCCTGTGCAACTGTGCATGTAATTGTATTTTGGCAAAAGTGCAAAATACATCAGCTTTGAAAGCGAAGTCTAAGGGGTGCTTTGTACAAATGACGACATTTTCAGCTTGACTCTTAGTTGAAATTTCTTTTGTACTCCTACAGCTGACAAGCTGACAGTCTTGTCATCTCTACATCTCTAGCCACAAGATAGGTATAAAGCAAATGCTTCTAGGTTTTTTCTGACATTGACCCTTTCTTGGACATGCTACTTCTAAGGATAAAGAGAAATCTCTTGTAAGCTCTCATATTTTGATGTGGGCGTGCTTATGTACCTCTCAAAGCCCATCAACCAACCCATCAGTATGCAAACATATTTCAAAAGGTGTCACTGCTGTTGTAATAGGGAGGTTACATCTTTTAGAATTGGAGGTTTTTCTAGAATCATGGTATAAAACTGAGCTGAAGGACTACTGTCTGCTTCTACTTATCAATAACCTATCAAAAGATGGTGACACTGTCAGTCAGCTCACTCATGAGCAGATAACAGCTGACTGAAATTTCATATCATAATTACTGAAAAGGAAAATTTTCGAAGTTAAAAAGTAGGTTTCATAAATATATAGTTGCCACAAGAGTACAAAAAAAGCAGCATCTTTTTAAAAAAGTATCATTAATACACTAAACATGTTTCTTCTCAGAATAAGAAGTAACTATCATGAGGGTTTTGTATAATCTGTTTTCATGTACTGATCATTAGGAATTTTAAAGTTTAAGCAAAGTGACCTGGCAGTAGTAAATGGAAATAGTAGTGAAAGGAGAAAAACAGGAAAATTACATGGTGTGTCTCCTTTTCTTCTTTCTTCCTTAATCTTCATCATGCTTTTGACACTCATAAGCCCCCTCTCTACAATCCAATCCCAGATTACCTTGACAAATTCATCCACCACAATGTTCTGATCTAGTCAAATATATTATAAATACAACTTTATTCTAAGTGTTTCTCTTTCTATCCTATGTGACTTTATTTATCTTGCACTCTCATAGCCCTTCTCATTGCATGAAAATTGACTGTGATTATCCGCAGAGAACTCCTTAGTGACTCTTGGTGCATTCTCAGTTTGTACTTATATCTGATTGACTGAACGTCTTTCACTCTCATCTAATAGTCCATAAGTAAACCACTCAAGCTTTTCAGGAGGTTGTTCCCAGACTTAAGCTTCTTTACATTCTCTATTATGCTTTGTACAAAAGAAGACATCCATATTTCTCAGTAAAGCATTTTATAATAGGTTACTGGCAGTGCGATTTAATAGGTAACTGTTAGGAAGATTCTTCTATCTGATTAAAACTCATAGCCACCCATTATCACTGTCAAAGAGGGATTAAAATAAAAGGCTATACTTGCTGATGCTGGAAAAAGCAAGGCATTTGAAATGATATGGGATTACTGTTTTAGCATATAGAATAATGACATCATGGATCAGTTTAAGGGGTTCTGGCAACTAGGGCAATAGTTACAAAGTGGGACAATCAGTTTCAGAATCAAAGTAGATATTATTTTAATGCACATTTCTTTTTCTCCTTGCAAATTTTTTTCATATTGAGAAGAAGATTGGAGGTAAGTGGAGTAAGCATGTGCTATTGACAAATATCCTCAAATGATTTATAAATACCTGTTATATATTTTCTCCCACAGGTAAGAAAACAATAACATAAGGGTGTGCACATGCATGCTCAGTTGTGTCCAATCCTTTGGGACCTCATGGACTGTAGCGTTCTCACCAGGCTCCTCTGTCCATGTGATTTTCCAGGGAAAAATACTGGAGTGGGTTACAGTTTCCTCCTCCAGGTGATCTTCCCAACCCAGAGATAAAACCTATATCTCCTTCATCTCCTGCACTGGCAGGCAGTTCTTCACCATTGGCTCACCTGGGAAACCATAAAAGAACAGATANGACTAAGGTCCGTCTAGTCAAGGCTATGGTTTTTCCTGTGATCATGTATGGATGGGAGAGCTGGACTGTGAAGAAAGCTGAGTGCCAAAGAATTGATGCTTTTGAACTGTGGTGTTGGAGAAGACTCTTGAGAGTCACTTGGACTGCAAGGAGATCCAACCAGTCCATTCTAAAGGAGATCAGTCCTGGGTGTTCTTTGGAAGAAATGATGCTTAAGCTGAAACTCCAGTACTTTGGCCAACTCATGCGAATAGTTGACTCATTGTAAAAGGCTCTGATGCTGGGAAGGATTGGGGGCAGGAGGAGAAGGGGATGACATAGGATGAGATGGCTGGATAGCATCACTAACTCGATGGACGTGAGTCTGAGTGAACTCTGGGAGTTGGTGATGGACAGGGAGGCCTGGCGTGCTGCAGTTCATGGGGTTGCAAAGAGGACACGACTGAGCAACTGAACTGAACTGAACCTAATGTTCCCAGTTCTTAGCACAATGAAAATATTTTAATATCTGTTAATACATATTCCACTATGCCAATAGTTTTCAGAGTGTGATCCAAAAATCAGAAGTATCAGAATCAAATGGGAACTTGGTAAAAGTAAGGTTTCAGGCTGCACCCAGACTTTTTGAATCAGAAATGCTGGAGATGGGGCCCAGGAACCTGTAGTTTACCAAGTCTACTAGGTAAATCTGATACATGCACACTAAACCAACACTTTTTATCATATATTTGAGAAATTCTACCCCAGGTAATAGCAATAAAGAAACAAAGGCCAGCTGAGAAACAGTGTTACTCAATTTATGTATTTACTTCATTTTAATAATTGAAATTAAGACTCAGACAAATTTCTGTCCTAAAATTTGGATTGCAGAAAAACTGATATATTTACATTTTATTTATAACTAAAGACTTCTTTAGGTTTTCTTCTTAGCTGTCCTCTCTGCCACACACCTTTCTAACCTGCTCCATACAGTAGATAAACATGTTTTATTCATCATTATCCAGAAATAATATGAAAACTTTATGATCAAGAATCTGAAGGAAGAGTCCCAGGGCTCATACCTAGACTCTCCATAGCCTAAAAGAATACCCTAATTATCTGTGTAACTGAATAGAATCATAAATTCTAGTATGCCAGTTGTGCTATCACCACAGGCCTATTGATAATTGTCCATGGTTAACTACCTAGGCTTAAGGCATATGAATCATGGGTTAACTTTGATTGCATCTTTCTTTTCCTTTGTTCAGACTAGTTTCAGGGAATTTGAGGAGGTGGGTTTGAGCATGTACACTTAGGGTATATAAGGTTTTCACAAAAATCAGTCAGAGTCTTTGGCTAAGAGGAGACTCTGCCTTGGACCTGCCGTGTAATAAACTGCACTCCACCATCTGCATTGTCCTTCAGAATGAGTTTGTTTCCTGAATGTGTGGCTACAACAATAGGAATTTCATGTCATATTCAGAAGTAGCATGGAGTATGGAGAGAAAGCATAACTTTGAATTAGAGATGATAGCCCTTACAGAAGTGTTATTTATTTTTGTTTGCTTTAGCTGTGGAAAAATAGTTTTAACACTGAGGCTGGAAAAGCTAGGATTGTGAAAGAAGGAAACTAGAATTCTTATGCACCAAGGTGCAAATAGTCAGGAAGAGAGATAAAGTCCACCTTTTATATTAACGTGAAATTTTACATGTACATAGGTATAATAAGACTGAGCAATTCTTCCATGTATGCATATTAACTTGTCAAAGATGGGTATATGGCATGTTTCCTTGCATTTACTTTAATTAACATGGACCACTTTTTTCATTGTCCCAAAATCAGTATGATGAAATACACAGATTTTCAAGTTAGTTTTTAAGAGCATCTTGTTACCAATTTGTCACCACATTATAGATAAGAATGATACCAAGTAAAACTATCACTAACTGAAATCCGAATTTTTAGCCAGTTGAGGACTGTTGACTGAAATACTCATTCCCATTTTCTTAGTAAAATAAATGAGAGGAAGTGAAATTCAAATGCTTACTGGATTTTTTTTTTCTTTTTTTTCTGTATCTTTCTACTAGAAATTAGTCAACAAGCAAACTGTTTGTCACAGATTGCTTGGAGTAAATTTTGCTCTGAGGCAGAGAATTGTGTCCATGAGAGCCATTAGAATTCTTGACAGACATTGACTCTGTCTGGAGAAACATCTTTGAACATGGAAGTGGAAAATCTTATTTATAAATATAAATCGTTTTCATATTTTTGTAAATATATCTTTTCTGCTTTTCTATTTCCCTTTGTGTTTAGAAGGTACTTTGTGCACTGATTTAAAAACAATCACAGACCCCACTTAGGTTAATGAACAGGTGGAACCAAATATGTTAATGTCACAAAGACACTGATTGGCAGTGATTGTGCTGGCAAAACACTTTCTTCTCTAAATTCTTTATAATACCATTTGCTGTTCAATTAGTCACATAACTGTGTGAAGGAAAAACCTTCTCAGTTTCTAATTTCACTTGCTGTTTACTGTAAATTACTCTTATGAAAATATTCCCATGCATTTGCCTGTGCAACTGTGCATGTAATTGTATTTTGGCAAAAGTGCAAAATACATCAGCTTTGAAAGCGAAGTCTAAGGGGTGCTTTGTACAAATGACGACATTTTCAGCTTGACTCTTAGTTGAAATTTCTTTTGTACTCCTACAGCTGACAAGCTGACAGTCTTGTCATCTCTACATCTCTAGCCACAAGATAGGTATAAAGCAAATGCTTCTAGGTTTTTTCTGACATTGACCCTTTCTTGGACATGCTACTTCTAAGGATAAAGAGAAATCTCTTGTAAGCTCTCATATTTTGATGTGGGCGTGCTTATGTACCTCTCAAAGCCCATCAACCAACCCATCAGTATGCAAACATATTTCAAAAGGTGTCACTGCTGTTGTAATAGGGAGGTTACATCTTTTAGAATTGGAGGTTTTTCTAGAATCATGGTATAAAACTGAGCTGAAGGACTACTGTCTGCTTCTACTTATCAATAACCTATCAAAAGATGGTGACACTGTCAGTCAGCTCACTCATGAGCAGATAACAGCTGACTGAAATTTCATATCATAATTACTGAAAAGGAAAATTTTCGAAGTTAAAAAGTAGGTTTCATAAATATATAGTTGCCACAAGAGTACAAAAAAAGCAGCATCTTTTTAAAAAAGTATCATTAATACACTAAACATGTTTCTTCTCAGAATAAGAAGTAACTATCATGAGGGTTTTGTATAATCTGTTTTCATGTACTGATCATTAGGAATTTTAAAGTTTAAGCAAAGTGACCTGGCAGTAGTAAATGGAAATAGTAGTGAAAGGAGAAAAACAGGAAAATTACATGGTGTGTCTCCTTTTCTTCTTTCTTCCTTAATCTTCATCATGCTTTTGACACTCATAAGCCCCCTCTCTACAATCCAATCCCAGATTACCTTGACAAATTCATCCACCACAATGTTCTGATCTAGTCAAATATATTATAAATACAACTTTATTCTAAGTGTTTCTCTTTCTATCCTATGTGACTTTATTTATCTTGCACTCTCATAGCCCTTCTCATTGCATGAAAATTGACTGTGATTATCCGCAGAGAACTCCTTAGTGACTCTTGGTGCATTCTCAGTTTGTACTTATATCTGATTGACTGAACGTCTTTCACTCTCATCTAATAGTCCATAAGTAAACCACTCAAGCTTTTCAGGAGGTTGTTCCCAGACTTAAGCTTCTTTACATTCTCTATTATGCTTTGTACAAAAGAAGACATCCATATTTCTCAGTAAAGCATTTTATAATAGGTTACTGGCAGTGCGATTTAATAGGTAACTGTTAGGAAGATTCTTCTATCTGATTAAAACTCATAGCCACCCATTATCACTGTCAAAGAGGGATTAAAATAAAAGGCTATACTTGCTGATGCTGGAAAAAGCAAGGCATTTGAAATGATATGGGATTACTGTTTTAGCATATAGAATAATGACATCATGGATCAGTTTAAGGGGTTCTGGCAACTAGGGCAATAGTTACAAAGTGGGACAATCAGTTTCAGAATCAAAGTAGATATTATTTTAATGCACATTTCTTTTTCTCCTTGCAAATTTTTTTCATATTGAGAAGAAGATTGGAGGTAAGTGGAGTAAGCATGTGCTATTGACAAATATCCTCAAATGATTTATAAATACCTGTTATATATTTTCTCCCACAGGTAAGAAAACAATAACATAAGGGTGTGCACATGCATGCTCAGTTGTGTCCAATCCTTTGGGACCTCATGGACTGTAGCGTTCTCACCAGGCTCCTCTGTCCATGTGATTTTCCAGGGAAAAATACTGGAGTGGGTTACAGTTTCCTCCTCCAGGTGATCTTCCCAACCCAGAGATAAAACCTATATCTCCTTCATCTCCTGCACTGGCAGGCAGTTCTTCACCATTGGCTCACCTGGGAAACCATAAAAGAACAGATATACACCAAAACCTCATCTTTTTAGTTCCTGGGCTTAGCACAATGTATGTCATAGAATACTTGCATAGCATGTTTGTCTTGTTAAAAAGAAAGAGAGACACCTCTACTTCCACAGTGGCACTGTATACCTACAAATAGTTCTGTAGTCAGATGTGCTTGAGAAATTCTAGATTAAATGAAGTTTGACCAAGTCATTCTTAAAATCTTCTCACAAATGTAAACATGTTTTGTATAATGTTTCAAAATATGTTACCCAAACTGACATAACTAAAGTATCCTATCCTTATGTTTTTTCCAGAGTCTTTAATGAGGCTCTGATTCCATGGAGTAAACTACTGGAAACATTGAATAATTTTTTTAAATATTTAAAATATATGTTGTTGTTCAGTCGCTAGGTCATCTCCAACTCTTGAGACTATATGGACTGCAGCATGCCAGGCTTTCCTGTCCTTCACTATCTCCTGGAGTTTGTTCAAACTCATGTCAGTTGAGTCAATGATGCAATTCAACCATCTCATTCTCTGTTGTTCCCTTCTCTTCCTCCCCTCAATCTTTCCCAGCATCAGGGTCTTTTCCAATGAATCATATCTTCACATTATGTAGTCAAAAATATTGAAGCTTCAATTAATATAAAAAATGAAGTCAAGCCAGTAGGTCATTTTTGGCATTCTTTTTTTTTTTTGCTTTTATTTATTTATTTTAATTGGAGGCTAATTACAATATTGTAGTGGTTTTGTCATACGAATGAATCATTTTGACATGAATCAGCCATGGGTGTACATGTGTTCCCCATCCTGAACCCCCCTTCCACCTCCCTCTCCATCCCATCCCTCTGGATCATACCAGTGCACCAGCCCTCAGCAACCTGTCTCATGCATTGAACCTGGACTGGCGATCTGTCTCACATATGATAATATACATGTTTCAATGCTATTCTCTCAGATCATCCCACCCTTGCTTTCTCCCACAAGTCCAAAAAACTGTTCTATACATATGTGTTTGTTTTGCTGTCTCACATATAGAATTATCGTTACTTACAGGTCTGTTTTCAGATAGAGCAATTCACTCCCTTAAATTATGGAAAGAAGGATTTTTTCAGCTATATGTATCAAAGAGGAGAGGAAAAATACTGATAGACATTTTAATGCCTTGACAGACATTTTAATAGTTTCCTGTAGAAACAAACCATTGCTTTGAAGTCCCAAAAGCTTATTAAATATTTAAATAATAGAATCTGTCAAAAATCACATATGAAAATAGCTCTCTCTCTTCAAAAGAGACACATAAACTTCACGTGGTTTTCCATATTTTGAAAATCATGAATTCATGAATTTCTTAATGAAAAAAAGGTAAATACATGAAAGTGAAGAGGACAGTAGAACACAACTTCATGTACTGCAGACTTCACTTCATCAACACCAACACAAATACGGTTCTGTACTGCCAACATTATATCTTCCCACTACTGAATTATTTCTAAGAAGAAAATCTCAGATATCTTATTTTATTCATAAATACTTTAGCACTTTATGTACTTTCAAACAATATATGTGTTGAAATAAATACAATCAGTATTATCCTAATAACATTATTTTCCTTTCTAGTTCAGTTCTAATGAGACCCTTGACCCTTGGCTGATTCCAGAGTTCTAAAATATCTCCTCTCTACTTTCTCCTTATTTCCTATTAGGATGACAATTTTTCATTATCATTGTCTTTTTAATTGAATTGTTTTACTTTTTCACAGAAATTTCTCTAAGTTTCTTGGAAATGGAAAATATGATTATCTTTGTAGGCAGTCTGGGTAAGGAAGGTATAGAAACCTCTGCTTACTCTTCTTCTTTGTACAAAATTCAGATTCTGATGATTAAAATGACTTGATTATCATTATTTTATATTTTATATTATTTGAACTAAATTTTTCTGTCTTTTCTAGTGAAACCTATATCTCAAGGTAACCAAATAACATATGTGATAAGAAAAAACTCTTTATAAAAGAACCCCATCTAAAAAATATACAGTGGAATTTCTTTTTAACTTACCACTATTCCTACTAAATAATTTCCTCAAGCTAACACCATTATATTGAAAGAAAATATTTGCTTCCCTGGTGGCTCAGTGGTAAAGAATCTGACTGCCAAATTCAAGCCCTGAGTCAGAAGATCCCTGGAGAAGGAAATGGAAACCCAGTCCAACTTTCTTGCCTGAGAAATCCTATAAACAGAGGAACCTGACAGGCTACAATCCAGACCATGGGATCACAAGAGTTGGGGATAACTTGATGACTAAAAAACACCACCATTATATTTTTTAAAAAGTTTATGAATTGTTTATAGTGTCCAAAGTGTCATCTAGAGCAATATAAGAATTTTCAATGGGAGAATTAAAGTATATTCCCATGAACTTCAAAGTTAATTTTCATCCAAACTAATAGAAAGATAAATAAGATACATGTGTGTACCGATGTTAACTACATGTAATATACAGCTTTATCTCTAAAGTATTCTTGTCTAATTTTAAAATCTGAATTCAGTCAAGTCCATAGATGTAAAGTTCTCTTTATAGTAAATGTAGAGAATAGACAGATATGTAAAATTGATGATCAGGATGCATTAGATAAATCCTAGAAGAAAGCTGATTTTCTCCCAAGTTCATGGAATAAAATATAGAGGAAGATCTGTGGCATTTCTAGGTTTAAAGAAACATAAGAGACATAATATCCAACCCTCAACAATTCACTGTAGAAAGGTATTTCAGAGACAGTTAAGGAAATATGAGTATGAATCAAATACCAGATGATACCAAGGCACTACTGTGATTTTGAAATATGATCATGATACTGCTGTGAGAGAAACTGTTAATGCCTTTGGAGATATACACTAAAGCAGTGGTGAAATACAGTATAAATAATTATATTTATGTAATAAATGCACAAATAATTTTCCTTTACCTAATAAGTTGCCAGTACCCACTTCAAGTCAATCCATTCTTCCACAGAAACAACTGCCATTCTAATTCTTATTATCATAGGTAAATTTTGCTTGTTCTTTGGATTCTTATAAGGGATGTCAAATGTATGTAATCTTTGTGTGTGGCTTCACTCAATATACTATTTTCATGTTCTTTCTTATAGCTATGTTTCTTAATTTCTTGTCATATTCCATTGTATGACTATGCCAAAAATATTTTTCATTTGCTAAGAGATTTTATTTTATAGGGAGGTAGATTTTATTATATGTATTTTACGCATCTGGTTAGATGATTTTTTTTTTCTTAAGATGATGAATTTATCATTCATCACCATCACTCTTCCCTTTCCTGCCTTTATTCTTTTTCAACCTGATAAAATGAGCTGGGAAATAGTCTTTCTTCTTCACTTTTATAGAACTGCTTATATAGAATCAGTATTCTTTCTTTCTTAATTATTGATTGAATTTTCTAATGAGGGCATTTGTGCCAGGAATTTTCATTTTAGGAAGATTTTTAACTATAAAGTTAATTTCTTTAGGACATAAAGGAATCTTCACATTATGAATTTTTCNTTTTATAGAACTGCTTATATAGAATCAGTATTCTTTCTTTCTTAATTATTGATTGAATTTTCTAATGAGGGCATTTGTGCCAGGAATTTTCATTTTAGGAAGATTTTTAACTATAAAGTTAATTTCTTTAGGACATAAAGGAATCTTCACATTATGAATTTTTCTTGATTGACTCTAGGTCTTTTGAATTTTCATATAAATTTTAGGATCAGCCTGCCAGCTTCTACAAAAATCTACCTGAGGTTTTAAATGTGGTTTGATCAATTTGAAAAGAATTGACACCACAGTGTTGAGCCTTCTGATCCACAAACAAGATATATACTTATCCATTCAATGACATATTTAGTTGCTCTCAGCAACATTTTGTAGTTTCCAGCATACAAATCCTTCGTATCTTTTGTTAGATTTATTTATAAACATTTCATATTTTGGTGGTGTTATAATATTTCATTTCAACTTAAATAGAAACACAGTGTATTTTTTATTTTCATGTTGTATCCTGCAATATTGGTAAAGACCCTTATTATGTCTTGTAGCTATTTTATAGATTTTGCCTAATTTTATTCATAAATTGTAGTGTCTTCTATGCTGCTAAGTCGCTTCAGTCATGTCTGACTCTGTGCGACCCCATAGACTGCAGCCCACCAGGCTCCGCCGTTCCTGGGATTCTCCAGGAAAGAACACTGGAGTGGGTTGCCATTTCCTTCTCCAAAGACTGTTTTACTTCTTGCTTTCCAATCATGATGTGTTTCATATATTTTTCTACCTGATTGCATAGACTGGAAACTACAGTAAAATTATGAATACGATGTTAAAAATAGATATTCTTGTTTTGTTCTTGGTCTTAGAGGAAAATCACTGAGTTTTTCTATCACTATTATTTTAGTTAAAGGATTTTTAAAGATATCCATATTTCAGGTTGAAGAAGTTGCCTTCTATTCCTAAGTTGCTAAGAACAAGTTTTGTTAGTTTTATTACATAGGAATTATGGATTTGTCTAAAGTTCAATCTGCATTTACCAAGTTAGTAATAATTATTTCTGGTTTGCTAATATGGTGAATTATCTTGATTGATTTTTGAATATTAAAAAAAAAATGTATGTTCCTTGGTGAATCTTCCACTTGGAGATTTACTTATCACTCATGATACATTGTTCTTTTTAAATATTATCAATTTGTTCAAATGTTATTTTTAATATTTTTATCTATGTTCATAAAAATATAAATTTTAACCTTTCCCTTTCCCGTCTTTATTCTTTTTCAAATTGATAGAATGAGCTGGGAAACATTCCTTCTTCTTCCATTTTATAGAACTGCTTGTGTAGAATCAGTACTCTTTCTTTCTTAAGTATTGAAGGAATTTTCCAACGGAGGCATTTGTGTCAGGAATTTTTGTTTTAGGAATTTTTTTAACTATAAAATTAATTTCTATAGGATAAAGGAATCTTCACATTGTGAATTTTTCTTGTGTGAACCTTGATACCTTATATCTTAAAAAAAAAACTGTCCATTTCACCTAAGTCTTCAAATTTTTTGACATAAAGTTGATCATTTTATTTATTCATTTTCTTTTTTATAATTGGTTACTGTCTCACTTTTTTCATCCCTACTAATGATGATCTGTGTCTTTTTTCTTTCTTTCTCTTTTTTCTTGTCTATCTGGCTTGATGTTTTTAAACCAGTTTTTATGCTTTAACAATTTCTATTGATTCTGCTTTATATTTCATTAAATTCTTACCTAACTCATTTTTGTTGTTGTTGCATAATTTGGTTTTATTTGCTCTTATAGAAGAATTTCTTCAGGTAGAAGTAAAATTTATTGTTTTCAGATCTTTCTTCTTTTCCAGTATTTAATACAATAGGTACAAAGCTATAAATGTTCCCTAATTACTACAAAAGTGGCAACGCACAAATTTTCATATATGTTTTATTTTCATTCAGTTTTAAATATTTTCTAATTTCCTTCTGTGTTTCTTTTTTGACTGTGCTATTTTGAATGTTGCATTTTTTTCTAAATATTTGAGCATTTTCCACAGATCTTTCTATTGATTTCCAATTTAATGTCATTGTTTTCAGGAACATAATTTTTACAGGTCAGGAATACTTTAAAATTGATTGAGATTTGTTTTATGGCCCAGAATATGTTCTGTATGTGTGTAGGAATTGCATTTTGCTGTTTGTGTGTCAGAACAGAATATAAAAATGTTAATATATCAGTATTTTTCTTAATATCCTTATTGATTTTCTCCACAGTTTTCTGGGCCCCATAGTCTCTACAGTGTTTCTCTAGACACATGGTGGTTTCTTATAACTACTTCTAAGGGGAAAGAAGAAAACAATAGAATGGGAAAGACTAGAGACCTCTTTCAAGATTAGAGAAACCAAGTGAACATTTCACTTAAAGATGGGCACAATAAAGGACAGAAACTTCAAGGACATAAGAGAAGTAGAAGACATTGAGAAGAAGTGCCAAGAATACACAGAAGAACTATGCATAAAAGATCTTAATGACCCAAATAAGCATGATGATGTGATCACTTACATAGAGCCAGACACCACAGAGTGTGAAGTCAAGTGGGCCCTAGGAAGCATTACTGTGAACAAAGCTAGTGGAGGTGATGGGATTCCATGTGAGCTATTTCAAATCCTAAAAGATGATGCTGTTAAAGTGCTGCACTCAATATGTCAGCAAATTTGGAAAACTCAGCAGTGGCCATGGGACTGGAAAAGGTCAATTTTCATTCCAATCCCAAAGAAAGGTAATGCCAAAGAATGACAAAACTATCATATAACTGTACTCATTTCAAAGGCTAGCAAAGTAATGCTAAAAATCTTTCAGGCTAGGATTCAGCAATACATGAACTGAGAACTTCCAGATGTACAATTTAGTTAAAAAAAGTAGAGGAACCAGAGATCAAATTGCCAAGATCCACTGGATCATAGAAAAAACAAGGGAATTGCAGAAAAACATCTGCTTCACTGGCTACACTAAAGCCCTTACTGTGTGGATCACAACAAACTGGAAAACTCTTCAAGAAATCGGAATACCAAGCCACCTTTCCAGCCTCCTGAGAAACATGCGTACAGGTCAAGAAGCAACAGAACCAGAAATGGAACAATCGACTGGTTCAATATTGTCAACCTGCTTATTTAACATACATACATAGCATATAATACAAAATGTCAAGCTGAATTAATCACAAACTGGAATCAAGATTGCCAGGAAAAATATCACCAGCCTCAGACATGTAGATGATACAAACCTAATGGCAGAAAGCAAAGAGGAAATAAAGAGCCTCTTGATGAGGGTGAAAGAGGAGAGTGAAAAACTGGCTTAAAACTCAACATTCTAAAAAGTAAGGTCATGGCATCTGGTCCCATTACTTCATGGCAAATAGATGGGAAAAAAGTGGAAACAATGGCCGATTTTGCTTTCTTGGAATTGAAAATCAATGTGGTCATTGACTGCAGCCATGAGATTAAAAGACCCTTGCTCCTTGGAAGAAAAACTATGACAAACCAGACACTGTAAAAAGCAGAGACAGCATTTTGCCAACAAAGGTTCAGATAGTCAAAGCTATGTTTTTTTCCAGTATCACATACAGGTGTGAAGGCTGGACTCTAAAAAAGGTTCAGCACCAAACAATTTATGTTTTTGTATTGTGATGCTGGAGAAGACTCTTGAGAGTCTCTTGGAGAGCAAGAAGATAAACCAGTCAGTCCTAAAGGAAATCAGTCCTGAATAGTCATTGGAAGGACTGATGCTGAAACTGAAGCTCCAATACTTTGGCCACTTGATATGAAGAGCCAACTCACTGGAAAAGACCCTGATGCTGAGAAAGATTGAAGGCAGGAGGAGAAGGGGATGACAGAAGATGAGATGGTTGAGTGGCATCACTGACTCAATGAACATGAATTTGAGCAACCTCTGAGAGATAGTGAAGGACATGGAAGCCTGGCACGTTGCAGTCCACGGGGTCACAAAGAGTTAGACAGGACTTAGCAAATGAACAACAAACAACAAGAGGCAAGTCACTATGTTTTCAGGAGTGATGCAGCCCAATATCTGGTCTTCTGTCCCATATAATTCCAGGGATAGATGGTGTTTTGTTGAAAAAAATATATATATATATAATTTATAATTTTAGGGGCCAGTAGATCCTTCAGTCAGCAGATTTACTGGCTCCTGAGGGACCTCCTACAGAGCCTCCCAAACAGCTGATAAACTTTAACGTTCCTCTTCTGCAGTGCATCATGCAGCAAATTCAGATCACATCTGGCCCACATCACCTCACTTTGTGTGGTTTTGGTCATGAAGAGCTCATGAAATATTCATAGGGAACATGAGAAACCCTCAGTGCACTCATCTGACTGTTAGCAATAAACGGCCTATTCTTTTGACCCGGGGACCTTTTGTATTTTGTAAGTATTCATTACCCAGCAAGTAAAGTAAAATGTCAGACCCTTCAATTTCTTATGTAAAGGAGTTTCTTATGTTAGGATTCCTAGAAATGAGTTTTGTTCATCAGTTAGTATGTTTTTCAAATATTATTTCTTCTAATACTTTTCATTCTCTTCTAGGAGTCTAATCACATGCACATTAGGTCACTTTAACCTGATAATCGATTTTTTTTTATCATCATCATTACATCATTCTATGTCTGTCTCTTATACACATCTCTTAATCACATCTATAAGTCCTTTTAGCCTTACAGATTGACATATGTAGAATTTCTGGGGTTTAGGACATGGATCCCTTGTGAAGGGATTTTATTCAGCCTACCACAAGGCATAAGCACAAATGTTTTCAAATTGCATATTAAAAATGTTCAGGAAATATTACATGCANTTTTTTTTTTGAAATTTACATATCTCTTTTTCTAAAATGTCTATTTATAAGTTAATCTTATTTAGTGTATCTTTTATTTCACACATTAGTTTTCACATTTACAACTTAAATTTTTGATCTGATGTATACAGTCTTTGGGGAGAGACGATTCTTTATGGACTGATTCTGTATATCTTCCTAGCAGAGCAACTGACTGTCATGTTTTCGAGGATGGTTGTAGAGCAGACAGCCTTAGAAAATAGAGATAGTGTCTCCCTCTGGAGTAAGAGCAGGATGACTTATTTTTTATATAGTAAACATAAGGTTTTTCCTCTGAGACAAATGGGGAATTTATTTGAACTTTATTTTAATAGGTTTTAATTCTATTTAAGGCTTCTCAGCTGTGATAAAACCCACCATAGACATAGCATTCACCTAGGATGAACCATACAGTTTTTTGTGTGTTTTTTTTCCTCGTTGGTTTTATGTCCCAGATATATGCTCTTTTTCTGCAATAGTTATAAAAAAGAAGAGATGAAGGAGGGCTATGCTATGGGAATTCTCTCCTCAAGCTTTTAAGTGACAATGGTAGGAACAGTTTTCTGTTGTATTAAATTTTCTTTAACAAAGAAATGGCAAATATTTTAATAAAACCAATCTGAACAACACCTATTGCAAATGTCAGGAACAGTTTCACAAGTAACAAATAAATTTCATTTAATTTTTTAGAAAAGATGGCATTTAGGTATTCAAATTGATTCTCTTATTTCTACTCTCTTTCTAGTATTTATCAGAAACAAAGTAGAATCCAATAAATCATTGCTTTCAAAAGTAGTGATTATCTAAATAAACACAAGAAAAAATATATTAAAAATATTAAAAATCACCTTTTTTTCTTTTTTTTTAAGACACCAATCCTCCATCTTCAATGAGACCTCTTTCTATATATATTTCCTTAAAATTTCCAGGCATTTTCAAAATCTTTCCTGCTAAAATTTATGCGTTTCTCTTTGAATGATTTTTCAATTAATGAAACATGCACACAAAAATTAAACCAAAGTCATTTCTGTATTCTTCTATTATTGAAGTAAATGTCAAACAAGGTTGTCACTATATTTTTGGAATGATGCAATACTAAGAAAACAAGCCAAGGTTTCTTCAACTGTATAAATTTGTTTTCTACTATTATAGTGTTTAACTGACATTATTATTCATCACTGTATTTAACATTAATGTTTTCCCCATTTAATTATTTTATTAGAGTAGAACCATTATATTTTTATATAGTGCATGGCTTTTTATTGCTTTGCATGTTATCAGGAAGGTTAGAGTTAAATTTTATTGAATTCTAAGATAAATTACTGGCTTGCTGCTACTCATGGGGTCGCAAAGAGTCGGACACGACTGACCGACTGAACTGAACTGAACTGAAGATACATTTCTAAGAGGTAGAAGCATAGCATAAATGCAAGAAAAGCTCAATATAGTAGGGTCTGTGCAGGATTTAATATGACCAGATCATAATTCATGACTTCTTAATACTCATAATCCAATTCAAGTGAACAAATACTTGTATACATAATTTAATAGTAAGTCTATAAATGTTTAATAAAAGTGCATTTTCATTCAATAGAAGTTTGGAGTGGCGGGGACAGTTTTGAGTCAAGGGATCTAGAAGACTTCTCAAGGGAACTATAGATGTTCTTTCTCTGGAATTGTAGATAAGAAATTTATAAGCAGAAAAAGTAGTTGAAAGAGATTGAGAAAGATTCTAAGCAGACTGAACCAATAAGCAGGGTAATCACATTAATAATGTTTCTCTTTATCAAATAGTATTTATTTATTTCCAACTGTGTATTTAAGAAC
This sequence comes from Neotragus pygmaeus, assembly GCA_006410875.1. Classification (NCBI taxonomy): domain Eukaryota; kingdom Metazoa; phylum Chordata; class Mammalia; order Artiodactyla; family Bovidae; genus Neotragus; species Neotragus pygmaeus. Next base: position 401,182 of record SJYV01043117.1, on the reverse strand, counting down.
TGTTGCTTAACTTCTATGAACTCCTCTAGGATTTTTCCTATTACTTTGAGTGTAAAGGGTGATTTCACATAAAGTACTTAGCACAGTGACTGGCATATGATCAGCACTCAATAAACATTTACTTGTATTTATCATGGCTATTATTTAATTCAATTTAAAAATATAAATGCCAAAACTTTTGGGCTTCTTTGGTGGCTCAGATAGTAAAGAATCTGTTTGCAATGCAGGAAACCCAGGTTCAATCCCTGGGTCAGGAAGATCCATGGAGAAGGGAATGGCTACTCATTCCAATATTCTTGCCTAGAGAATACCATGGACAGAGGAGCCTGTTTTATGGAAGTAAATTCTATAAGGATTTTAATATTTGGTAGAGGAAATTTTTAACTAAACTTGTACTAATCTTATGTACATTATTACCATTTTTTCTTTATTCAGTAAAATATGGTAGGTGACATATTTCTCTTATTGAATTCTTCCTTTCTCAGTATTGAATGTCCAACATTCCTACATAGTTTTAATTTTAATGATAATTTGCTAAGAAAGTATATGGAATCAGTGGGTTAGATAAGGAATTAATAAAAGCCAAAAATATGGTGTTTGAATAAGTTGTCATGGCATAGAACATATTTTTAAAATAAATCAATTATTAACTGAAAACATTCATCATAACATTGTTATATTGCATTATGGGGAACTTCAGTGTTTGAAATTGTACCAAGGGATGAAAATACCTAAGAATAATTTATGGGATAATTTAAATTGCCCAGGTTATATTGATTTTCTCTACACTAGCAAAGTGAGGTACAGACTTCCAGTGCTCTTATTCATATCAGCCATCCCTGATTGGAAAGAAAATAATAAATTTCCTATATGTTTGCTGAAACAATCCTAAATTGTTTCTATTAAAGTCTCTTTCTAGAGAGATTAGGTAAGAGACAGTATTTATAAAATTATTGTCATCTTTTGTCAAGTGGGGTTTGTTATAATAACTCAGCCTGCTAGTTCATAAATTGTCTCCTGAATTAGTGTTATCTTTATCCTCTGTCTCTGCAAATGAACTCTTTTTACATTGAAATCCTCTGGAGGGGGTAGGGATAAATTGTAAGATTGGAACTGACATGTACATGTCATTTTACATAAGATAAATTACTAATAAGGACCTACTTTATAGCACAGAGAACTCAATACTCTGTAATGGCCTATATGGAAAATAATCTAAAAAAAGAGTGGATATATGTATAATTAATTCACTTTGCTATACACCAGAAACTAACACAATTTATACTTCAATAAAAATTTTTAAAAAGAAACCCTCTGGAAATTGACATTAAATGAAAAATGACAAAATCAATGTAATCTTGGGAACTTATTTACACATTCTCTGAAGTAGTAGCATTTATGATCTATGAGTCATTTGGCAATTTAGGCAGTATTACATTTATTGTGTTTTGCTCTGTATAAGTTATTAGCATGTCATATATAAAAATCCTTTCTCTCCAATCTAGAATAAATATACTAAGACAAGTGCAAGAAAAACATCAACACAGACAAAACCAATGGAGGGCAAAAACTGCATTATACTTTAGATCACCTTTATAGGATGAGTAACATCTTCTTTATAGCTTAACATGCAGATATCAATTCAATGAAATCAGAGTGCTATTCATTATATTTATGAAGTTAGGATTACAACCCCCATACACTTTTATGTCTTTCTATTCCAAAACAACTTGACACAATTTTGGAATATGATTTGATTTCTATGACAGTCCTATAATTCTTGTTTGATAGTCACCACAAGTATACACTTTACTTTTATTTCCAAAGAGAAGCTGTGTTTAGGGATATTACAGAGAACCTCACACAAACATCTAAATTGTTTTCCTTAACCTCCTCAAAAGCTCAAAACTGGGTTGCTTGCATATAACTGCCAGACTCTCTAACAATAATTTTTGAAGCTGTTGACTCTTCTTTAGTACATGGATAATTGATATGATAAACCATAATAGCTCCAATTATATAAATGCATGTTTATGAACTTTTTAGAATGCATACTTTCTACACAATGTACTCTTAACAGCTCCTTCAAAGTTGTTAAGATCTATTGTTTTACGGAGTATCTGAGGGTGCTTCCTAACACATAAATCTTCAACTCTTTAACATTGATATTAGTGACAAAAATGAAACATAAAGCTTTTTGTCATTGCAGTTATAACTCATAATGAAAATAACGTATGTCTTACTTGCATGTCACTAATTTATGGCTTCTGTTTTGCAGTCTTTAAGTGTGTATGTATGTACACAGAGATTGAGGTGCCAGCAAACAAAATAAAATTAAGCACCTATTCATAACTCTTAAGTAAGTATTGAACACATTTTTATACAGTACGATCGTTTAGCAATCTGGTTTAAGTTTACTTTAATCAAAGGCATATGGCTTTTAATTTGAGCTTAATTAAAGTACAATTATTTAAAAATATTTATATAGTTATTTGACAGTAATATTGTTAAAGATGATTATATAATTTACATTATTTATGTAAAATTTAAGCCATCTGTAAAAGTACAGATGAAACAAAAGTTATGCTTGACAGATAGTTTAAGAAGTGTACTTATATAGCAGTCAAATTCCAGATCCGCTTAAGAAATTGTCATTGGAGTGTCCTCATCTAGTGATTAGTTTTGTCATTTTAGTTGAACTCAACAGAGATTTGAGATATGAATCCACATTGCTTGTGGATCTTACTCTTAAACATAGCTGTTTATTTAATTTACAGAGATTCACATCATCTAGGAAATGGACTCTCCATCGTCTTGACATTTCATGTGTTAGCCTGTCAATACGATGTTCTCCTTCCTAGCAAAGTGGTCGCACTTGCATTCTAAAGATATTTAAATTGTTTTCTTAATTCCTTATATTTCCTACCCTCTGTTCCCACCACTTTCTACCATTCCTTACCACTTGGAAACCAAAATATACCCATTAATAGTATATTTGTCCTTTATCATATGCAGTTTATTTAACAGAACTTCTGTTTGACCCCCAAATCAAAAATTGTCTTGATGAGATTTCAGCTACGAACCTGAGGGTTTCCCGTGATCATAGTTCCAAAGAAATGTTTTGTAAATTGACAAGCTTGGAGTTTAATCTCAGTTCTGCCAGAGAGAAGTTATGTATCTTTAAATTTACTGTTTGAATCTGTAAAGTGTAGAAAATTTTACCCTATTATATCAAGAGTTTGTGAGAATTCCCTGACATCATTTTACTGAATCCTAATCTTTACTGAAACAAGTAAAACACCTAACTCTACATTGCTATGTGTGGGAACACATCCTCAATTGGGAAAACACCCTTTATATTTCACTTAAGTTTTGGTATTTAGATATAACATTTCAAGCTACACTACTATGCAACTGCTGTATTTCTGGGTTCGGTTGCTTGTTCAAGGATGCCAAAGCATGTGGCTTGCATAAACACTCTTTCCACAAGACAGCATGCTTCATAGTAGCAGATTTTTCTATTCCTCCCCAGAGAAGCTCAGACATTTTTCCTTTTATTGAGAAATAAATAAATGATAATTAGAGTTTAATCGAAAAATAAGGCTATCTTGTTAAAAATCTCTAATTTAGAGGTTCAGTTCAGTTCAGTCGCTCAGTCATGTCCGACTGTTTGAGACCCCATAAATCGCAGCACACCAGGCCTCCCTGTCCATCACCAACTACCGGAGTTCACCCAAACCCATGTCCATCAAGTCGGTGAGGCCATCCAGCCATCTCATCCTCTGTTGTCCCCTTCTCCTCCTGCCCCAAATTCCTCCCAGCATCAGAGTCTTTTCCAGTGAGTCAACTCTTTGCATGAGGTGGCCAATGAACTGGAGTTTCAGCTTTAGCATCATTCCTTCCAAAGAATACCTAGAACTGATCTCCTTTAGGATGGACTGGTTGGATCTCCTTGCAGTCCAAGGGACTCTCAAGAGTCTTCTCCAACACAACAGTTCTAAAGCATAAATTCTTCGGCACTCAGCTCTCTTCACAGTCCAACTTGCACATCCATACATGACCACTGGAAAAACCACAGCCTTGACTAGATGGAACTTTGTTGGCAAAGTAATGTCTCTGCTTTTCAATATGATATCTAGGTTGGTCATAACTTTCCTTCTAAGGAGTAAGCATCTTTTAATTTCCTGGCTGCAATAACCATCTGCAGTGATTTTGGAGCCCCAAAAATAAAGTCTGACACTGTTTCCACTGTTTCCCCATCTATTTCCCATGAAGTGATGGGACTAAATACCATGATGTTAGTTTTCTGAATGTTGAGCTTTAAGCCAACTTTTTCACTCTCCTCTTTCACTTTTATCAAGAGGATTTTTAGTTCCTCTCCACTTCTGCCATAAGAGTGGTGTCATTTGCATATCTGAGGTTATTGATATTTCTCCCAGCAATCTTGATTCCAGCTTGTGCTTCCTCCAGCCCAGCATTTCTCATGATGTACTCTGTATATAAGTTAAATAAGCAGGGTGACAATATACAGCCTTGACGTACTTCTTTTCCTATTTGGAACCAGTCTGTGGTTCCATGTCCAGTTCTAACTGTTGCTTCCTGACCTGCATATAGGTTTCTCAAGAGGCAGGTCAGGTGGTCTGGTATTCCCATCTCTTTCAGAATTTTCCACAATTTATTGTGATTCACACAGTCAAAGGCTTTGGCATAGTCAATAAAGCAGAAATAGATGTATTTCTGGAACTCTCTAGCTTTTTCCATGATCCAGCAGACACTGGCAATTTGATCTCTGGTTCCTCTGCCTTTTCTAAAACCAGCTTGAACATCTGGAAATTCATGGTTGACATATTGCTGAAGCCTGAGTTGGAGAATTTTGAGCATTACTTTGCTAGCATGTGAGATGAGTGCAATTGTGCAGTAGTTTGAGCATTCTTTGGCATTGTCTTTCTTTGTGTGTTAATTGGAATTTTTATTCCATTGACTCAAAAAACACAACACATTATTCTGTCATCCTACCACTGTTCTTGTGTTTCACAGCTTAATATCAGAGTAAGGGCCCTTAAATACATAGCCCTGGATCCATATTTTGCAGGTGAAAGAAAATCAGAAAACTGGAAAGGGACATAATCTAAGCACACTGGAAGTGACATAAACAGATTTGAACTAGGTGATGCCTCATTTAATGCATTTTGTCTACCATACAACTTTGTATCAGTGAAAACATTTTCTATTTTATGAATAAATGACCCTATCCAAAGCACACACATGCCCTACTCCATCCTCCTGCTAAGAAAAGAGCTTCTGAAACCTCAAGATCAAATGTGTATGAAAAGACAAAATAAACAACAAACAAAAACAAAAAAGGGAAAGACATGCCATACATGTCTACTGCAGACTTTCTGGCATTCCTTTGGGTAAGATCTAGCCCAAGTGAAGAATAAATCCAATAGCCACAGTCAGTACAGGGCCATACTCTCCCTTAATGGTTGAGGTATTTGAATGTCAATATAGCTGAACATTTTACTGCCAATATCCAGTCTCATGATCAATAATAGGGACAAATCATGATTGATGTCATTGTGCTTCCAAATTGACAGTTTTGGAATCTTTCTCTTAAATGGAAACTTTAATAAGGTTATTTATTTTCCCTTTGTTTCTATAAAAAACAAACACAACAACTTTGGACATTTACAGTGACTTATAATAAGTTCTTTTTCTTCTGAAATTGTTACTTCCTTTCTGCCTAATGAATATTTACATGAATTAAAGACAGCAGAAAAACAAAGACATAAAATCTCTGCATCTCCCCCAGTATTATTAAGTTAGGGGAAAAACTAAGACTCCAGTATGGAGAACTATACTCTTTCTACAGAACTATACTTTCTAAACACCATTTTGGTTACTTTAATTTTCCATTAGAGACATTAATTTTACCCAAGTATACTTTTATATGCTTGGTTGGAATGGTGATATTGATTAGTAATGACATCAGAACTGCATAATATCCCTCAAACAACTCATTTTTATTTATGTCTTTGAACAAGGTTGATGGACTTATTTAACGAAAGGCCAGGCAATAACTATTTTAAAGTTATGGACCATATGGTCTCTGTCACAACTACTCAACTTAAGAGTTTTACCATAAAAATCATCAATAAACAATGTCTAATGTAGCTCAGGGTCTTCCTTGGTAGTAGTTCAGATGGTAAAGAATCCACCTGCAATGTGGGAGACCTGGGTTGATCCCTTGGTTGGGAAGATCCCCTGGAGGAGGGCATGACAACCCACTCCAGTATTCTTGCCTTGGGAATCCCCATGCACAGAGGAGCCTGGCAGGCTACAGTTCATAGTATCACAAAGAGTTGAACATGACTGAGCAAATAAGCACAATGTGGCTCAGATGGTAAAGAATCTTCCTGCAATTCAGAATACCCAGGTTTGATCCCTGGGTTGGGAAGATCCCCTGGAGAAGGGAATGGACACCAGTATTCTTGCATGGAGGATAGCATGGACAGAGGATCTGGCAGGCTACTATACGACTAAGCCCTGAACACTTTCACTACCAATGAGCATTGTTATAAACCAAAGTCTTTATTTGTGAACAATGAAATTTAAATGTCACTTAATTTTCACATATCATGAAATATTCTTTTTTGGAATTAGTTTGTCACTTAGAAATGTAAAAATGACTTTTAGCTTATGGACTGTACCAAAAAGTTGATCAATTTAATTTGGTCTACAGGCCATAGTCCATTCCTGCCTTAGAGCTGCTTAAGGAGCACCTATTGACTAAGGGAACATTTCTCAAAAGATTGCTTTACAACAATAGTGCCCTATCAGATGTTACCTTACATTGCTCAAAAGAGATTTTGTCTGGGTAAATTATTTGAAGATTTCATCTACAATTTTATACTTTGATAAAGGTCTAGATACTCCAAATATATTCCAAGAAAACACAATTTTCATTTATAAACCTTAAGTCATCCTTCAACATTTACTTATTCCATATTTGTTCCTTGCTTAATAAGTACCAGACTAATTCTGGGATAACAAGTAACAGGAGAAAAACAACTGCTCTTGAGGGTATTGAAGTCTGCTGCTGCTGCTGCTAAGTCACTTCAGTCATATCCAACTCTGTGTGACCCCATAGATGGCAGCCCACCAGACTCTCCCGTCCTTGGGATTCTCCAGGCAAGAACACAGGAGTGGGTTGCCATTTCCTTCTCCAATGCATGAAAGTGAAAAGTGAAAGCGAAGTCTACTGTTAAATAAATAAATACTTAATTGATTACAATTTCAATGGGTCACAAAGACAGCAGTAAGAAAGTATTATAAGTGTATATAAAAAAGTTGATCTAGGATAGTCTGGAGGGTCAGGAAAGCTTTCTGATATGGTAAGGAGTGATATTTAAGATAAATGCTAGGAATGAATATTCTACCAGACTAAGAGGAAGCAGAGAGTGCATGAGAAGAAATAGTTCATCAAGTGGAAAAATATGAAATCATAAAGAAGTTTAGGAAATTTAAAAACTAACCAAGCAGTATACCTATAAAACAAGGGGAAGTATGGGCAAAAAGTATTAAGCATATGGATAAGTTTAAAAAATGACAGCAAGATCACAGGGGCAAGGGGAGTTTTGGGAATACTCTATTATTAGATATATGTAGTATAGATGAAGTGCCACAGTATTTTTTGAAGATGGAATTAGATTATTTTTAAATGTATGTGGTAAGCTCTAGTGAAATCACTATTTTTTAAAAGGAATATAATTGACATACCAAGAGAGGAGATAAAATGGAATCACACAGAATGCTCAGTAAAACCAGAGAAAGCAGAAAAAGAAGTCTCTGGCAATAATATAAAAAAGTTGCAGACATGGTTGATATTAACTTAAAGACAGCAATAATAAATTTAAATGTGAATGGCCTAAGCAATCAACTAAAAGACAAATTTTATCAAAATACACTTTAAAAGGCCCAATTATACATTGTCTGGAGAAGGCAATGGGACCCCACTCCCATACTCTTGCCTGGAAAATCCCATGAATAGAGGAGCCTGATGGGCTGCAGTCCATGGGGTCGCCAAGAGTCTGACACGACTGAATGACTTCACTTTCAGTTTTCACTTTCATGCATTGGAGAAGGAAATGGCAACCCACTCCAGTGTTCTTGCCTGGAGAACCCCAGGGACAGGGGAGCCTGGTGGGCTGCCATCTATGCGGTCACACAGAGTCGGACACGACTGAAGTGACTTAGCAGTAGCATACATTGTCTACAAGAAACTTAATTTAAATATAAAGTCCCTGATACATAAAAATAAAGAGATGGGAAGACATCACACTAACTGTAAACAAAAGCCAATGAAATAGCTTTATTAATTTCAGACAAAACATAATTCAGAATAAGTAAAATTATAAAGGAGAAAAAACGGTACTATTTTAAAGGACTCAATTCTCATAGAGACATGAACATCCATAACACAGGTGTACCTAATGATATGGTGTAAAAATGCGCAAAGCAAAAACTGATAGATCTCTGAAGAAAAAAAGACAAATTCACTGTTATTAATTGATATATCAAGCAGGAAATAATTCAATAACCATAACATGACCTGACCAACAATAATAATCAAATTGATGTAATTATCATATATGTGCTAAGTTGCTTCAGTCCTGTCTGACTGTTTGCAACACTTTGAACTGTAGCCTGTCAGTCTCCTCTGTCCATGGGGTTCTCCAGGCAAGAATACTGGAGTGGGTTGCCATGCCCTCCTCCAGGGAATCTCTCCCACCTAGGGACTGAACCCACATCTTTTACATCTCCTGCATTGGCAGGTAGTTTCTTTACGATTAGTACCACCTGGGAAGCCCCATCATGTATGAGGTACTCCGTCCAATTAAAGCAGGGTGTACATTCTTCTGCAGCTTGTATGAAGCATTCACCAAGGCAGAACATATTCTGGGTCATAAACCACAGATTCACATAAAAGAATATAAATAATGCAAAATGTATTCTCATACTATAGCTGAATTAAACTAAAAATCAATAACAGAAATAGAGCTGGGAAACTCCAAATATTTGAAAATAAATGACACTCATCTAATCTGAACCAGTGGATAAAAAAAATCTCAAGAAGAAGTTTAAAAAGTATTTTGAATTAAATGCTTGCAGTATGATTCATCAAAATTTGTGGGATGAAGTAAAGGGAGTGCTGAGCTTCCCAGGTGGCTCAGTAGTAGAGAATCTGCTTCCAAACGCAGACATGCTAGAGACACGGTTTGATCCCTGGGTCAGGAAGATTCCCTGCAGTAGGAAATGGCAACCCAATCCGATATTCTTGTCTGAAAAATTTCATAGACAGAGGAGCATGGTAGGCTACAGTCGTTGGGGTTGTAGCACACATGAAATACATGTAATCTGATAATATACGCAAAATGAAATAATTTTTTGAAAAACACACCTAAATAATTCTGTAATCTCCATATAAAAAGTCATCATGTCCATAGGACTTTTATAACTGGTAAATTCTGTCAAACAATAAAGGAAGACATGAAGACATGATACCAAATCTTTCCATTTCTCCCATGACTGAGCAACTGAGCATATACAGCACTAAAACAAGTTAATATTTTCAGATATACAAATCAGAAATGAAATAAAAATGAAAATTTCTACATTAAAAAACTAGAGAAAAAAGAGCAAATTAAGGAGAAAAATAACACTATAGCAGAAATTATTGAAATTGGAAAAAAGAAAAAAAATACAAAGATCATGACACCAAAATCCAGTTATTTGAAAGAATTAACAAAGTTGAGATTTTAGCCAGGCTAAACATAAGAAAAGAGAATACAGAAAAAATTTAAATATCATAAATGAAAAAAGGGGCATTTTTATGTCCTATTCCAGTGGACATTAAAACAATAATGTTAATCATGAACAATTTAAGGCCCACAAATCTGATAATATACATGAAACAAAACAGTTTTTTGAAAGGCACACCTAAATAATTTTGTAATCTCCATATAAAAAATCATAATGTCCATATGACTTTTATAACTGGTAAATTCTGTTAAACAAAAAAGGAAGACATGATACCAATTCTTTTCATTTATTCCAGAAAAATAGAACCAGAGGTAGCACTTCCTAATTCATTCTACAAGTCCAGCATCACTCTACACCAGAGCCAGATAAAGATATTATAAGAAAGGAAAATATAAAACCATAATAACAATCTGCAAATGTTTATTGCAGCTTCATATCACTGCAAACTGGAAGCAACAATATATTCTTCTATAGTTCAATGGATGAGCCAAATGTGGCACATTCTTACAATAAAATATTATTCAATACTGAAAAGAAATGATATATAACACCATAAGAAGACATGGATAAATAATGACAAACACTTTAAATGTATTAAGGAAAGAAGACAGTATGAAAAGTCTACATAATATATTGTTCAATTATGGAAAAGGCCAAACTCTATGGAACAATAAACAGGGAATATATGTGAAGGGAGGATTAAATTGGGAAGCACAGTGGATTATCTGTGGATAACCACATGCAGAAGAATGAAATTAAACCTTCATCTTATAACATACACAAAAGTTAAATCAAGACCTGTGGGGGATTCATGTTGATGTATGGCAAAGCCAATAGAGCATTGTAAAGTAAAATAAAGTTAAAAAAAAAAGTATTGAAGAATTGAACATAAGGCCTCAAACTATAAAATTCCTAGGATTTCTTCCAAGAATGTAATAAACTTCTTTATATTAGTCTTGACAAAGCTTTTTGGATTTGATACCCAAAGCAAATTCAACAAAACCAAAAACAAACTTAGGACTTCATGAAATTAAGAAATTTCTACACAATAAAAGTAAACCATTAACAAAATAACAGACAACCTATGGAATGGAGAAATATTTGCAAATAATATAAGGGATTAACCAGTATAGAGGGTTCTCAAAAAAATAGGATTCAGTAATTCCACCTCTGGCTATGTATCCAAAAGAAATGAAGACAACATCTTGAAAAACCAACTGCACTCATGTGTATTGCAGCATTTTTCGTAATAGCCATGATATGTGGAAATAACCTAAATGCCTGTCATTAGGCGAATGTATAAATTACCTGTCTAAATACCTAATATAGATACAGACATATATCTCACATATATTTAAATATTACAAATACTTAACCATGAGAAAGAAGGAAATCTTGTCATCTGCTGGACCTGGATGAAACTTCAGTTTCAGTTCAGTGCAGTCACTCAGTCATGTCTGACTCTTTGCCTCCCCATGACCACAGCACGCCATGCCTCCCTGTCCATCACCAACTCCCAGAGTTTACTCAAACTCATCTCCATTGAGTCAGTGATGCCATCCAACCATCTCATCCTCTGTTGTCCCCTTCTCCTGCTGCCCTCAATTGTTCCCAGCATCAGGGTTTTTTCCAATGAGTCAGGTCTTTGCATCAGGTGGCCAAAGTATTGACTTCAGCTTCAACATCAGTCCTTCAAATGAACACTCAGGACTGATCTCCTTTAGGATGGACTGGTTGGATCTCCTTGCTGTCCAAGTGAGTCTCATGAGTCTTCACCAACACCACAGTTCAAAAGCATCCATTCTTCAGTGCTCAGCTTTCTTTATAGTCCAACTCTTTTTTTTTTTTTTAATTTATTTATTTATTTATTTTTAAATTTAACTTTACAATACTCTATTGGGTTTGCCATACATCGACATGACTCTTATATCCATAGATGACTCCTGGAAAAACCATAGCCTTGATTAGATGGACATTTGTTGGCAAAGTAATGTCTCTGCTTTTTAATATGCTCTCTAGGTTGGTCATGATTTTTCTTCCAAAGAGTAATTATCTTTTAATTTCATGGCTACAGTCACCATCAGCAGTGATTTTGGAGCCCAAAAAGATAAAGCCAGACATTGTTTCCCCATCTATTTGCCATGAAGTGATGGGACCAGATGCCATGATCTTCATTTTCTGAATGTTGTGCTTTAAGCCAACTTTTTACTCTCTTCTATCGCTTTCATCAAGAAGCTCTTTAGTTCTTCTTCACTTTCTCTCATAAGTGTGGTGTCATCTCCATATCCGAGGTTACTGATATTTCTCACAGCACTCTTGATTTCTGGAAGTGCTTCATTNGCTTTAAGCCAACTTTTTACTCTCTTCTATCGCTTTCATCAAGAAGCTCTTTAGTTCTTCTTCACTTTCTCTCATAAGTGTGGTGTCATCTCCATATCCGAGGTTACTGATATTTCTCACAGCACTCTTGATTTCTGGAAGTGCTTCATTCAGCCAAGCATTTCCCATGAAGTACTCTGTATGTAAATTAAAGAAGCAGGGTGACAATATACAGCCTTGACAAACTTCTTTTCCTATTTGGAACCAGTCTGTTATTCCATGTCCAGTTCTAACTGTTGCTTCCTGACCTGCATACATATTTCTCAAGAGGCAAGTCAGGTGAGCTGGTGTTCCCATCTCTTTCAATTNTATCTCATTATCCTTTTTTGGAAGATTGAAACCAGAAGATAAGCCCCAAAAGTTTGTATCTAGAATAGGAATTGTTTGGTTTTAGGTCTCAGCTCTTATTCTCATTGTCAAGCCCTAAGTTTATAAAATTCCTGAAACTGGCCACACCTAAGATGAGCAGATCAACTCTCCTGAGAAATCCCTGATGTTGAATGCTGTTATTTTCTGGAAAATCTTTAGAGATTTGGACTCTAAAGATATGATATGAGGAAAAAACATTAAGGATGAAAACATTCCAACTTTCTTTTTCCATTTATGCTCTTGTTTTACATTCTTTTCATGGATGTTAAATGTTCCAAATGGTTGTATCTTGACTACACGATGTCCAGAGTACATTGAAACTTGAAAAAAAATCACTGCCATGACTCAGAATTGAAATTATCATATCATAAATTTCTTAGTAATCTGTCTGTCCCTAGGCACCTGGCCTTGTCACCATGAGTTTAAATCCTGTGATTTACTCCTCACCCCTCCTCTGCTCTCTCACCTTCATTTCTGCTGCAGCAGACAAGAGTCAACTCTTCTAGACAGAACATTTTTGCTCACCATTAGCATTTTGACTTGGTCTAATCGACATAGATCAACTCAGAGGATTCCTGAGTTAAAACTAAAATGCTTAACTTTCTGTGGTCATAAAGCATGACTTACCAGTGAAGCTCATTTGAACACTTTTCCTATATCTTTGTTATGACTAATTGCTGGCTTTTGGACTTCGGTCTTCCCTTGCTTCAGGTTCAGTTGTGGGGCCATCTTGGTTTGTGGGATTGCTGAAAACCCAAGACTTCTCTGCCTCCTCAAGGTGTCATCTGGTAACCCTGAGATTCATTTTGCTGCAGGAGTGTGCTTCATTGGCTTGCTTTCCATCCCTTGGAAAGTGCAGGTCATCTTGCAGCTCCGATATAAACTACAAACACAAAGTGATAAATGAATATAGGTAGAATTTGTACTCCAGAAGCCTTCCCTCTGAAAGTTGTCTGTATGTCAATGAGGAAATTGCAGTTCATGTTCTTATATGTCTTCCGTTTTCCTGATTGAATGTATGGGCAAACCAAGTACTTTTTCCTAGGGACCTTGCTTTCAAAACGAAGGAAAAAATTAAACATTTTAGGCTTTTAAAAAATGCTCTAATTTGACTAAAATATTATGGGTTAGGAAGACTTTCAGAATACCACATAGTAAAAATATTTTATGGAGAAAGAGTCAAATGTAATTAAAGCACAGTTAGGACTGAAGAGAAGCAGGTTCTTGTTTTGATTTTTGCCAAAATGTGTGTGCTGAGTAACTAGTTTCTTATTTGTAAAATAACAAATTTGAATTAATGCTTGATATCCTGACCAACTTTTAAAGCATCGTAGTTTTTGTATATATAATTACAACTACTTTTGGCTTTTGGTAGTGTACTGAAGTAACTGTATTAGATGTGTGACTAAAATCCTTATTAGGCTTCCCAGGTGGTACTAGTGGTAAAGAACCCACCTGTCAATGCAGAAAACGTAAAACATGGGTTTGATCCCTGGGTCTGCAAGGTCACCTGGAGAACCATGTAAACCTATCCCCAGTATTCTTGCCTGGAGGATCCTCTGGACAGAGGAGCCTGGCGGGCTATAGTCCATGGTGTCACAAAGAGCTGGACATGACAAGCAAGTTAGCATACCGAAGTGACTGTGAAAAGTATACCCAAGTGACTTTGAAAAGTATACCGAAGTAACTATAAAAAATGTATGGCTAAAATCATTATTAAACCTGATTGAAGAATTCAACATTTGGTTGCAAAATTATTCTTAAATTTTTGTCTGCTGGATACATGTGTGTGCACTCACTCAGTCATGTCTGACTCTCTGCCACCCCATGGACTGTAGCGCATGAGGCTCCTCTGTCCATGGGATTCTCCAGGCAAGAATATTGGGGATGGGTTTACGTGCCCTTCCTCCAGGGAATATTCCTGACTCAGGGATGGAACCACATCTCTTATGTTTCCTGCATTGGAAGGCCAGATTTTTACCCCTAGTGCCACCTAGGAAGTCCCTGATGGATAAAGGAGTTCCTAAACAATAGTGCTATGCAAAGAAGATGAGAGATACCAGCAAGTCTTCCTATGGTTTTATGGTAGATTTCTTTACTGCTTCTTTTCCTACTTTGAGGATGGAGGAGCAGTCCAGACATTCAGATAACTGAGAGGGTTGAGATTCAGTGATCCTCAAAGTGTGACTAAAAGACCATCTTAATTCAAATCTCCCATTTATTTTTTTCAATGAAGATTACTGGATCTATCTTATAGCGAAAGACTCTAAATGCCTAAGGGTGGAGCTCAGGATTTAGTATTTTGAAAAAGAAATCAGGTGAATTCTGTGTGAATTCAAGGTGGAAAACCAACAGCCATGTTGAGAAGGTTTGGAATTAAGTGGTTGAGAGGCTTTGGTTTCCAATGAACTCATTGTAAAATTGATGATAATAAAGTCCTCATGACAGGATTTTGGGGCACCAAGTGCCTGGGACCTAGCATTCAGTATGTGATAGTTATTAATGCCTTCGTTTTTGTTTGATTGTTGTTCCGTCACTAAATCATGTCCGACTCTGCGACCTCATTGACTGCAGCTTGCCAGGCTCCCCCATCCTTCACAATCTCCTGGAGTTTGCTCAGACTCATGTCCGTTGAGTCGGTGATGCCATCCAACCATCTCATCCTCTGTAGGCCCCTTCTTCTGCCTTCAATCTTTCCCAGCATCAGGGTCTTTTCCAATGATTAGGCTCTTTACATCAGGTGGCCAAAGGATTGGAGCTTCAGTATCAGCCCTTCCAATGAATATTCAGGGTTGATTTCCCATAACTATTTGACTCAATTCTCCATTTTACAAATGGAGAAATAACTACATTTTGTGGGAGAAATCTTTGTCATTCAAGGTGGGACATTGGCAGTCATCTTGCCTCAGGAATGGGGTCTGTATGGGATTAGGGAAGTGTCTTCTGAGCCGGGCTCTGTCACAGTGTATCAGATGCATGCTGTCAATTCAGTCTTGTCTGACTCTGAGACACCATGGACTGTAGCCTGCCAGGCTTCTCTGTCCATGAACTTCTCCAGGCAAGAGTACTGGATGGGTTGCTATTTCCTTCTCCAGGATCTTCCTGATGCAGGGATTGAACTTGGGTCTCCTGCATTGCAAGCATGTTCTTTACCATCTGAGCTACGGGGAAGTCCCCAGAATCAGATGCAGAGGCGGGCTGGCTGCTGTCTCCTGTCCCTGTGAAGATGAGCTGTTATCACAAGGGAACCTCCATTTTCTTTTCTTTACTGGATCTAGAGGATTAGCTCAGAGAACAGAGGAAATTCCAGGTTGGGACGTTGTTCTCTTTTTCTGAAAACTCTTTTTCAAAAACTCTGTTTCTCTTTTTCTCCTTTGTCAGAAAACAAGAGGGATGAATGGAATGGTCTCTTGGGCCTCTTCAAGTTCTGGAGCTCAAAGCTAGCATATAATCTAGCATTTTTGAATCATGATGTTTAAGAACTGGGAGAGAATTTAGTGGTTGGATTCTGTGAGTTTAAGTGACATATTGTCTTTGTGAAAACTTGCAAAACAGAGAGAAAATCATACTCATTTGGGAATATTGGAAATTGTCAAGTTTCTTAGATCAACAGCCCTCATTTCAGTCCAGATATTCAGCTGGCCTAGTGTTTTCATGATAGAATCTGACTAGCCATGGCTGTGTTTTGCTATTATATAGCACTGACAGGGAATATTTTCTCTTAGGAATAATCTGGTCTGGGAACTTGAGACTGAGATTTGTTCATTGTCTTAGGTTGTGTTTCCTAGAAGCAGAACCAGAGATGTGGCCTCTTGTCAAAGGAATTTACTGGGGGGAATTGCTCTCAGTTGAAACTTGAAAGAGAGTAAGAGGAGCAAGAGGGGACAGAGGAAACAGCTAGCAAACATGTGGGTTGAGCTGACACCTAGCCACAGCATGACTCCCACCCCAACCCCAGAACTCAGGAGAGCACTGGTACCTTGGGAGCGTACCAATCATCCTGTCTGGAAACAACAGAAAATGCCCTTTTTAAAATCCTATTAGTCACTGACTGGAGGCCATTGTCCCTCCTTTTTGGATTCTTGATCTTAAAATATCTTATCACCAAATGGGTTTGCCCTGGGTTTTTAATGACTTTTTAAACATGATAGTATTTTTCCTTTGTTCCAGGTTTTCTTAGAATTTTATTTCAATCATGTAAATATTCTGAATTTTATAAAATGTACTTTCTATATCTGTTAAGGTAATTCTGTATCTTTTCTTCTTTAAATTGTTAATGAAGATTAGTAGTTTTTCTTCTGCTTAACTACTCTTGCGTTTCAAAGATAATCCCTTCTTAGGTAGAGTATATTATTTGTCAGGATGCTCACATTCTGTTTGAAATTTATGTATCTGTTGCCATAACTGAGTTTAGCTTATTTGGTATCGAGATTGTACTTGGTTCATCAAATTTACAATAGAACAGTTTTTATAATATTGGGATTATCTGTGTATTAGTTTCTTGAGGCTGCCTTAACACATTATCACAGACTCAGTGGGTTAAAACAACAAAAATTTGTTCTTTTATAGTTCTAGAAACTGGAAGTCCAACATCATGGTATGAGCAGGGCCATGCTCCCTACAGAGGTCCTAGGGAAGAGTCTTTGTCTCCTCCGGCTTCTGATGGCTTTTGGCACGTCACTCTAGTCTACCTCAAGGGTCACTGTCCTCCTCCTGTTCTGTCTGTGCCTCTCTGCTCTGGGTAGCTCATTTAGGAAACACTATTGGATTTAGGGTCCACCTGGATACTCTAGGACAATCTCTGCATCTCAGAAGCCTTAACTTAATTACATCTGCAAAGGTTGGTTGCTCAAATAAAGTTAATATTCACAAGTGCCAGTAATTTGATGTGGCCATAACTTTTGAGGAGGTCACCATTCAACCCACTACAGTGTGTGTGTGTGTGCGCTCAGCTGTTTCAGTCGTGCCCGACTCTTTGTGATCCCATGGACTATAGCCCACCAGGCTCCTCTGTCCATGGGATTTCTCAAGCAAGAATACTGGAGTGGGTTGGCATTTTCTGGAGGGTGATTTGAAGTTAAAGCTTTGAATACCGATTCAAACTTCTTTAATAATTTTAGGTTAATTCACTACTTCTTCTTGTGTCTGTTTGATGCTTAATTTTTTAACCTTAAAAGGTAAAGGTAACACCATATCTTTAATTTGTTCATCTTATTTATTTTCTATCTCTCAAATAGAATATAATTTCAGTAATAGCAGAGATTTTCATCCATTTGGATCACTATGAGTCCCTAGTACCTATAACAGTCATGAAATATTTGCTTAATGAATAAATCAAAATTTGACTAAAATTTTGTCTCTCCCATTGTTTTCTTTTCTATTAATTTCTGCTCTTTATTAATTCTTCTTTATTTCAATACTTCTTATTTATACTTCTGAATTTCAATACTTATTTTACTTGTTTTAACTTTTTATGTTGAATACTTAAGTCATTAATTTTTTATCTTTCTTCATTTCTAATATAAGCATTAAAGATAAGCATTTTTCCTCTTTGGGGAATTTTCATTGCCATTCAGTTCTAGATGTTTTATAGTTTCTTTATGATTTCCTTTTCATCATGAATAATTTAATAATGTGTGGATTATTTTTAGGGTTTTAAAGTGAAACAGCCATTACTTTGCTGTTGATTTACAACTTTATTGTACTTTGGTGGAAATATGTTCCTCATAATATTAACTTGCTGAAATTGGTTGAGACCTAGTATCATGTAGACTTTGCAAATATGCCACTTTTGTGGTATGGTGTTTCTGGTGTCACAGATAAAGTGGATTCTTCTGTTATTGTCTGCCCTCACTATCCACAGGTTCTGTATCTGTGGATGCAATCAATTGTGGATGGAAATTCAGTTGGTTATATCTGCAGACATGGAATCCATGAAAATGGAGCATCAGCCATGTTTTGTTCTCCCTGAACTGGGGCATATGATTCTCTTTAATAACGATATCTGGTTTTCAAACCTTATGAACATTGTCTTTTTTTTTTAAGGTGTTATGTATTTATTTTAAAGACAATAGTCATTAACTATAGATGCCATGATCTTTCTCTAGAATAATGGAATGTGTTTTATTTTTTTTTAGTTAATAAATTAATTTTAACTGGAGGATAATTACAATATTCTGATTGTTCTGCCATACATCAACATGGATCAGCCACAGGTATATCTGTGTCACCCCAGTCCTGAACCCCTCCTCCCACCTGCCTCCCCACCCTGTCCTTCTGGGTTGTCCCAGAGCACTGGCTTTGGGTGCCCTGTTTCATGCATCGAATTTGCACTGGCCATCTGTTTTACACATGGTAATGTACATGTTTCAACGCTCTTCTCTCAAATCATCCCACCCTCGCCTTCTCCCACTGAGTCCAAAAGTCTGTTCTTTACCATCTGCGTCTCCTTTGCTACCCTGCATGTAGGATCATCGGTACTATCTTTCCAGATTCCACATATATGCATCAATATACAGTATTTGTCTTTTTCTTTCTGACTTACTTCACTGTATAATCGGCTCCAGGTTCATCCACCTTGTTAGAACTGACTCAGATGCATTCCTTTTTATAGCTGAGTAATATTCCATTGTGTATATACCACAACTTCCTTATCCATTCATCTGCTAATGGACATCTAGGTTTCTTCCATGTCCTAGCCATTGTAAATAGTGCTGCAATGAACATCGGAGTACATGTGTCTCTTTCAGTTCTGGCTTCTTCGGGTATATGCTCAGCAGTGGGATTGCTGGGTTGTATGGCAGTTTTATTCCCAGTTTTTAAAGGAATCTCCACACTGTTCTCCATAGTGGCTGTACCAGTTTGCATTCCCATCAACAGTGTAAGAGGTTCCCATTTCTCCACACCCTCTTCAGCATTTATTATCAACTTTTCGATGACAGCCATTCTAACCAGTGTGAGATGATACCTCATAGTTGTTTTGATTTGCATTTCTCTAAAAATGAGTGATATTGAGCATCTTTTCCTCTGCTTATTAGTCATCTGTATGTCTTCTTTGGAGAAATGTCTGTTTAGTTCTTTGGTCCACTTTTTTGATTGGGTTGTTTGTTTTTCTGGTATTGAGATGCATGAGCTACTCTTCTCACATGGATTTGTCTTCCTAGCAACATGGTCATTGTGTTGCAATTTATCAAAATCCACTGACTTTCATAAAAATATGTATTTTTGCAATATACACAAAAATTATAGTGGGATATTACTCCTCAGGCTATTCATAACAATGGTATTAGATACTACATCAAAGTGTGAAACTCATATTTTAGGGAAAAAGTATCTTAGTATTTTTTATTAAATGTGAAACATCCAAAATGTTTTCCCTTACTGTGTCAANATTATAGTGGGATATTACTCCTCAGGCTATTCATAACAATGGTATTAGATACTACATCAAAGTGTGAAACTCATATTTTAGGGAAAAAGTATCTTAGTATTTTTTATTAAATGTGAAACATCCAAAATGTTTTCCCTTACTGTGTCAATTGAAAAAAACTCGTATAAACATTTCCTCTACTTGATAAAACTAATGAGTTAAAAGTGAAAAAAAATGGCTTTTTCAAATGTATATAATGCTCTAACTTTTAAAAAGTTTATTTTAAGCAAAAACTTTTTTTTGAACATTCTTTTTAGGAAGAAAGAGATTTTCATTCCGAAATGAGAATTTTTAACCTAAAAGAACATTTACTTCAATTTAAAAAATATTTTTGTCAATCTGAGAGTTACAGTGAACTGTCCAAAAAATTAAACCTCAAAAATGTCAGCAGTACCTGGAAACCCAAAACGCATTGCATATTTATGTCATGTGTTATGAGATCCAAGATAGTACAGGCAAGCCTCAACTCACAAAAAATGATGCATTATAGAAGCGTTCCTTCAAGTAAACCAGTTTTTGGAGCTTGACCCACAGTGGTCCTCAAATAAAGCTACAGAAATGGAATGAGGTCCTAGGATAGCCCAATCCCTGATGATCTGTTAAAACCAAAGGCACTAGGAATGCAGGATAGTACTGTGTAATCACTGATAAAATAATGTTTCTGAAAGGACGTGTAGAGGCACAGCTTGGAGTGTCAGATGCCCGTCTCCCCATTCAGTCAAGATACAGAGCCTCCCCTTCATCTGCCTGCCTCAGCCTCAAGCTGGCAGTAGGAGACTGCTGAGCAGTTACAGGAACAGAGTTTGCTTGGGAACCTGAGCCATTGCAGGTGAAGTACCTTTCCTAGCCCTAACTCCAATACCCTTTCCTCTTATCCCATTGCATGTACTCACTATGAATTAAAGGGAAAGCACTAGACTGAAAATAGCAATGGAAATCAGAAGGGCAGCACTGCCTTGTGGCCAGAATCTTTCCTCTGCCCCTTGCCCATGGTCCAGTCTTGGTTTTCTGTGCCCTCTCCCGATCAAAAGAGCCTCCCCTTGAATAGACTCCTACACTGTACTTAGACCAGATGATCTCAAGCCCTCCACTAGCTCTTTGAGATTTAATTTTCTCCTAAGAGTTTACTTCTACCAGCTTGCTTTTGTGAGCCCTTGATTGCCAGATCTGTGAGAATCAGACTTTATCCAGTTCAGCCTGATGCCCTTGATTCCAGGATCTGTCCCATGCAGAACAGCTAGTGCAGGCTTTGGTCAATCACTGGAGTATGTTTTCCTTCTTTAACTTGGAATGCAAATTTCTTAACCTAAAAAAATAGATCAAAAATTTGGGCAAAGAAGGGATACAATATGTTTTATTCCTAGATCCCTCTATTATCCAGGTCTGATATAAAATAGTGGTTATTTTAGTTGATAAATCATTGACTACTAGTAACAGAAAATCTGACTGCTGTTGCTTTCACAAATAGAGGTTTGTTTTTCTCAAGTAAGTAGCCCAGGGTAGACATCTGCTGGTGTTGGTTCAGCTGTTCCATCATGCCACTGGGGATCTGGGCTTTTTCTCCTCCATGCCCCATAGAGTATTGGATTTTTGGTCTCATACTTCTCAACCCTGTTCACAAATGACCACCCTAAGGTCCATTCATTCCAAGGCAGCATGCTTATCCAAACCCATCCTTGCCTGCCTTCCAGTATACCACAGTGATCACCAATCCATCTCTGCTTCCACTCTTCTGCCACCCCCATGTCCATTCTCCGTGTCACAGCCAAGACGGTCTTTCTAAACATAAAATCAGATTCTATTTTTCCCAGTAGAATTAAAGGAAAACCCAAACAAGCTGCAAGGTTCTAGGGCAGTGGTCCCCAATGATTTTGGCACCAGAGACCGATTTCATGGGAGACAACTTTTCCACAGACCAGGAGAGATGGTTTCGAGATGATTCAAGTGCATTACATTTATTGTGTGCTTTATTTCTATTATTATTGCATCAGCTCCATATAGATCATCAGGCATTAGATACCCCTCTATTTTAGGGGCTCTGATCACTGCCCTCTTTGCTCCTCATCTTCTGTCCTTCATCCCTTCTCTCTCCTTAAACTCAATTGCCCTGCTTTCTTGCTGTTCCTTAGAAATATGCTGCTTATCATCACTCTAGGCACTTTGCACTTCCTGTTTGCTTTGCATGGAATGTTTTGTTGCTTCTTGTTTTCCATAAGTCTGCTCAAAGACCAAATGCTCAGTGAAACCCTCCCTGACTACCCAAAATAAATTAGCTATTCCCTCTGCCCTCTCCATACTCCCCCAGTTATTCCCTTTTGCAATTACACCATGGCTACTCCATGATTCTTACTACTGGTTGCAGGTTTGAATCACTTGGGAAGCCTTAAAAAATACTACATTCAGTCCCTATTTCATAATTCAAGTTTAATTGGTCTGGGATGGCCCCCAAACACTGGTATTATTTTTAAAACATCCCACGTGATTCTCTTGTGCAGCTGTGATTGAGAACTACTGGGCCACATGGTTAAAGGTAAGACAATGTGAACATAATTTTGGGTAATCCTATAATACTGAATTTTTTTTCTTAATATGCCTTAACTTGATGAGGCGGAATTAGAATAATACTCATTCTTGGTATATATTCCCTATAGCATCTGGTGAGGATTTGTATTAGACTGATACTTAAGGTAAAGGCTTACTTTGTTAGGAAAAAAATGAGAAAATAGTGTTTGCTCTGTGTATGTCTGTGTGTGTGTGTCTGCGTGTGCATGCATGAATGTGCACTTTCTCAGAGTGTGGTTTTTCAGTTTAGCTTGCCCTCTACACCCACTCTACTAACTGCATTGGAGTTGTCTGTCAGTTTTGGGGAGATGGACTGTGGAGGCAGGGACCTCAGGGGGTTCTCAGCAAGCCTGGAGCCGGCCCGAGTGGTCTATAAGAGGGAAGGCACGGGTCAGAGGCTGACAGATGGTCTTTCTGCCATACGGATGGCAGGCAGATGGCTTTGACAGTTTGGACAAGGCCACCACTTTGGGCTGCTAAGGCAGAGCTCTGAAAAGATGTTTGAAGAAGCTGCCTATGACAACCCTCTCTCTTGCCCTGAGCAGACATTGAGCCTGAAGACTCACAGGAGGTGGGAAGGGGGAAGAGAAAGAAAATTAGGGCAAATGAGAGACTGGCTTGCTTGCTTTGTGAAGGCAGCTCTTCTGCTCCCCTTCTCCTTCCTACTACAGGCGTGGAGGAGAGAGAAGTTTGGAGGCAGGACAGGAGAGGTTAAGTGCACAGCTGTCCTTGTGCACAGCTGCCTAAGTTCCAGTTCTGGGTAACCTTCCAAGGGTACCAACATCTCATTCCTGTGTGCTCATAACGCTTGAATCTAACTCAAAGCATTGGCTTGTTGGGGCCACACGTTGGTACCATACTCAGGGTGAGGCCTGGCCCCCAGTAAGAACTCTTAGCAAGTGGGCTCTGACTTATGTAGGGTGCTAAGTCACTTCAGTCACGTTTGACTCTTTGCGACCCCATGGACTATAGCCTGCCAGGCTCCTCTGTCCATGGAATTCTCTNGTAAAGGCTTACTTTGTTAGGAAAAAAATGAGAAAATAGTGTTTGCTCTGTGTATGTCTGTGTGTGTGTGTCTGCGTGTGCATGCATGAATGTGCACTTTCTCAGAGTGTGGTTTTTCAGTTTAGCTTGCCCTCTACACCCACTCTACTAACTGCATTGGAGTTGTCTGTCAGTTTTGGGGAGATGGACTGTGGAGGCAGGGACCTCAGGGGGTTCTCAGCAAGCCTGGAGCCGGCCCGAGTGGTCTATAAGAGGGAAGGCACGGGTCAGAGGCTGACAGATGGTCTTTCTGCCATACGGATGGCAGGCAGATGGCTTTGACAGTTTGGACAAGGCCACCACTTTGGGCTGCTAAGGCAGAGCTCTGAAAAGATGTTTGAAGAAGCTGCCTATGACAACCCTCTCTCTTGCCCTGAGCAGACATTGAGCCTGAAGACTCACAGGAGGTGGGAAGGGGGAAGAGAAAGAAAATTAGGGCAAATGAGAGACTGGCTTGCTTGCTTTGTGAAGGCAGCTCTTCTGCTCCCCTTCTCCTTCCTACTACAGGCGTGGAGGAGAGAGAAGTTTGGAGGCAGGACAGGAGAGGTTAAGTGCACAGCTGTCCTTGTGCACAGCTGCCTAAGTTCCAGTTCTGGGTAACCTTCCAAGGGTACCAACATCTCATTCCTGTGTGCTCATAACGCTTGAATCTAACTCAAAGCATTGGCTTGTTGGGGCCACACGTTGGTACCATACTCAGGGTGAGGCCTGGCCCCCAGTAAGAACTCTTAGCAAGTGGGCTCTGACTTATGTAGGGTGCTAAGTCACTTCAGTCACGTTTGACTCTTTGCGACCCCATGGACTATAGCCTGCCAGGCTCCTCTGTCCATGGAATTCTCTCAGGCAAGAATACTGAAGTGGGTTGCCATTTCCTTCTCCAGGGGATCTTCCTGACCCAGGGGTCGAACCCGCATCTTTCATGTCTCCTGCATTGGCAGGCAGTTTCTTTACCGCTAGCACCACCTGGGTTTAAAAGGAAGTAAACTAAATCATGGCTTCCTTATTAATGCATCTGATGGCTTTACTTCCTTGTGACTCCAGTCTTCTCTCCACCATATGCTCTTATTTGCAGTTACCAATAGGGTCTATTTCTACTGAAATGAGGTGGAGTGACATGAGAAGCGAGTGGCATGAAAGGTGAGAGACTAATCCCATGTTTACTTCTAATTGGTAATTACCTCTATAATCCCACGAGGCTTAGGCGCAATACTTAACCTTCTGCAATGATTGTTTGCACAGGCAGGATTTCTGTTTCCAGTTATCTCTTCAAGGGCCCAGAAGAAGGTCTTTATGACTATCACACTTAGTTAAGAGACATTTGGGAATGGCACTCTAGTGAGCACGCCTGTCCTCTTTTCCCCATACACTGGTTTTGTAAGGCCTCTTGGCACAGAACTCCAGCAGACATTTAATTAACATAAAACACTGTATAACACCATCAAGACAGTAGCTAGATTGGGAAGCTGGCAACTCCCCAACCCCGTGCGGTCAAGTTCTCAGACTCAAGTCTGTCCTTCAACTTGCTCACAGTGGTTGGAAATGCAGATCTCTCTTATCCTGAGTGGTTGCCTCTGAAGCTTCTCCACCAGCCTTTTCCAGTGTGGATTTCTGGGGTAGAAGTTGGGAGCACTGCTGCACCCCCTTCTCCCACCTATCTTTTGGGACTCGCCATCTCTTTTGCAGTCACTGGGTCATGCAGCTCTAGACTAGATGACTTCTCAAAACTGCAGGTCCAGTTCAGGACTCTCAGGACCTTTGGAGTCTCATCACCTGTCCTAGCTTAAGTCAGTGTGTCTTCTTCAAAGTTCACTTTAAGTCCTCACTCTCTAGCTTTCCCCCTTGATGTGACTAGAGCTTGATATCCCCTTTGGAGGCCTTCCTGTCACACCTAATTTGCATGCCACACCTTGTCCTCCAATTAACTGGATCATCTCCATTTTAACTCATATTACAAGGAAAAAAGAATGTGTTCTATTACTAGACAAAATGTAATTGAGCACTTGCTGTTTGTCCAGCAACTGAAAACCAAAAGGCTAAATACTGAGTGTGGTCCTTCTCACTGAAATGATGTAGTCTGATGAGACGCCTCATACATACACCTCACTTTAATGCCACAAAGAACTCTGGAAGCAGAGACAATGGGTTAACTACCCTGCTAGGCAAGAGTAGCACGTGGAATCAGAGGACAGCAAAGGATAGTGAAAGCAGCCGTTTTAGCCAAGGTTCTCTCGTGGCCCCACCCTGCCTTCTTTCTTGCTCCAGGTGCTGGTCTCAGGGCTCACAGATGCGTGGAGTTGAATGATTAGGGGTACTGAGAAGGGCTTTCATAGAATCACCCTCTGTGGCCTGGCCTATATCTGAGATGTCAGCATTTGAGATTTGTTTTAATTGTCATTATTTAGGGCGCCAGCACATTAAGCCTAGAATATGTCATTTAGGATTAATTTATCCTACTTTTCTCCTTCAGTTCCTCTTTGGTCATTCTCTACTCCTTCTAGGAGTGTCTGACAAACTCTGATTGGAAGGTAGAGGTGTGCATAGAGGTACTTAGGATTAGACCTGCATGTGGGCAAATTGCCTTTCCTCCTTATAAAGGCCAAGAAAAGGGCTTCCCTTGTGGCTCAGCTGGTAAAGAATCCGCCTGCAATGCAGGATACCTGGCTTCCATCCCTCAGTTGGGAAGATCCCCTGGAAAAGGGAAAGACTACCTACTCTAGTATTCTGGCCTAGAGAATTCCATGGACTGTATAGTCCACGGGGTCGCAAAGAGTTGGACACGACTAAGCAACTTTCACTTTCATTTTAGCCAAGAAAATTGCTTGATTTTCAAAAAGTTACTTGGTTAGAAAACCAACGACTGGGATGGATGGTGACTGCAGCCATGAAATTAGAAGACGCTTACTCCTTGGAAGAAAAGTTATGACCAACCTAGATAGTACATTGAAAAGCAGAGACATTACTTTGCTGACTAAGGTCCATCTAGTCAAGGCTACGGTTTTTCCTGTGGTCATGTATGAGTGTGAGAGTTGGACTGTGAAGGAGGCTGAGCGCCGAAGAATTGATGCTTTTGAACTGTGGTGTTGGAGAAGACTCTTGAGAGTCCCTTGGACTGCAAGGAGATCCAACCAGTCCATTCTGAAGGAGATCAGCCCTGGGATTTCTTTGGAAGGAATGATGCTAAAGCTGAA